>JARHVA010000406.1:1697500-2297500 GCA_037957365.1 Torreya grandis
TGTAAAACTAGATTATTAGTCTTATTGAGGTTGTTGTGGTCTTCTATTGATGGCAATGATGATGGTGCACTGATAATACATAATTTCAGCTCTTACTTTGATTATCTTTTTGACTATGTTCACCCTCTTATCTTGCATTGAAAGTTCCATGAGCATTCTTTCAACTTATAAAACTCCAAAGTTATAACATGAAAAACATACCTAATATCAGATACTTTGAGGCTTATCAAAATTTCCTTCATGGATCTTGAGGATGACTTAGTTCAAATTTGTAGGTCTGAGCTCCACTAGTGTTGAGAAGCTCTTAAGAGAGATCTCTCTTATTCATTTTACCACGTACGTCCTCTATCTTTTCCTTCTTATATGTTTAATTTCCTTCATTATCCATGTTATCAATATCCTAGTGGTCTAAAAAATGGTTTATTAGCTTACATTCAAACTCAATAGATTGGCATTCTCAAGACAATCTCCATGATAGCCCAATTAGGCTTCTCAACAAGACCTGTCTGGACCTTGTGATTTATAAATCCTTCATGAATTACCTCTAAAGGTTTAAAATAAATTTATTGCATTGATAAAACCTTGGATTACTTACACACTAATTATAAAGGCATTTGGATCAATAGAACTTGAATTCTAGCACTTTTAGCCTTTCTGAGAACTAGTTTTCAACAGTTTTGCAAGTGTAGGTCTATGATTTTAATTTGTATCTCTCCTCATGTTATTTATAAACATGATACCACACCAAAAGTTCTAAAATATTTCCTCCTACTTTTAATTCAATTCTCATAGGTTTTGGATCTCTAAAACTCAAAGTTATGCTCTTTTGTGTGCACTTAAGATCTCTCAAGGTATCAAGCATGCCAGTTTACTAAAAAATATATATTTTGAGATATACATAGTCTCAAGAGATCATTATTTTTTTCAATGACTATATGAACTCCTATTCATCTTCCAATCATTAAAAGTGCATGTTTAATTGTAAAAAACACACTAAAAATGCATTTTAAGGTGTGCAGTCCTATAGGTGTTCACTTTTCATGCATAGTAAATCATTCAGGTCTATTTTCAAGTATAAAGGAGATTTTAAAATGTCATTGGGTTCATTTTCAATCATTTTAGTGATAACAAATCCTAATTAGGTCTGATGAGAGCTTAAAACTTTGAATTTTCCCATTCACTTGACTGCAAACTTGGTAAACCCTTGTCTTGCTTACACATTATGACATGTTGTAATCATGTAAAATGCAAAATTATACAAATTTAATATGGATAAAACACCTAATCCATAGGTCCTCCCATCAGCTCACACAAACCTCCTAGGCTACTTATTTCACTAATTCCTAATTATCTATAGCTTCTCAGACTTAGCTTTTTGAGACCCAAGTAGCCCTCTCAGGCCCAAATCTATCCCCCCAAGTCTCATCCCCTTAGGATAACAATGCCCAAATAGGACAAGAGTGCCAAAATTTAGGGTGTCCTATTTTCAATGTTGTTGTCCAATCTCATCTTTGCCTCAAACGGTAAGATTTTCTTAGATCCTTATCTTTTTCCCTATCAACCTCACATGAATTCATTTAACCCATGATCATTAGTTTCCCTATAAAAGGCCATTAAGAGTCCATTTAGAAGGGTTGGAACTCATTTACAAGAGATATGTATGAATACAAATAAGTACACTCAAACACTCCTCTCCATTATTTGCATATAGCCTTCTAACATTGTTTCAAGCCTACTCAAGTCATTATACTAGTCCCTAGCCAGATGAAGCACAACCAATTTCAAATTCTAGTTGCATTAATCATATATAAATTGTACCAAGCACTTCAATGAGAGAACTACATTAGTTGATCCCTCTTTGGAGTATTGGTGTGTAGGTAATGTGCCCACACACAAGGTGTGAAGTGCATCTAGCGTATCCTTTACACACTAACCCCTTCTCTTTCTTTCCCAAGTTTATATTTAAGTTCAAGCACCAAGAGCTCCTAAGGGTTTTTAAGATTAAAATAGGCACACATCAACCTTTGTGAGGTCCCAAACCTTGAAATTTTAGTGACAGGGTAACATAGGCATTTTGAACAAAACCTAGAAATCTTTAAACCTCAAGATAATAGTGTTAGACTAGGACTACAACACCAAATAGTAGGGTGTCCTATTTATAGTGCTCCTATCCAACCTAAAAATGAAGTCCATGGATCTATTTTTGACTATTTCTCAGTCTTTCTCCTTCAGTATCAAACCTTGTCTCGATCCAGATCAGCTGAAATAAGCTAAGTTCTAATCACTCTCATTTACTATTATATTTAGAAAAGGCAAAAGTACAATCTATTTACACAAATTAGTAAGTTAATTCTTGCATATTTATTTATTGATTTACATTTCTTAGCTCCTTTATTATTTAGGAATATAACTCTAATATTCTAAACACAATAAAACATTTGGTGAACCTGACTTACTTTAAATTTTTACAAAAAAACCCTAGGGCTAATTATTTTTTATTTTTTACAATATTTTCCTAATTTTTACTAAATTTAAAAATTATAAAACTACAAATTAATTGAAATTTTTTTAATAAATTCACCAAAACCCTAGTTTGCACATACTAGGTCCTATTTGAAAAAATATATGGCTAATTTTAGAAATATTTTTAGATTTGTCCTAAATTTTTCAAGCTAAATTATTCAAATTCATAGAAATTTTTTAAGATTATTATACTAATTTTGAAAAAAAAAAATCAAACCCTAGTCACATCAACTAGTTCCCAGTTATTTTTCTACATTTTTTCCAATCATTTTATGCATTTTTAGTTGAAAATCTAACTCAAAAAATCAATTTCAAATTCAAAAGTCCATAGTATTTTGTAAATAATATTTCTAAAAAATCCCTAGTTGCATGTACTAGCTCCTTTTTGCTTGTTGAGGTATCACCTTACATGTTTCAAAGTTTTGTATCCTTTTCATGCATATTCTAGTTCCTTGCTTAGATTATATCAGTTTAATTTTTACTACTATCATCCAAATTATTTTCCTTATGCCACTTAAGTTCCTTGCATCTCTTCTTTCAAGATGAAGTACAAGACTTAGTGGCAATCCTCCTGAGTTCATCTAGATTCTTTCAATTCACTCATATACAATGGATAAACAAATAGGTTCAACTCCTTCCATATATGCTACACACCCATATTATACAAATTTTGATGAAAATAAATCCAACCATGAGCAATATGAAAATAAAAATGATGAGGTACATACAGTTACTCATGCTCCTCCACATTGGACTACCGATCCACTTCCACCTATTGTTGATAATGAAGTAGTCCTTAACAAAGAGTTAGTTTTTAAAAAAATCATATAAAGAATTAAGGAAAAACCTAAAGATCATACACTAATTTTGTAATCCATCATGGAAATCAAAAAGGCTAAGCAAGTTGAGTCTTCTAGTTATTCAAAGCAGCCAGTTGTAAATGACACTACGGGGGCAACTATGTTTCAACCACCCCCATAGCAGCCCAACGTTCTTCTATGCCACTAGTTGTAGCTAGTACATCCCTATCGCTTGATGTCATAGCCCTTGTACAAGAGATACTATCTCTTCAATCCAAGGTGCAACATCTTGAGCAAGGTACCACTAGACCTACGTAGGCTTTGGATTATTTTGTTCTTCTGCATACACCATTGGCATGTCACATTGCTTCTACACCCTTGCCACAAGGATTTGTTCAACCCAAGCTTACTCTTTATGATGGCAAGGGTGATTCAGAGACCCATTTGAGAGATTTTCATGTAGCATGTTTGGATTATGTACCCAATAATTGGCTACTTGCCAAAAAATCTCTATGAAGCCTAAAGTATTATGCCTTTTAATGGTTTTGTAGTCTATCGAATCAGTCAATCATGATATTTAATCCTTTAGCAAACATGTTTCTAGCACATTTCAATATCAACATTGGTGATAAGGTCTCATATGCACAGACTACATAATAGAAACAAATGTCAAATGAGCCTCTCACGGATTATGTTCTTAGTTACAAGACTATTCTGGCGAAGTTAACTAGCCCCATGGCTGATCTAGAGCTATAGGACATCTTCAAATAGAGCCTTCTACTAGAATTGCATGAATCTATTATGTTTAAAAGATTATCTTCCTTCATTAAATTGTGTCATACACTCAAGGAAAGAGAAGTCAAGCTAATTTCAATGGGCAAACTTAAGTATTCAAGTATCCCAAACACAACTAATAAGAGTAACAAAAAAGTCCCATACAAAGTCAAAATAAATGATAATAAGAATCAAAATCAACCAACAGTTAATACAGCTTTTGATCCCCCTCAATTTGTGGTTCTACTGGCACCTCCTCATCGGGCATTTACCAATCTACCAGTTCCTCCATCCTAGGTTTTATAGTAGTTATTATAATGTAACATCATCACTCTCTCTCCTATTCAAGAAGTAGATCCAACAAAGCCTCTTCTATGGAGATATGATCAATATGCATTTTGTGATTTTCATAGGGAACCAGGCCACACCACAAATAGATGCATCAATTTGCAACATAAGATATAGGATTTTATAGATGATAATCTACTTGATCTGGGCACTTCAATTGAGCCTCCAAAGATAAATCCAACACAAGATAAAGATTTGAAATTATTTTTAGATCCATTTCCATAACATTCAAAATAAGAGATAGAGGACACATCAGGTGTTCATCATACATACCATACATATCCTATACCAACTACATACCAGGCACCATCAGTTGAGGCATATCCTTTGAGAGATATGATAGGTGTGTATGAGTCTAGAGTTCCAACCAGGGCTTTGATATCCTTTTCAGATCAAAATATTATGGAGGATAATACAAGATATAATGCACTTTTTATCAGAGCACATATTCATAGTCAACCTATTTGCAATATACTCATTGATAATGGTTTCAATCTTAACATGTACACCTTCACACTATTTTAACATTTAGGTTATTCAAATCAGGATATCACTCTGACAAACATAGTTATCAGTGGTTTCAATGGGCATATTCAGAGTTAATTGAGTGATATAGTGCTTCCACTATCGGTTGATCCTACACATGTGGCCACCCCATTCACTATAGTTCCTAGCATAGGAGTTTTTGACATATTACTTGGTCAACCATGGATTCAAAAACTTAGGGTGGTACCTTCTATAGTTCATAGATGTGTGAAGTTCATTCATGCTAATCAAGTTATTATAGTTTGTAGAGTTCCTTATGAGTCACCACTCCCCACATTAGAGCCATCTATCAGCTTCCAATCACCAGCTCTAGTTCTCCCATTGATTTTAGCTTCTCCTCTAGTTTCAGTACAACTTCCACTTATAATCCAACCATAGTTACAGCATCCATCACTAGTACATAGGGTTCATATACCTCCATAGTTTTAGGATTATAGATAGCTTCTAGCTACAATGTTCACACCTAGAGCAGTTACATTGTTGTCTCATATAGCTACACAAAGAGCACCTATTCATAGAGCTTATTCTCCTACTTTTAGATGGGTCCATAAGAGTCCTACAGTTGCATCCACTTCTCAGAGTCATAGGGGGACCCCACATTTAGTTTCCACTTCAGAGATTTCATAGTAGTTACAATGTACATAGATTTTAGCTACACAATCTCAGACACTCTATTGTGCCTCATGATCATGCACGATCCCATTATTTGATATAGGACACTATGACAGGGAGTCTCATCTGAGACTCATTGATTAGTATCATTTCTTTCCAGCATTAATTGTACATATTATCTCCTACTTGATTATACATAGTTCAGATCTTATCAAAAATACAAACACAATATAACACTTCAAAATATAAAAATATTTAAAAAATTACAAAAACACCAAAAACATTTTAATTGTATGCATCATCCATGTTTGCATAACTACTATCATGCTAGGACTTACATTTGTTGTTTTACGCTATTGTATGTCAATTTATCTACATTTCCATACTTCACTTGATCTTTTTTGAGTGTGTGAAGTGACATCCAACTATTTGATTTCTTCATTCACCTATTGAGGGGGCATTCCTACTTTTACACTTGAGACATACATTGATATACACACCCACTAGGGGCATCTTCTCCATGACTACACTATCCAAGTTATGTCATTCCTACACTACACACTCTGAGTTATCATGCTAATGTACATTACTCTATAGATTACAGAGATTACTACTTTGATATTTCACTAGTACTTAGCACTTGTGTATTTATTAGCATATACCTAGTCTTGTACTACAAATGTTTTTCATACTTTCACATTTTCTTTGATTAGTTAGATGTGTTTGTATCTTCCAATTCTTACTTTTGCTTTCATTTATTGCTTAGCGTAACTTATGTGATTAAATTCCCAATTCTTGCTCATCTTCATGTCTGTGCCTTAGGACATTTTCCAATGTCCTTTATTTGTACTCTTTCATGTGCTTGTGGCCCTTGTGCCAACTTTGTTTTTTCCACTTATATGTGTATGTGACATTTAAACATGCCTTCCATGCTTGTCTTCTAGTTTGAGTGACATGTGTCCATGTCCCTTATTTATGTGGCCCCTTGGCCACCCTTGTATGATTCTTGATTCTTGATTTGTATGCTTATTTACTTGTTTTCTCCTCACTATGTGCAATGCCATGATTCTAATCATGCATTTATTTTGCTTCTTGGATGTTATGATGGACATCATGTTCCATCCCTCTATGCTTACTAACAACTAATATCTAACATTACCAATCTACTTCAGTATCATGTACATGCTCTTACATTATTCTATCTATCTAGGCATACCCTTATTCATCTAACAATCTATCAATTCAAATATTGTTATATCTTGTTAAATATTCAATGATATATCTTGCATCTATATAGTTTAGCACACTTGTAGGACTCCTTTTCTTCTAAGGGCAGTCATGGTAGGTTCATCATTCCTACACTTAGAAGAGATCAAATAAGTATTTTTCATAGAGATCAAACCTCCTAATAGTTAAAATAGTAACATTCAAAACACTCAGTACTAAGTCCAGAGGTCAAACTAGTCAAACTAGAGCAAAAAAATAGTGATAGTTTTATATCAGTAGTCAATTTTCACATCAAACAATAGCACCAAAAATGGATAGTAGCACCAAACATAGGGGTGTCTAAATTTTATCACTCCTGTCTATATTGGAAAACACTCAGGGTTTCTAGAAATAGGCAAAAAATTTAGTTTAGGGACAGTTTTTGCACTTTTAAATCAATCATATTCAATAATTTTAGTATAGTTTTATTAGATACAGTGGGTTATCATGCATGGCATGATAGTTCTCACTTTCAATTTAGATTAGGTAGTTAGCATAACTTCTAGATTAGAATCCATGTTCTAGACATCAGTGATTTGGGGTAATGTGTGTGGCACATTGATCTTCTTTTCTTTTTGAGTTTAGTTTATACATAGGCATTCTCAACAATTGTGTGCCTTACTCCATCTATAGGTGGTTGGCATCACATTTGAGTTAAACTTTCATATAAGTTTATATTTTTGAGTACCTAAGTTCTTGATTTGGCTTTCACATAAGCATTTTGCATCATTTTTAGAGAGGCTTTCATATTATCCCCACCTCCATCTTTCAAAATGGCTAAGAGTGGCCTAGTTTCCAACACACATTCAAGCTATCCATGCCACATTTTTAGATTTCCAACACATCCATGGGATCCATGCCATCTCATATGACATCTATTCTATACCAGTATCACTTCATAGCTTCACTTCATGGAGAAATGATGGAGCCAAAGGTCTAGCTAACATTTATATTCTTGAACCACATGTTCAGAGGGATTGGACACATAGTCTAGACATCGATTAGCACATGAATGATTCATTAGATTCACATAGTTTGTGATGATGGAGCCAAAGGGCCAGCATTTGAATTCTTGAGCCACTTTCTAGGGAATTGAGCACTCGTCTCCGTTCATGATATTACTCTTGATTCAACACACACTCAACATCATCCAACACATTCCAACATCACAATAGGTTTTGTATTGGTTCGTATACTCGATGAGATGTATTCATTATTTTTTATTCATCTTTATCATCTCTTGTACATTTTTATTTTAAATATAGTGTATCTAGTAAGAACTAATCTAATTTATGTTTTTATTGTTGTTCATAATTCATAGTGTGCTCTCTTTATGCACATTCAACATTATACAGCTTCATGAGCTTCACCCTTACAAGTAAGTTCAAGTATGCTTCTTATTTTCCTTTATCCTAGTATTTCACTTTACTATATCACTAGAATAAAGGGGGGGAAATGTAGTCATGTAAAATGTGAATTTGTACAACTTTAGTATAGTTAAAACACCTAATTCATAGGTCCTCTTGTCAACTCACACAACCCTTATAGGCTACTTCCTTCACTAATTCCCAGTCATTTGTAGCTTCCTAAACTTAGATTTTTTAGACCTAGGTAGCCCTCTCAGGCCTAGATAGATCTCCCTAAGTCCCATATCCTTAGGATAATAGTGCCTAAATAGGACAAGAGCATCAAAATTTAGGGTGTCCTATTTCTAGTGCTATTGTCCAAGCTCATTCTTGCCTCAAATGGTAAGATTTTCCAAGATCCTTATCTTTTTCCTTATCAGCCTCATGCAAATTCATTTAACCCAAAATCATTAGTTTCCCTATAAAAGGCCATTTAGATTCCATTTAGAAGGGTTGGTACCCATTTACAAGAGAGACACAAGAATATAAGTACACTCAAGTGCTTCTCTTCGTTATTTGCATACAGCCTTCCAACATTGTTTCAAACCTACTCAATTCATTACACCAGTCCCTAGCTAGCTAAAGCACATCCAATTTGGCATTCTAGTTGCATTGATCATACACAAATTACACCAAGCACTTCAATGGGAGAACTACATTAGCTTGATCCCTCTTCAAAGTATTGGTATGTAGGTAGTGTGCCTATACATGGGGCGTGAAGTGCATCCAACGTATCCTTTACACACTAACCCCTTCTCTCTCTTTATCTAGTTTGCATTCAAGTTCAAGAACCAAGTGTTCCTAAGGGTTTTGAAGATTAAAACATGCACACAATGAGCTTTGCAAGGTCTCAGACCCTAAAATTTTAGTGACATGGTAACATAGGCATTCTGAACATAACCCAAAAAGCTTTCAACCTCAAGATAATAGCACCAAAATAGGACTAGAACACCAAATATTAGGGTGTCCTAATTTTTATGCTCTTTTCCACCCAGAAATGAAGTCCAGGGATCTATTTTCAACTATTTCTTAGTCTTGATCCTCTAGTATCAGACCTTGTCTCAGTCTAGATCAGCTAGAATAAGCTAAGTTCTCAACTCTCTCATTTCCTAAAATATTTATAAAAAGGCAAAAGTACAATATGTTTACACAAATTAGTAGGTTAATTCTTGCATATTTATTTATTGATTTACATTGCTCATCCCCTTTATTATTTAGGAAAATAACTCCAATATTCTCAAAAAAATAAAACTCCTACAAGTTGCATTCTCACCTTTGTTGATGCTTATAACTTGGTTTAATATTTATTGATATCATGGGGAAAGAGTTAAGATCATTCTTCATGATTTATAAATCCTTGAAACACTTCAAAAATTTAAATTTACAATATGCATGCTCTCTAGATAGGGTTTTGGAGCAATCTTGCTTCTTAATAATTGTTCATAAAGCTCCAACCTTATTTTTGAGACTAAAAAACATGAAATGGGAGTAAACTAACCTCTTCAACCTTCCTATTAATCATTTTGATCCATGAAACCTCTCCACCAAGATATCATGTTAGATTTGAGGGTAATTTTAAACTTGAAAATTTAATTTTGAGAGAGATTTGAGTTGTCTTAGCATATTTCAAGCATTGTTTGAGTCCCTAATGGATAGAGAATATCTGATAAATGTCTATGAAACTGATAAATCTATCCATCATCCTTGCATATGCATTCATGTACCAAAATATCTTCAAATTTATTGTATATGTATGTATGGCATCTCCAAATCCTTGATTCAAGACATGAAACTTGTTCTTCACCTCCACATATGTGCCATTCTTCATTAACTTTCAATTTTCCTTTTATTTCCTTCACCCACACCTTGGCATGATTTAAATTTTTGAAATGGTCAACTAAGAAGTGGTTATGAAGACTAAAACTTAACTAAGACTCTCTATGGCATACATGCATGGGAGATATTAAATCAAAATCAACCTTAGTTTTGACGAAAATTTCATTAGATTTTTCCAAAGAGTCTTAAAACATATTAAGAGGTCACAATAAATGTTTAACTTTTTTAATTAGCCTTCGAGACTAAGGGAAAATCTCAATGTGACCTCAATGTGACTTCACCAAACATATGACACTAATAAATGGATGATAATAACTTGAAAGACCTTATGAACTTATACATCACCTAATGATAGAACCAATGGTGACTGAAAAGATCAATATTCTTGGTGACCTCTATAATTTTTTATGAAGTCCATTAAGCTTGCAGTCATGAAAATCATCACCAAATCTGATCTGAACATGATAAACACTATTGTACCCTCCTCATGCAAATATAAAATTGAATAATGCATCCTCAAAGTTACAACAATACATGTACAAGAGCACTTAGGGGATTGAAAACTACTACAACTACCAACTGAACATGAGCATAACAACACTTAGAGGAAAGTGAAAATCTAACACTACTATGTACAAGATGACATTTCACCTCAATAACATTGCTTGAGAAATATCCTATTAACTGGGATTAGCATCTCTTCCCCATTCAATTTTGATAACTAAAAAGCATTATGTGATTTGAAACTAGAAATGACATAATGACCACTCCATATTGTGTCAAATTTGGTGTGCTTACCTAGTTTTACTCTATCTTCATCCCATTTGGGGATAAGGTCTCCTTTTTGAAAAGTTATTTCCATGGCTTTCTTGTCAAAATACCTTTTCACTTGGGCTTGATGAAGTTCCATTGTGTGCATGGATTATTCTCTTAGCTCCTCTAACTCCATTAGATCTGCATATCTTGCTTTCATGGCTCCTTCTTCCATCATCTCAAACTAGTTTATGAGCTCTAAGGCTGATAATTCAAGGGATATTAGCAATATCACCTCTACTATAAACAAGCTTGTAAGGTGAGTTGCCAATACACATTATGGGAGTAATCTTATCAACCCATAAGGTTGATTTCAATTTTTTGTGCCATGTCCTCTAATTTTCCTCTAAATATCTTTTGATGGTCTTTAGAAGGTTCTTATTTGTGAATTCATTAAGTCCATTCCCTTAAGGTTATTAATTTGAAGATGTACTTAAGTGAACTCCATTTCTTACAGCCCATTCAATTATTTTGGTGCCAAGAAATACCAAGGCATTATCTAATATGATGGTAGAAGGGATTCCAAACCTAGTAATAATCCCTTCATAAAAGTCAAGAATATTGGCCTCATTTTCCTCTTTCAAAGCAATTGCCTCGATCCACCTAGTAAAGTAATCTATTGTAGTTAATATCCACTTGTGTCCTAGGCTTTATGGTGGATTGATTGCCCCTATGAGTTCCAATCCCCACTACAAAAATGGTTTCTCAACTGAAATGGGGTGAAGAGGAAGGGTTGCAAGCTTCTATTTGCCCACAAAGAAGACACATTTCTTGCATTTCTTGAGCCATGCATAGCAATCCTTAAAGATAGTAGTAGTATCCCCCTTTCATGATTTTGAGATTTATAGTTCTTGGAGCATAATGCCTCCTAAAAAGCCATCATGGAACTCTTCTAGTAATATATCAATCTAATTTGGCTCTGCACACCTTAGAAGAACATCATTAATGTCTCTTTTGAATAACACACCATTAACAAGGATAAATAGAATAACTTGAAGTTTGAATTGCCTTATTTTTATCCTATTTAAACCTTGAGGGAGCATACCATCCTATAATTAATGGATCAAGTCTTGTGTCCAAATTTTAGGAGATGAAGATACAGTTGCATGTGGCTCATCTTAGAGTGTTAGGATAACCTCTTTATTCTCTTCTAAATCTGAAGCTAAGTGTTCACACATCCCCTTACCTTTATTAAACTAGTTACCTTGAAGTCCATGTCATATTCTATCACTTTTGTGATCCAACCATCCCTCTTATCATTCATATCTTTTCTCAATAAGAAGTCCTTGTACTTGGGTGAGATACCATAACATGAATCTTGTTGTTGAAAGCATATATCTAAAAAAAATCAAACTTTCAATAACTAAAAGTACTTGATTTTCCATAAAATTAAACCTCACCTCATAGTCTTCCAAGCCTTGGATAAATAAGGAAATTGGTTGTTATAACTTCTCATTATTTTTTTTAGGTTAACATAGTTGAAATAGTCTCCAAACTTGTAAATGGATTAGCATTATCAAGATAATCTACAGGCCTGTAGCTACTCATTGCTCATGCATAGTGAATCATATAGGTCTATTTTTAAGGTATAAATGAGATTATAAAAGGTCATTGGGTTCATGATGAAGCCTTTGAGTGATGATAAGTCCTCATTATGTCTGATGCGAGCTTGAAATTTTGAATTTACCCCTTCCCTTGACTACAAACTCAGTAAACCCTTGTCTTGCTTGCACATTCTGACCCACAAGTTGTATTATCACCTTTGTTGATGCTTGTAACTTGGTTTAATATTTATTGAGATCATGGGGATGGCATCAAGATCATTTTTCATGTTTTAGAAACCCTCAAAACA
Organism: Torreya grandis; assembly: GCA_037957365.1. Lineage (NCBI taxonomy): Eukaryota > Viridiplantae > Streptophyta > Pinopsida > Cupressales > Taxaceae > Torreya > Torreya grandis. The sequence continues at coordinate 1,710,277 of JARHVA010000406.1, forward strand.
CTTTAAAATTAAAAAATTAAAATATTCATGCTCTCTTGATAGGATTTTGAAGAGTTTTGGATAAATATTACTTCTTAACGATTGTTCATAAAGCTCCAGCCTTCTTACTGAGACTAAACACCATGAAATGAGAGTACACCAACGTCTTGAACCTTCCTATCAATCATTCTAAGCCATGCAACCTCTCCACCAATATATCACATTATATTTAGGGGTAATTTTAAGCTTGAAAATTTAATTTCAGAGAGATTTCAGTTATTTTAGCATTACAAGCATTGTTTGAGTCCCTAACAATTGGAAAATGTCTGAGAAATACATATGAAGCTAATAAATATATCCATCATCCTTATATATGTGTTAGAGTACCAAAATATCTTCATATATACTATAGATATATGTATGGTATTTCAAAATCCTTGATTCAAGACATGAAACTTGTTCTCCACCTCCACATATGTGCCATTATTCATTAACTTGCAATTTGCCTTGATTTCCTTCACCCATGCCTTGGAATGCTTTAGAAGTTTGAAAAAATCAACCAAAAAGTATTTATGAAAACCAAAACTTAACTAAGACTCTCTATGACGTACATGCGTGGGAGATATTAGAGCAAATTTAACCTTAATTTTGACAAAAATACCTTAAATTTTGTAAAATAGTCCTAAAACATACTAAGAAGGCACAATAAATGTTAACTTTTGCAATTAGCCTCCTAAACTACAGGAAAATCTAAATGTGACCTCAATGTGACTTCACTAAGCATATTGACATTAATGAATGGATAACAATAGCTTGAAAGACATTATGAACTTAAACATTACCTAATGATGGAAATAATGGTCATTGAAAATGTCAATACATGGAAAATTTACCACTAAGAACATAAAATTATAATGGAGGAGGCAAGAGAAAACACTTCCAAATTTAAATCCTACCTTTCTTCATTATTAAGAATATCTTTGCTCTAGCCAGTGGTTGGTATCTTTACTAGACTAGATGATTTTGTAGTAGTAGCTTCAAGGGAGGGAGTTGGAGTTGATGTTATAAGTTCTTGACTAAGTCCCATAGTAGGGGTTTCTTGTAATGTATATTTTGCATCTTTTTCTAATGCCTTTTCTTCAATTTATTTTCCTTCCTCTAATAATTTGGTATCAATTGAATCAGTCTTTTCTTGCTCAACTTCTCCTAATATCTTTGTCTCTTAACCTAGTTTCCTCCTCCTCATCTTCATTTTCATACTCATTTATTATTTTATTTAATGATTATGTTTTATTCAGCTTAGTGTCTAATTCAAACAACTATTCTTCTTTAGTTGCCAACCTTTTGTCTTCTTCATCACTATCATACACTTGAATTGGCTCTATTCTTTATTCTTCAACTTTTGATCCCTATTTTTCCTCCTTAAAATTCCTCATATAGAGGACCCCCTTTGGTTAATGGCCATTCAATAGGTCATTATTCTAGTTGCATATTTGGAGGTGAAACTAGAGGAGTCTTGGGATTTCTTTTATAAGTGACAATGAATGGCTTAGTAGCTGTGGGGGCTCACCCTAAAGTGGATAGAGTGGAGGATGAAGAGACTTTAGTAGTGTAAGGTGGAAGTGAAGTAGAAATAGTATGAGAAGTAAGAGGAGAGGGCACTCTTATTATATAATTCATTGGTGGAGATGATGGGGATGTTGAAACTTAAATCACAGAGGAAATTATTACAAAATAACTTTGTAATAATGCAAGGAGACTTATCTATTAAACAATAGTTAATGGGGGAAAAGGTGCCAAATAAAATACCCCTACTTGTAGTAGGTTGTATGTTTGTGGTTGTTGTAAGGAGTTGTATTGTTACCACTAATTGAGGTGCTAGAATCAACTTAAGAATTATCTTTCTTATATGGGGATCCATCTCCCTTCGAGAGGCATATCCTTCTAATGGGATAACTTCTTGTTGTTGTGGAGAGGAATGATGACTATGTTTTGGTGATGATGGGGATTTTGGATGAGTACATTGATGGCTTGTAGCTTCATTTTCTTCCTCTACAATTTTATTTTCATGTTCTTTTGTGATTGAGGGGTCATATTTAATTACATGGGCTACTACCATTGGCATTATATGTTGATTCATGTGGATGTACACCTTAGAATCATCTACAACATTATTAAAGGTTGGATCATGCCTGTAGCTCTTATGGCCATAAGAGATATGGACTCCCTTATATTTGAGGTCATTTAGGTATTATCTGACCTTATTTCTAGGGACCTATTGTAGTGAAATTTGGTTTTCCAAATTTCACTACCCCATTTTTGCATTTTCCTATCATTTTTGCCTTTTGTCCTATTTTATGTAATGTTTTACAAGACCCCATAGCCTAATGGACAAGCCAACATGTTTTATTAACCCACATGGAGTATATTTCATATTTCGTATCATGAGCTTGATGAAATAAATTAACTTAATTATGTTATTAATTATTTTATAATTAATTAATGTTAATTAAATTCATTAAATGACTATACTCATTTTTTTAGTCATTTGATAGATTAATTATTTTTAGAATTAATATTTGTTGTAAATGCAAATTGAAAAATTCATTTGAATATTATAAATTTGCTTAAATAAAAAAAAATTCAAAAGAGAAGCAAATGAATGACTTTTCAGATTCCAAAGGGAAAGATTGTACAAAAGGAAAAAATTGAGATTTTCTATAGGTTCTTCTTTTTCACAAGATATTGGAGAGAGGTAGATGGAACTTTGTGTAAAGCCATGCTAATTACATATTAGAGCAATGAAACATAAGCAAGCGGGTGAGACTCTTTTGGGGTGTTCGTAGATTTTAATATCCTTTGTTTTCAAATTCTAAATTTATATTTGTAGATGAAGACTCCATTAAAATTATTCATTAATTTGATTATATGCAACTTGTGGAATTTCTAAACTTTGTGTTGAAAACCCCCGTATAAACTTTCTTGATGTCCATGAGTTTCTACATTTTTATCTCCTTAAAACCTTGTACCAAGTGTGTGTAATCATGTTTGTGAGGAGACGACATTATTTTAGCCATGCCTTTTGTTCCCAAAATCCTTGCTACTTCTATGTTCATTCTTATGTGAGAAGGATTTCCATTTCTAATATTAATTCTTGAATTATACTGTTGGTTCTCCATTTTTATCTTATTGTGGGTTTCTCCCCTTTTCTATTTTTGTTTTATGTTTTGTTTCCTTTTGTACTTTTAGGTAAAAAGTACACAAAAACTCCCAAATTATTCATATCCTATGAGGGAACTATCCATCCCAATTGTAGAGGAGAATCACCATTCTTTATGGTGATATATTCAATTGTTCATGAGTTTTCCTCACTTCTTGTTGGGTGAGTCACAAATCTAATGCAACCAAATTTTACACCAACAGTTTTTAGTGAATTTTTTGGGGATCAAAAAGGTGCCTTTTGATTCTTAAAATTTGAAGGAAATCTTCCCTTGAAAGATAATATTTGTGACTCTGTTGAAAAAAGGCCTAAAAATGATCAAATGACCCCACACTTCTAATTTTTTTATTTTATAGTGTTTTACATGGTCTGATTTTTGTTGCAGGCATACAGAGGTTTCAAATAAAAAAATAGAATACATACTTGGGAGACATTGGTGGAAAAATGAAGAAGAAATAGAAGAGATAAGTGTTTCAAATGAGCCTAAATTAGGGGTTGACTGGGTCTATGCAAGTGATGACATAACAAATAATGTCTTTCTCTTCATACTGTCTTTCAAATAAAATTTGATTTAGGATGTTTTTGATGATGATAAAAGAGTGTAGTTCTTGAAAGACTTATATGGCATTTTACAAGTAAAATATAAATAAATTTTCCCATTCCAAAGCTCAGCCCAAATGGAAGAATGCATGTAAGATTAAAATTTAGCCTCCTTTCAAGAACATGAGATAAGTCATGAACGTAGTGGGATTCATATCAATGAAGAGAATGTGTAAATTATGTTGAGAATGAGCACATAAAATGTTTTTAGGAGGAAACAAGAAGAAATTTGCAAGAAATTTTTGGTCATTTGGAGTGCCAAGAGGTTTCATCCCCAAGATAATATTTATAAGTGCCTATGGGAGATTCAGTTCAGTGACTCATAGTTGAAGAATCATAGGAGCATCCAAGATATGAAGGTGTTGGATCTATGTCAAATGTTTTTCATGTTTCAAATTTCATGTTAAATCAAATCCCTCTCATTTATGAGAAGAATGCAAGTAGTATTTACTTTCTAGTTGTGTATGACCCAGTGTTTGAATTTGTGTTTATTTTTCCTCCCATGCCTCATGTCTTCCCCATTGGTGCAATTAAAAACACATTATTTTCCTTAATATTGTATTTGTTGTTAGGTTGTGGAGCTAAAATCTTCAACTTGTTGCAGACATAGAAAAGGAGGTTGCTGAAGACCCAGAAGCATTAGCATCAGCAGCATGACCGACGTCGGTCATGATCAGTGCAGAAGGCAACCAGCATCAACAAAAAGTCGGCTGACGTCGGCAGCACCAGGCAAGCAGGGACCGGCATCGATTGCCTGTGTGTTCCAGAACTGCTCGTTGCACGAATAGTAAGTTTAGTGAACGGAGTGTTTGCATGTAAAGGCTATTTTGAGTCTTGAGTTGCATGGATAATTATAGTAAACTAAGAGTCTAAGTTATTGTTTAAGTCTGTGATCTATTTATAGACCCATTGGCATGTATTGTAATTATGAGTTGATAAGGAAGGCAAGGAAGATCCTTCCATTGTAAGATCATTGAGTTGCAGGTTGTTGCAAGCTCATAGGAGATCTACATGTGTAAGTATGGTCTGTTGAATTGTAGGTTGCAGGTTCATGGGAGATCAATTTGAAGTACTTTAGAGTGCTTGGTGTACTGGCAGGGTTATTATTGACTGGTTGGAGAGGTGAACACCAATTCTGTGTGTGAGTTGGTTGTTGGGACCATTTTTGGTAGGAGAGTGTTTTGAAGAAGAATTACTATACACTTGAGGTGTGGAAAGCCTCTGTAAGGTGGAAGAGTGTGGTGACTCTTTATTGTATTCTTTTCTGTACAAATGTTAATACAAGATAGTGTATTGCCGCTCATATTCTGTGTTATTGGTGAATTCTAGTTACTTGTGTTTCTGGTATATTTCCACATGTTTAATTGCTTAAGTTTGGTAATCATATTGTGCTCTTTCTGAGGAGCAAGATCCTAACAAGTGGGATCAGAACAGCTGTGTTTGTTCTTGGATTCCCCGACAACTGGTATCAGAGCATGTTTGTTGTTCTAGGTACCTGACAACTGGTATCAGAGCTTTTGGTTGGGATACTAATAGGTTGGATTAGATCTGGTTAGTGTGTTTTGATTATAGATTACTCACAGGGTTTCAGTTTGAGTGGGAGTAGAGCAATGGCAGAAGACAGTAAGCTACAAATGGAGAAGTTTAATGGTAAGAACTACCAATTATGGAGGATGTAGATTGAGGATTATCTATATCAAAAAGATTTGTACTTACCATTGGGTGGGGTTGATTGCAAGCCCCGGGATATGAAGGATGAAGAATGGGAGGTTCTTGATCGGAAGGCTCTGGGATCTATAAGATTGAGTCTTGCATCATCTGTGATTTCCAGCTTATCACAGTGTAAGACAATGGTGGAGTTGATGGAATCTTTGGCAAATTTATATGAAAAACCCTCGACTTCGAATAAGGTATTTCTTATGAAGCAACTATTTAATTTGCAAATGTTGGAAGGTGAATATGTTCATAGTCATCTTAGTGATTTCCATGGTTTGGTAAACCAGTTAAATTCAGTCAATATTGTTTTTGATGATGAAATTAAGGCTCTCTTAATCTTGTGTTCATTACCTGAAAGTTGGGAGAGTTTGGTAATGGCAGTTTCTAATACTGCGTCTGCTTCAAAAATCTTAAAAGTGGATGATATTGTGAGTGTGATATTGAATGAAGAGATACACAGGAAAAGCACAAGTGAATCATCAGGGAATGCTTTGAGTGTTGAAGGTAGAGGAAGGCAAAGAGAGAAGATAGAGCGTGGGAGATCAAGGTCGAAGATAGGCAAGAGATCCAAGTCTAGGTATGGTAGAATAACTTGCTGGAAATGTGGAAGGCAAGGGCACTTAAAGAGAGATTGCAAATCAGGTGAAGATCAGCATGAAGGACATGAAGAAGAAGCAGATGTTGTGGATTACGTTGCACAGGATGCTCTGGTATGTTCTTTGGATAAAGTAAAATCTTGGGTTTTAGATTCTGGTGCCTCTTTTCATGCATCCCCAAATAGAGAATTTTTTCATGAGTATGTCCAGGGAGACTTTGGATAAATTTGTTTAGGGGATGGTAAGCCTCGTCAGATGGTTGGCAAAGGGAAAGCAAAGCTGAAATTGCAAATAGGTAACACATGGGTGTTAAAGGAGGTCATGCATGTCCCAATTCTGGAGCAGAATTTGATTTCTGTAAGAAGTTTGGGTGATGAGGGTTGCACAGTAACTCTCACAGCAGACTCTTGGAAGGTTACCAAGGGTGCACTTGTTGTAGCTAGAGGTAAGAAAGTAGGTACGCTTTATCTATCTACTTGTATTACTGATTCTCTTTTTGGGTTATCTACTTTAGCTGTAGATTCAATGATGTGGCTTAATAGGCTTGGTCACATAAATAAGAAGGAGATGCATGTTCTTGAGTCAAAAGATATAGATCAAGATTTCTGTATGCAGAAGAAGAAGGAGACGTTTCTTGAGAGATCCGATGTTAGTGACAAGAACAAAAAAGCCTTGGTTTTCAAGGAGAAGGTGATGGACAGAGTTCAGCACAAGGGGCAGAAGAATTCTGAGTAGAGCAAGGGTGATTTGGACAAGGGTTTGATCCAAAAGGAGCTTGTGGGTAAAAGTCAGTTCTCACAAGCAAAACACAAAGACCGACGTTGGTAGAAAAACCAGCTTCGGCGTCCAGATAGGGACCGACATTGGCTATGTGTAAACCGACGTCAGTGACTCAGGGCAGATAAACACCGGCGTTGGCAAAGGGAGAATCAATGTTGGCGATGAGGCAATTGCAGGGAACTGACATCGGTCGAGTGCAGACTGAGATGTGATCTGCATCAGTCACTGAGATGAATTTTGGGTGGATAGTGAGCTGTCAAGGAGTCTCAAGCACCCATATGGAGGACTTAAAAGGTATGTAAGCCTCAAATTCATCATTTCCCTTCTTTACACTATTTTTTGCTCACTTATGATATAGAACCAGGAAGTTGTTAAAGAAGCAGAACAGGTAGATCCAGGAAACAGTGGGAGCTTGGCATGGATGGAGGATGTGATTCCTTAGAGGAGAACCAAATAGGAGTTTTGGGTGGAGTTGCCAGCTGGAAGGAAGCACTGAGAGACGAATGGATGTTCAGGATGAAGAAGAGCGAAAATGGATATGTGAGACAGAAGGCCAAGGTATATGGTCTTGTATAAGTTGTAGGGCAATGGAGGTTTGATCATTATGTTTCTCTTTACTAGGTTGGATAATATTAGCTACATTATCCTATTACTATATGATGTGCTTGTTGCAAGGTTACATATACAGGGAGTTGTTGAACTAAAGGTAAAGCTAGTTCAGAGGTGTGTCATGAAGAATTTGGGAGCAGCAAGATTCTTTGGCATGAGTGTGTTCTAGAGACATGGAAGGTCATATGTTGACTTTATTTCAGGATGATTGTGTGAGAACGGTTAGCACACCGATGGTTGGATAGCTCACAGAATAAGGTCTTGATTCACATAATGAGGTTGAGTGCATGGTATGTACTAGACTTGAGTTTTTCCAAGCAGTGGGAGTTGTCACAAGTTTGGAGCCAATCTGGGAAAGAAGCACTAGAGGGTAGTTCAGTGGATTCTTAGAGGGACCAGCAGTAGGTGCACATGCTATTCAAGTTCAAGTTATTTTCTACATGGGTTTGTAGATGTGGATGTGGCAGGTGATTTGGATGATAGGTGTTGCACTACAGGATTTGTGGTGGTTGGTCTTCAAGAGTGATCTTGAAGAGGGATACATAGCCAAGGGAGAAAACTAGATGGTGTACAGGTACAGGTACAGTTTTAGCTATTTATCTCCAAGTGGGAGATTGTTAGGTTGTGGAGCTAAAAGCTTTAACTTGTTGTAGACATAGAAAAGGAGGTTGATAAAGACCCAAAAGCACTGGTGTTGGCAGCATGACCGACATCGGTCATGATCAGTGCAAAAGGCAACCGGCATCGGTAGGAAGTCGATCGACGTCGGCAGCACCAGGCAAGCAGGGACCGGCGTCGGTCACCTGTGTGTTCTAGAACTGCTCATTGCATGAACAGTTAGTTTAATGAACGGAGTGTTTGCATGTAAAAGCTATTTTGAGTCTTGAGCTGCGTGGATAATTATAGTAAACTAAAAGTCTAAGTTATTGTTTAAGTCTGGGATCTATTTATAGACCCATTAGTATGTATTGTAATTATGAGCTGATAAGGAAGGCAAGGAAGATCCTTCCATTGTAAGATCATTGAGTTGCAGGTTGTTGCAAGCTCATAGGAGATCTACATGTGTAAGTATGGTCTATTGAATTGCAGGTTGCAGGTTCATGGGAGATCAACTTGAAGTACTTTAGAGTGCTTGGTGTACTGGCAGGGTTATTACTGACTGGTTGGAGAGGTGAACACCAATTCTGTGTGTGAGTTGGTTGTTGGGACCGTTTTTGGTAGGAGAGTGTTTTGAAGAAGAATTACTATACACTTGAGGTGTGGGAAGCCTCTGTAAGGTGGAAGAGTGTGGCGGCTCTTTATTGTATTTTTTTCTGTACAAATGTTAATACAAGATAGTGTATTGTCTCTCATATTCTGTGTTATTGGTGAATTCTAGTTACTTGTGTTTCTGGTATATTTCCGCATGTTTAATTGCTTAAGTTTGGTAATCATATTGTGCTCTTTCTGAGGAGCAAGATCCTAACAAGTGGGATCAGAACAACTGTGTTTGTTCTTGGATTCCCCAACAACTGGTATCAGAGCATGTTTGTTGTTCTAGGTACCTGACATTTGTAAATGAGGTCCTCACCATGCCAAATTTTGACCCAAAAAGACTCATACTTTGCCCAATCGATAAATGTTTAGCCTTTTTTTGTCTTTTCATCCCTTTGTAAATAGTTTTCATTTCAACAAAATTTTGGCTTGTGTTTATTTACCCTTCCTTTTTCCATTGTGTGTGTTTGTGTGTGTGTTTTTAATAAAATACAATGTTGGTGCTATCATGTTTTCTATTTTTCCCTGCATTTGTATCTTGATCCCACATGGTGTTGGTTTTTTGTGTTTTTGTTGAAAATATTACTTGTTTCATAGAGTGAATATTATTTCCCTATACCACTTGTAATATGTTATCTTTATTGGTGGTCACTAAGTTGGCATGACACAATTTATATGAGCAGTAAAGTTTTATCAAGGTGTCCTTTATTAAGAAATTTCTCTTTTGGAAATCTAGGTTTCATTCCTTATATGAGGTCAATATTGCAGTTTTTGACCTTCCATTGTTCAATTGTATCAAATGGTAAAGAGATTCCCAAATGATTTGAGGTTTGTCTGCATCAAAGACTCTCAACTTTTCATTATGCTAAAATAAGCTTTAGATTTTATACTTGTAGGCATAATTTCTAACTTTTTATGTTATTTTGATGAGACAAACATTTTATCCTCCCTTCTATAGATTCTATGATTTTTTTAATACTCCAGGCTAAATTTTAAACCAACTTTTTGAAATTTTCACAAGTTTTGGTACATAGACATTTCATCAAATGGTTTGTATGCAGTCACTGGTGAGTTTTTATGACTTTAATTGTTTAGAATAACATGTCTAACAATTTGAAACATATTTTAATTCATAAATAATTTCAACATTTCATAATAATCACAAGATATTTCATTAAATACTTGTCATTCATTTGAAAGTCTGAAAATAACAAGGAAGGCTTTATAATTTGATGTTCATTATTACAGAGATAAGAAACTTGTTTGTTGACATTTTGAACAACATATTTAAGCATTCAATATTAGAATTCCATCAACTTCTAAGATCCCCATGATTTCTTCCCAAATAACTACCATCCATATGCCTACTTCAACACCCAACTTGGAACACATGCAAACCCATAACCATACCCTTAGGTGCCACGATTTGCTGCTAAAATGTTTGGTGACCAGCAAGGAAAGCTATAAGGATAGTGATATGACACTCCCATCCATTAATATGAGTCATCCAATAATATGTGACTTAGGCACCTATCAATCTGAAGTATTTTCTTCCACAAATCCACTTGTTTTTTTTCTCTAAAAAATTGATAGATCTCTTCGTACCTGTAAATCCAAATTCCATACCAATAGAAGCACCTATGTGAAAACTTTATGATTCCACCTATAATCAACTAGGGTAGATGTTTCAATACTAAAACTGATACTCTTAGGGATTTTATCCTAAGGTTTGCTCAAGCTCAAAGCTCAAACTCCATAATAAAGAAAAAATAAATAAGCATATCCAAAAGAGCTCTACATTTCCCTTTTTATATTTTCCTTGGATTAACTTTTTAATTTCCCACTTAAAATATTTCATTAAAGCCCAATAATAAAGTGACTTTTAACATTTATTTTAATTATCACTTAAGTTACTTTATTAAATTAATTAAAATAAATATATCTGTAAGAATGTACTTTATTAGAAAACTTTAGATTAATTAATTTAATGTATTCCCTAATGTCTTGAAATTAGCCAATGGGAATAATATAGGATAAATGGACCCTCCTAGCTATTACTCAAAAGGGAACATTATAGTCATCCCTCCTCGATATTATTTGTCCTTAAGCAATCGAAGATTAGGATGTTGTAAAATTTATTCAACTTCCCAAGATGCATCCTTAATAGGCAAGTCTTTCCATCTGATGTGAAACTCCTTAATTATTCTATTCCTCAATATCCTCTCTCTAGTATCCATAATAGCATCAAGATCCAATACCAATCTTCCCTCATCATCTAATGGCAAAATCTTTGGTGATGATATGATATGCTAACCAATTGCCTTTTTTAGGCAAGACATGTGGAAAACATTATAAATTGTACTACTCTTTCACAGCTTGAATTCATAAGTTACTTCCCCAACCCTCCGTACAATCCTATAAGGGCATAGAATCGAGGCTTCAACTTCTCTGCACCACTCTTCTTCAAATAAGACTCCCTATAAGGCTGAAGGCATATGAAGACTATGTCACCCACCTCAAAACTTCTTTCAACTTTGTGCCTATTTACATAAATATTTTGTTGATTCTAGGCACTTTGAAGATTATCTTTAAGTGTATTAAGTATCTCCTAACTCTCCTAAATCCAATCCTTAGCCTTAGGAGCTCTACTATCACCAAATTCCAAGTTTGTGAAGGACATGGCATCATATCCGTACAACACTCTGAAAGGAGTCATGCTAATCGACATGTGATAGGTGATATTATAGCAATACTCACCTAAATGCAACCACTTAATCCAAGCCTTCTATCACCCCACAAAATAATTATGCAAGTATCCTTCCACCCATTTGTTGAATATCTTTGTCTAACCATCAGTATGGGGGTGGTAATTAGTACTCAGGGTCAACTCTATGCTAGCCAACCTGAATAGCTCATGCTCAAAAGTATTGAGAAACTTGCAATATAGATCACTGACAATATTCTTTAGTAGTCTATGGAGTCTGAAAACCTATTTGAAGGATAAATCTACCACTTGAGGTGACTTGTACTATGATTAAATGGTAAAGAAATCTGCATATTTGGTCAATTGATCAACCACCACATAAATAATTTATCTACCCTGCACCTTTAGAAGGCCTATATAAATATATGGATATACTTTCCCACTTTGGTTGAATATAGGTAATGACTACAATAACTCCACTAGAAAAGTATGCTCTAACTTGTTATGCTAACAAGTCATGCACTCGTGAACATGCCACAAGACATCATCCTTGAGAACCTTCTAAGAGAACCTTTCTCTAACATACATGTAGGTATTAAAGTACCCCAGATGTCTTACAAGTGGTGTACCATGAATGGCCTTTAAAATTTTCTCTTTCAATTTTGATTCAGACATTAAATAAATCATATCCTTATGGTAGATGACATCATCTACCAATTTGTACCTATCATCATATATTTTACCATCAAAAATCTTGCATGCAAAAATATTTTTGGAATACTCAACCAAAAGGTGATATTTTTAATCAGTTAAAATCTCTAACAAAGAGCAAAAGGTGGGTTTCCTAGAAAGGGCATCAGCAATAATATTATTTTTCCCCTTTATATACTCTATGTCAAAATCATATGCCTGAATTTTACTGACCCACTTTTATTGATGCTTGATGACTGTCATTTAACTATTAATTTAATCAATCTTTCAGATTAATATCTATCAAACTAGGGCCAGTGTCTAAAGCTATTTGCAATAAAGTTTATGGTGGTATATCTATAAATTGGTCTTGGGGGGATTTTTATGATTCTAATCTAACTTTTATCAATGAAAGAATTATTCTAAGTTAATTACTTCACACACTTGCTGAAAGAAGAGATTAACCATTATGCTAACTAATTCAATCCTTTGCTTGAAATTAAAGCACCCTTAATCTACTTCACACTTGCTTAGAAATGTAAATCTATCTAAGTCACACTTACATGGAAATGGAAATCTATCTAATTCACACTTGCCTGGAAATGTAAACACTCAACTAGAGAGATAACTCTAAGCCAACTAACTCATGTGCAATAAATCAAAAGAAACACTAAGACTAAGTCACACTTGTTCTAAAATAAGATAGCTATTGGAAGGTAAATATTTGAATTTGAATTACTAATATTTGCAAGTATTTAAGATATTTTGACTATCTAGTAATGCAAAATTAATTCAACATAAATATAAATACCATACAAAAATTCTTGGTTCCAAGGAGAGTGGGCCCTTGCTCTTCTTAGAGTTAGGAATGAAATCTACTCAATATTGAAAACTAGAATAATTTTGCATTAACTCATGAAAGCTGGAAAGTTTACAATATTCTTGGAGCTCAAAATGTAACTATATTCATTATTTTTTACTCTAGATGAAAACGAACATATTTTACTCATACCTCATACTAAAGACAATATATAGAAAAATAGAACTACTAGTCAATTTGTTGCTCCCTAAAGATAGGATATTTAGATTGATTATAATCCTAGAGAATCCAACCATTATCACAAAATAGTTATAGTATCCCTATAATAGTTTTAAGGTCCAAATATATACAAAATGTATCAAGATTGAATCCTTCAAAATAAGAGGCAAATATTTCATTGATGTGATTCCAGTTGTATCCATCCTTCTTTCCTATAACTCCCATATCTCCTAAATCTTGGATCTACAAAGTCTATAGAAATAGACCTATAGAATCTATAGATTTGGGATCTGCATCATCTATAGAAGTGGTTTTGCAGAGTTCATAGAAGTGGTTCTACAGAGTTCATAGATGTTGACCGAGTGAGTCTATAGTTTCAAGAAACTGAGGTCAAAACTAGAACTTCTCCAAAATGTTATTTTTTCCATCCTTCCTATGTATTCTTCAAAACCAAAACAATAAAACATGTTGCTTTTTAGGTATAAATTACAAAATGGTAACTCAACCTTTGGTTTTACATAAATGAGATAAAGTAGTTATTTTCCATGCAATAGTTAGCTAAAAGTTTATGATTTGCATGAGATTATATCCTTAGAGAGATGAAATGAAGGAAATTCCATGTCAATAATGAGCCATATTTTGGGCTCATCATCTCCCCCAGACTTTACCTTTTGCAAGTCCCATTGTAAACATTCAACTAGCTTCATTGGTTCTTGGCTTGTTTTGCATGCCCTTGTTGAGATCATATTCATCAAATTCATCATTGATATGTTGATCTATATTGCTTGTAAATCCTTTATACATTTTAACCATTCTTTTCCATGTGTTAAACTCTTCATCAGATTGTGGTGCCCAATTTTGCCATCTAGGAACTAGTATGATAAAAAATGGAGGTTTATACCTCATTCCAATCCATGTTTGCTCTCCTTCAGAGTTTATTACCTCTATAATTTCTTCAATAATTGCTTCAACTCTTCTTCTCCTCCACCTCAAATTGTTAGGAGACATAAATTCTTGTCTTTTGAGAGATATTGATAATTGATCCCATATTTTCACACTAGCAGCAATAATTGAATCAAAGCTTTATCTTACAAATAGGTCAAATGAAATAATACAGCTATACAAAACTTTCAAATAGTGATTTTTGATGGCATTATTTAAACAAGCTCTATTGAAATTATGGTCAATCAATCTTAGAATAGAGAAGGTTAGTCTGATGCATAACCCTATAGTTTTAATATGATTTGTATATTCTTCAAATCTATTTTTCCATGCCAACGGATTCTTGAAAGTGGAATAAAGTGATCTCAACTAAAATTCTCTGACATGTAAATTTATTTAAAATTTATTATGTTTATGATCTCCTATTATCAAATCATGCAAATAAAATTCACAGAGGAGATCCTGAGTATCAGGCCCAGAATTGTAGAATATTTCCAAAAATGTAGATGGATCCAAAATCTTATAAGGATGATGGCAAGATATCCTAAGAATTTTCCATATATAGAATTATTCAAATAGGAACAAACTATATGCACGATCTGGACTTATACAAGCCAAAAGAATCTCTCATAATTTGCAAGCATTCTACAAGTATTCCTCCAAAGTCTAAGTTTTAGTTTCTAATATTTGTTTTTCATTTTCCAATTTCTTATTGGTAATGACTAAAATTTCATTCTTCTATTTGATTGATTGGTATTCTTCTTGAGCTTGATGTAACATTTCTAATGGTGGAATATATAGATAATTGGTTTGACATCTTTGATTAGCAAATGTCTTCAAAGAAGAGGTAGGCTAACTATCCTTAATATAAAATGTTTGAGAAGAATTCAATAGTTTCTATTTTAAATTTCTATTTTCTTTCTCAATTATCTTTAAATTTGTTCATGAATTGACATCTTTCTCCTCTTTTTGTTCTATTATTTCTTCTAGTTTATTAACTTTCAAAGCAAAATTCAAAGTTTTTCTACTAACATAGAGTTGAGTTGATCCTTACTCTGTAGTTGGCTAAGTAGATTTGCAATATCTATTGCTTGTTCTTGAATCAAATTTTGAGCTTCAAAAACTTTTATGGTTAGCTACATGATAGGATCCTTGGGACTGGATAGTTCTCCTTATTCAAATGTATATAGAGTTTTGCCTTTGTCTAATAGAATTTTAATTTGATCATTTTGTTCTCCTATTGAATTACCTTGTTCAGATTATGGTTCCCTTATTAGAGAGCTTTCTAATTCCTTCAATGGTTGTATGTTAGGGCTTTTAACATGTTCTTCTATAGGAGTTGTTTTAGGAGTCTCTCATTCTTCAATATTACGTTGTTCTGAAGGTTGAGATAGCTGTTTAAGACTATCCAAAGTATTCATTGCTTCTTATTCATCTTCATCCAAAAGAATCAGCTTCTTTCTCCTTTTCTTAGTTCTCTAGGCTACACTTGACTGTTCTTCTATTGTAGCAGTCAAACCCTTAGCCTTCTCAGGTCCTATTGAGGTAGTAACTTATCTTTTAAATTTTTGTCTTCCTAAGTAGAGGACTAGTTTCTCAACAGGTTCCTAAGGTTCTTGTCGAGGCTCTAAAATAGTGAGGGTTTGAGCAGCTTGAGATCTTGTAACCCTTCTTGAAAGAGGAGTTTCCTTTACAACTGTAGGCTACTTTTTGTTTTTCTTTGAGCTTATTTTTTTAGTGGGAGTAACAGTTGTAAGAGATTGCCTTTATGACTGGATTTAACCTAATGTTCTAATTGCTTCTTGTATAGGTGGGACTGGTCTTTGTCTAATGACTCTATTTTCAAAGGTTTCCCAAACTTCTTGCCCATGTTATAGAAAATGATGTTGAATAATCAGGTGAATGAGGCCATGATGTCTAAGGGAAGCATTAGGGGTTATGGTCATCACTTGGAGGTGACCATACAAAAAATATGGAAGGTTAATTTTACACTGGAGGTTTTGCCTTCCATGTTTAAGATGTATCAGTATTTTCATGGCTTCTCCAAAAGACTACATTGTCCTTCACAGGTGATATACTTGATTACCCATAATACCACAGACTGTCAGGCTCGAGAAATGAATCTCTATGGATTTCCTTAGATTTTCCTTTTGAATTAATCAAGCATGTAGCTCCAATATGTTCATTATCATTAAATTGAGTAATTAGATCATTAAATGGAATTCTTCCTATTACTTTCATTTCTTCATCTAGGATTTCTATGATTTCACTAATAACTTGACTAGATACTAGAATAATTATTCCTTAAATAGTAGAAAAATTAGGAGTAAGATTTTTCATGAATTCACTTACTAGTGGTTCATGGAAGCCCTAAAATTTTAAGATGAATGGTAGCTAGCCATTCACCATAAATGCTACAATAGAAGCCTTACCATTGAGGAATTTGGTTACCTTTTTCAGTTCTGACCTTGTCTTTTGCCCCATTCTTTCCTAAATTTATGAATGTCAACCAAATTGCCACTGATTGTGGAGAAGTTTGCCAAATTTAAACTAGGGTTTGCACTTATTTTTCTTTGGAATTTACAAAGGAAAGTATTTGGTGCACCTCATATAGATTGGTAATTGTAGAGAGGATTAAAAAACAAGTTAGTCAATCATTAGTCCATAAACCATGAAACATACATAAAGAATTAACTAACCAAGCCTATCTATTCCTATGGGAATTACAAAGGATAACAAGAAATAAATGAAAGAAAGCAACACCATATTACCTTCCCAAATGGATTCACCATACCCATGTGGCTCAAAAACATGTTCTCCCTTGATCAAGCATCCTTGTCTTTGTCAACAATGGTGGTAAGCTCCTCCAATGCCTCAAGAACACTCCATAAAACTTAGGCTCTTGATTATAAACCACTAAACTAAAACTAGCCTATCAATGAAGCTTTGAGGAAACAATTTATCATTATAAATTTACAATGTTCAAGCTTTGAAGATATTTGAGCATAACAACCTTCCACCAAAATAGCTTAGAAATGATGTCTATGGCCTCTCTATTTATAGATTTTTGAGATTGGTCAGCATCAACCATGACCATCCATCTCAAGATTGAGATGTGTGGTCATGGATAATCTTAATATTTGGAATTAAATCCATAATTATCCTCAAGATAAATACGCATTAAAGAGGCATGGGAGGCATTAACTAGGTAGGGGTGACCCATAATCTTGATATTTTATGCACTTATGGCTTGATGGATGCCACCTCATAGATGATGTCACTAGCTGATACAGATAATAAGAATCAATTTAAAAAAATAAATATTCAACAACTCTCATGGAAAATCCACTTAAGCTCTTGATTTAGATTAATTAGCCTTAAACAAAGTTAATCAATATTTGTGTAATTATTTGAAAATTGGTCCTCAATTAATCAAAATGGTCAAAAAGTCATATTATTGGGTCTTAATTTGACTCGAGATGAATTTAGAAGGTGACGCTAGATGCATTAGAACTGTATTCCCATTTAGGATGTTGCCAACAACAAATAACAAAGGTACATGATGTGTACCAATGAATTAGAAGAAAAGAGTGATCCAAAGCACTAAATGGTGAAATGGTCATTTTGACTCAAAATGATCTAATCAAAATTAGTTGGCCCATAAAATGCATTGCCCTATTTAGGGATACTTTGACCTAAACTGGCACTTATAAAGGACAAGTTCAAACCATTTAGGGCATTTTATGGATTTTGATCTAGAATGTGCATTTAAGTGTGATTCAAGTAATATTGACAATTTTGACACAAATGGTGTTACAAACTAGATGTCTACATTAACTTATGTGAGCATGTTGTATGTGTGAGTTTAATTCTATATGAGCTAGTGGTAGTTGTAATCATTATTTTACATGAATTTTGACTTCAGTGGATGTCTATGGAGTGGGACTACTGACTATGGAGGTGACCTGAACACTGATATGACCAGTTGAATGATGGCATGGTATGGTGGTAGTTTTATTACTCACATGGAGGGGACAGTTATTGTTTCCACCACCATAGGCTTTTACCATATTTGATCAATAATGATTAGAGACCCTTTTATTTTGAAGCTTTTTATAGGATTATGTCTTCATAATGATAATGATACAATTGATTGCATTGGATATATTTATCCATTATGACATGTGTTCCTTTATCTCTTTCTTTTGCATGTTATGATTATTCCTTTTTTTAGGGAATAAATGATTATCTAGTTTTACTTTTTCATCTCCATAGGATTAACCTTATTTAAATCAAAAACTTCTAGTTCACTAAAACATGAATAAATAAACTTATCACTCACTTATTCTTACCTTAGATCTTGTTCTTCTCTTGCCCTTTATCCTGTACAAG
Source organism: Torreya grandis (assembly GCA_037957365.1). Classification (NCBI taxonomy): domain Eukaryota; kingdom Viridiplantae; phylum Streptophyta; class Pinopsida; order Cupressales; family Taxaceae; genus Torreya; species Torreya grandis. The sequence goes on from JARHVA010000406.1 coordinate 1,728,798, forward strand.
TAAGTTTACATGAATTAGTTAGCATACTTCAAAAGAAGAATCTGAAGTTTCATTGCATGAGAAAATCAATCAAGATTGTATGATCAAACATTTTTTTTTAGTTTTTGCCCCTTGACCAGCCATACTAATTTTCTAGTCAAAGCCCTTTTCAGTAATGCATAACTAGCCAGCAAGCTAGTTTTCCAGCTATGCATTGTCAATAGTGTCCCTGAAAGGATTTTTACTATTGAATTATTCTATTTTATTTATATCCAAACAAAGATCAATTATTAAAGAACAAGTTCTCTGGAGGAAAATGATTCTTCCAAGAAAGCTAATTCACTTTTCATTTTCTATAAAAATTCATCTTTACTGAGAGGTTTTTGATAAAGTTTTAGTCTATGCTCATTGACCAGAAGAGTTCTTCTGATATCATCAATGGGAATCAACTTGACAAAACCATTTTCAAAGACTTCCTCTATTAGATATGGTCTTAACCACCTTGTCTATAATTTACCTTTGAATTATTAAAATTTTGAGTCAAATAATAATGCCCAGTCTCATTTCTGAAACTTTCATTGTTTGATGTGTGAGTCATGTCAAATTTTCCTTTGATTTTACACCAATTCAATCCTCTATGCTACTTCAATTCTTATTTCATCAAGTTGATTGAGTTGCATGAGTCTATCCTTCTGTACTTTTTCCAATTCAATTCCAGCTTCTAATGTTGTTTTCAATGTTCATAATTCAAATTCAGTAGAGAATAAGGGTCTCTTATCATAAACTAACTCATAAGAAGAGAAACTAGTAGTTATTTTCCAGGTGGTATTATAGGCCCAAACTACTTTTGGTACTTTATTTGCCCAATCTTTTCTGTTGGTACTAATAATCTTGGTCAAAATGGTTTCCAATTTTCTATTGGTAACTTTAACTTGTCCATTAGCTTGTGGGTGGTATAGAGAAGAATTCTTATGCTGAGCTTGATAAGTCTTTATGAAGTATTCTATCATATTTGACATAAACTGGGATCCCTAATCTGAAACTATCTCCCTTGGAGCACCAAATCTTTGCATAATTTTGAAGTATAAGAAGTATACCACAGATTATTCTTGAGCATGAGTAAAAACTTCCACTTTTACCCAATTAGTAACATAGTCTATGCAAACTAATAGATATTCCTTTCCTCTAGATGGGGGATCCATAGGTCCTACAAAATCAATTCCCCGTTTCTCAAATAGTTCTAAAACCAGATGAGGATGGAGAGACATCTCAGCTAAAAGAGTGGGTTATCATGTTCTTTGACATGCATCACATTGTCTAACATATCTTTTTACTTGTCTATGAAGGGAAGGCCAATAGTAGCCTGCTCCTAGGATTTTGTGTATAGTCCTCTAAGTTGAGTAATGTCCTCCTCCTAGTTCATCATGATAAGCTTTTATGATTTCATAGGTTTCATTATTGGTTACACACCTATGAAACACATGATCAAGTCTAAATTTAAATAACATTCCATTAATCCATTTAAAAGAAGAACTTTCTCTGATTAAACATTTTCTTTACTTGAAATATACAGAGGAAACTACCTTGTAGCAAGGTAATTAACTATATCAGCAAACCATGGAGATTTTGCTAAAACAATAAACAGTTGTTCATCTATAAAATCATCCTCTATTGGTTCTTCTTCACCTAAAGTGTCAATTCTAGACAAGAAATGAGCAACCGCATTAAATTTTCCTAGTTTATCTATAATAGTTATATCAAATTCCTATAAAAGTAATAACCATCTAATAATCCTTCCTCCCACTATTGGTTTATTGGTAAAGTATCTAATAGCTGAATGGTCTGTATAGATAAACACCTTGTAGCTTGCTATATAGTGTCTAAATTTATTTATTATGTAGACTATAGCAAGAAATTCTTTTTCAGTTGTGGTGTAATTTATTTTAGCAGGTGTCATTTTTATTGATATAATAGATAGCATGCATGTGATCATTCTCATCTTTTTGTCTTATTACTGCACCCATTATTGTGTTGGAAGCATCTGTATATATATGAAAAAGTTGTGTTCAACTGGTCCTCTTAATACTAGGGTAGTAGTAAGCTTAGTTTTGATTGTTTTAAAAGCTTGTTGGTAATCAGCACTCTATATAAACTCATTGTCCTTTGTGATCAAAGCAAACATAGGAGCAGTTATTTTACTAAAGTTATCTATAAAGTGTCTTTAATAGCCAGCATGTCCTAAGAAAATTTTAACTTATGTTTGTGCATGTGGAATGGGTAGGTTGGAAATTATCTCAACTTTCTTGGGATCTACATGAATGCCTCTTGCAAAAAAGTGATGCCCTGGCACTATTCCTTGATCCATCATCAACAAGCATTTTAAATGACTTAATGATAATTAGTGTTCCTCACATCTTGTCAAAACTCTTTCTAAATTAGTAAGAGCTTCTTCATAGGTTTTTCCATGGATAGTGAAATCATCCATGTAAACTTCCACACAGTCATTAGTGAGGTCAAAAAAATTTGTTAGGACTACTCTTTGAAAGGTTGCAAGAGCATTGCAAAGTCCAAATAGAAGTAATCAATAGGAAAAGGTTCTCCAAGTATAGGTGAATGTGGTTTTATTCTGTTCTTTAGCTGCCATCATTATTTGGTTGTATCCACTAAACCCATCTAGAAAAGAGAAATATTTTTTTCCAGCCAAATTGTCCAAAACTTGGTCAATGAAAGGCAATGGAAAATAATCTCTTAAAGTGGATTTTTTCAATTCTCTATAATCTACACATACATGCCATTCCCTATTATTTTTAGGTACAATTACCAATGGTGAAACCCACTGGTTGTCTAAAATGGGCTAAATGAATCCTACATCCAACAATTTTTGAATTTCTATTTTGACTATCTTTCAATACTGGATTTATTATTCCTTATGTCTATCTTACTAGTTTTATTGATTTTATGTAGATATGATGTGTAAATACACTTGATTGAATTCCCTTCATATTAGTGTAATCCCAAGTAAAGGCCTTGGTGTGTCATTTTAAGACTTCAAAAAGTTGATCCTCTTCATCATTTGTCAACCAACTATTAATGCTCAAGACTTTACTATGAGAGGTTTGGTACCTGGATGATTAGGTTCCACTTGCTTAAATTCACTCATTAATTAATTTAAAGGACATAGATGAGGAAGTAGCATATGGAATGTAGTTACATTTTGAACAAATCTTTTTTTAGGAGGAATAGCTCTTGCTAATGGGCAATGAAATGCACTCAAGAAATGGGTTTGTTATGTTTCTACCCAATTCCAAATATTTGCCTGAATCAACGTATGATCATATGATTAAGAAGCAGTAGAAATGTTGTGATAATATGTCCCAAGAAAGTCTGGAGAGTCCATAGATTTTGGACTAGCTAAGTCCATAGATTCTAGACTGGTAGAGTTCATAGATTCTGGACTAGTTGAGTCCATAGATTCTAGAGTGGTAGAGATTTCTATTGAATGGTCATGTGCTTCATAACCTTGAATTACTTCTTCATTAAATTCTTCTAGATTCTTTTTAACTATAATTATAGCCAAAGATGAAAAGTCATTTGTTATATTGTCTGGCTTATCCATCCAAAGTTTTTCTATGTGGTTTACTGATGGTTTTCTAGGAGGGTACAAAGAAATGTTTTTGGATTTTAAACCATTAGAAATGGTCATGTCTCCTGACCTGCAATCAATTAGTTCTACCACAGTAGCTAGCCATGGTCTTCCTAAGATTAGGGGATATCCTAAATTCTTGGTTTTGGGCTGTAACACCATAAAGTCAACTGGATACTCCTAAGATTCAATAAGTACTGCAACATTCTCTATAGTTCCTTCTAGTTTTGCCATAGATTGATATACCATTTGAAATATGGTAGTGGTAGGTTGCATTCCCATTAGGGATAGTGTTTTGAGAGTATCGGTTGTTATGACATTGATTTTTGCCTCTAAATTTACTAGAACATTTTGAATTTCCTTTCCTCCTATTGTGACTGTTATGACAGGACTACCTAGGTTTGTATACTTGGGTATTAAGACTTTTTCTACTAACAAATCAGCAAGCTTGCCATCAACATGTATGGTTTTTGGATATTGTTTCTTTCTTTCAGGTGTTTTGACACATAAATTATTGATGATTTTATTCAATTTAAGAATATCCCTGATAGCTTGTAGTAGGGGTACCTCGATACTCATCTTTTGCAACTAATAGATCACATATGTTTTTTATTTGAATTTAAATTCTTTTAATCTCTCAGAGAAAGAAACTACCGTTATAGTGACATTTCCCTTATGTTTATCAGAGTTTTCCTTGCTTTCAATTTATTTATTGTTTAGTTAAGATTGTTTTGTTTCTTCATTTCCATTTGGTATTTTAGAAATGAGAATTGGTGGTTCCTTTAAAATTTTCCTTGATCTTCATTGAATATAAAGGCAGTCAATTACTCCTATATTCATTGTGTCATCTTGTTCACTAACATAAATAGATGGTGGTTGCTTATTCTTTAGATTGGATATTAGTTGTGTAGGCATTGGGGGTTGATTAACTTGTTCTAGATGTTGGACAAGAGTGGGTGGCATTATAGTTTGTTGTTGTGGTGGTCTTCTTGGTTGATTGTATTGTGGATTAGGATTCTATTGTGGATTTCATTATGTATGTGACTATTATTGAGGGATCCATAGTTGTTCTGGCATCATCCATAGTTGAGGCGGTATCCTTTCTTGTCCTTGTCATGGCATTTGAGCTGATGGCATCTATGTTTATTCCCACATGGATGGAGACATTGGAAGATTTCACGATGATGTCCAAGGGTTACCTAGATTTTTGGAAGCAAACTATCCTTGGTGTTAGTTTTGTGAAAAAAATATCTAACTCTGAATATAGTTTAGCTCTTTAATGGATTGAACGTTTGATTTCATTTGAGTTTTCAAAGTGGGAAAATAAGTACAATGATCTATGTCATGATATTTTCCTTCACAGATTCCACAAGATGAAATATTTGTTTTATCCAAAGGACAGTCTCTAAGGGCATGTTTCAACCTACACTTAGGATAGTATATTGCCAATGGTTCTATTGTATTGGCTTTATCCTAAAAGTCATCTAATATAATATTGAGTGTGACCAAAATGTTTGTCTTCAGATTAATAAATTCTTCCATCAATTTACCCATTTCATTGAATTTCCCTAGTCTTGTTCTCCTAATCCTTGGTTTTATCTTGGAGTAATTAGTATAGAGTTCTAAAATCTAATGAAAGGTCAATTTATTTATGTCTCTTCCTCCCATTAGATTTAATGCATCTCTAGTTTCTTCATCTAATCCTTTAAGGAAAACAAATTTTAGGACTTCCTCAGTGAGTGGGTAACTACTTCATTTATGAACAAATGTAAATCTATCTAGATAGTCTTCCAAGGATTCATCGTCATTCTGTTTGATTTTAAAAAAATCTTCCTTTCTTTCCCATACCCTGTAATAATCTTGATACTTGTTTATAAATGTAGTTTCCATTTCATCCCATGTGTGAATGGAGTTACCCAGTAGGCCCATGAACCATCTCATGGCTGCATCTTTGAGAGTATATGAAAATAATTTGAGTTTCTGATTATCTATTATATAGTCATAAGTTTGACAAGGTACCTTAAATTCAAATGGAAATTGGTCAAGGTCTTTTCTATAATTTCCCCAAAATTTTGGCAAATTAGTAAGAGAAATGTTTTTATAGAAGTTTGATCATTAGGATCGAAAATAATGGGAAAGGAAAATTCCTCCCTGGTATTACAACTTGTTGGTTTTTTTATTCAGAAACTTGATGGTTCTTCAAAACTAGGATTAGCTTCCCAATGAATGTTGGTTGAAGGTTGTTCAAATTCTTCAAAACTCTCTTCAGTGATGGCTTGTTCAAATGCTTTTTCTAAATCTTTTGCAAACTCTAAATACTCGATTCCTAAAAATGGATGTTCTAGGTGAATTCTTCCTATAGGACTTGGTTGAGACAACGCTCTAGTCCCAAACAACATTTTAAGAAAATCCTAAAGATGTGATTCCAAAGCTTGTTTAAGGCTTTCAGCTAAAGATGATGGACTTCCTTCTTAGAGATCTGAAGTAGAGCTTTTAACTTTTGTTTTTGGAGGGTATTTAGGGACAAACCTTCCTTTATAATCTCTAAGTCAGAACATAAATTCATTGTTTTTTATTTTTATTTTTTTTATGTTTTTTTTTTACTATAGATCAATAAGGTTTACCTTACTAACACCTAAGAATTTCCCTAGCAATAGCATCAAAAATGATGAGTGTCATTTAACTCTTCATTTAATCAATCTTTCAGATTGAAGTATATCAAACCAGGGCTGGTGTCCAAAGCTATTTGTAATAAAGTTTATGGTGGTATATCTATAAGTTGGTCTTGAGGGGATTTTGATGATTTTAATCTAACTTTTACCAATAAAATAATTCTTCTAAGCTAATTACTTCACACACTTACGAAAAGAAGAGATTAACCATTATGCTAACTAATTCAATCCTTTATTGAAATTAAAGCACCCTTAATCTACTTCACACTTCCTTGGAAATGTAAACACATAGCTAAGGAGATGATTCTAAGCTAACTAACTCTTGTGTAGTAAATCAAAAGAAACACTAAGAATAAATCACACTTGTTTTGAAAGAAGATAGCTATTGGAATGTAAATCTTTGAATTTGAATTACTAATATTTGCAAGTACTTAAGATATTCTGATTATATAGTGATGCAAAATTAATTCAACATAAATATAAATACCATACAAAAATTCTTGGTTCCAAGGAGAGTGGGCCCTTACTCTTCTTAGAGTCAAGAATGAAATCTACTCAATACTGAAATCTAGAATAATTCAGCATTAACTCATGAAAGCTAAAATTTTTACAATATTCTTGGAGCTCAAAATGTAACCATATTCATTATTTTTTACTCTAGATGAAAATGTATATATTTATACTCATACCTTAGGCTAAAGATAGTATGCAAAAAAATATAACTACTAGTCAATTTGTTGCTCCCTAAAGATAGGAGATTCAGATTGATTATAATCCTAGAGAATCCAACTATTATCATACAATAGCTATATTATCCCTATAATAGTTTTAAGGTCCAAATATATACAAAATATAACAAGATTGAATCCTTCAAAATAGGAGGCAAATATTTCATTGATGTGATTCCAACTGTATCCATCCTTCTTTCCTACAACTCTCATATCTCCCAAATCTTGGATCTGCAAAGTCCATAGAAATAAACCTACAGAGTCCATAGATTTTGGATGTGAAGTGTCAATAGAAGTAGTTCACAGATTCTGTATAAGTAACTCTGTAGAGTCCATAGAAGTGGTTTTGTAGAGTCCATAGAAGTGTTTCTGTAGAGTCTGTAGATGTTGGTCGAGTGAGTCTGTAGCTTTAAGAAACTGAGGTCAAAACTAGAACTTCTCCAAAATGCTATTTTTGCCATCCTTCCTATGTATTCTTCAAAACCAAAACACTAAAACATGCTACTTGTTAGTTATAAATGACAAAATGGTAACTCAGCCTTTAGTTTGACATAAATGAGATAAAGTATCTATTTTCCATGCAATAGTTAGCTAAAGGTCTATGATTTTCATAAGATTATATCCTTAGAGAGATGAAATGAAGGAAATTACATGTCAATAATGAGCCATATTTTGAGCTCATCAATACTCATTCAGATACTTACGCTCGAAGAAGTATTTTAAGTTTTTATGATCTATTTTTAAAATAAATTTTCCACCCACCAAATACTATTTAAACTTTTCCAACACATGCATGATGGCAATCATCTCCTTATCATAGATGGAATGTAATCTTTCTATTTCATGAAACTTCCTCCTCTCAAAATAAATAGGATGTTTGTTCTACATAAGAATTGGCCCAATTCCTTTACCTAAAGCATCACACTCCAAAACAAAAGGTTTAAATAAATAAGGTAAAGCCAAAACAAGACAAGTGCTCATCACCTCTTTAAGTCTATCAAATACACATCAAGCCTCTTCTATCAACTTAAAATCTCCCTTCTTAATGAGATTCATGAGAGGTGCACCAAACTGGGAAAACCCCTTAACAAACCTCCTATAATAACTGCATAGGCCGAAGAATCCCCTTAACTTTGTTAGAGTCCTAGGTGATGGCCAATCTAGAATAGCCTATATCTTCTCTTGATGTACCTATTCTCCATTTGCACTTATCATGTGCCCTAAATACAAGATCTCTATCAAACCAAACTCACACTTAAAGGCTTTGACAAATAGAGATTATAACTCCATGATTCCTAATACCTCATCCATGTGTCTGAGGTGGTCCTCTCAAGTCTTGTTGTAAATAAGAATATCATCAAAAAACATCAAAAGGAATTTTGGCAACAATTTTCTAAAAACATGATTCATGCAAGACTAGAAGGTTACAAGAGCATTGGTCAACCTGAAGGGCATGACTAGAAACTCATAGTGCTTATAGTGACACCTGAATGTTATTTTTTATATATCATACTCCCTCACCCTGATCTGGTGGTATCCTGAATGAAGATCAATCTTCAAAAAATATACTACATCATGTACTTCATCTAGAATTTCATCAATCCTAGGTATAGGATATTTGTTTTTGATTGTCTTCTTATTCAGTGTATGTTAATCAATACACATCCACATGGTCCCATCCTTATTCTTCACCAAAACAACTAAATAAGTGAAGGGAATAGAGCTAGGCATGATGTGTCCCATATCTAGTAGCTCCTTAATTATTTTCTCTATCTCCTCTTTGAATTTCTTTGGATGTCGATAAGGAGTGGTAATTATGGACTTAAAGTCTTCCTCTAGCATAATAACATGCTCAAATCCCTTATTAGGAGGTCTTACAATAGGTATGTCACCAAAAACAAAATTATGCTTATCTAGCACTGATTGGATATCCACATGACACTCTCCCTTACCATCGAAAGAGGTTTTAGAAATTTGGTATTTTAGAAATGAGAATTGGTGGTTCCTTTAAAATTTTCCTTGATCTTCATTGAATATCAGGGCAGTCAATTACTCCTATATTCATTGTGTCATCTTGTTCACTAACATAAATAGATGGTGGTTGCTTATTCTTTAGATTGGATATTAGTTGTGTAGGCATTGGGGGTTGATTAACTTGTTATAGATGTTGGACAAGAGTGGGTGGCATTATAGTTTGTTGTTGTGGTGGTCTTCTTGGTTGATTGTATTGTGGATTAGGATTCTATTGTGGATTTCATTATGTATGTGACTATTATTGAGGGATCCATAGTTGTTCTGGCATCATCCATAGTTGAGGTGGTATCCTTTCTTGTCCTTGTCATGGCATTTAAGCTGATGGCATCTATGTTTATTCCCACATGGATGGAGACATTGGAACATTTCACGATGATGTCCAAGGGTTACCTAGATTTTTGGAAGCAAACTGTCCTTGGTGTTAGTTTTGTGAAAAAAATATCTAACTCTGAATATAGTTTACCTCTTTAATGGATTGAACGTTTGATTTCATTTGAGTTTTCAAAGTGGTCAAATAAGTACAATGATCTATGTCATGATATTTTCCTTCACAGATTCCACAAGATGAAATATTTGTTTTATCCAAAGGACAGTCTCTAAGGGCATGTTTCAACCTACACTTAGGATAGTATATTGCCAATGGTTCTATTGTATTGGCTTTATCCTAAAGGTCATCTAATATAATATTGAGTGTGACCAAAATGTTTGTCTTCAGATTAATAAATTCTTCCATCAATTTACCCATTTCATTGAATTTCCCTAGTCTTGTTCTCCTAATCCCTGGTTTTATCTTGGAATAATTAGTATAGAGTTCTAAAATCTAATGAAAGGTCAATTTATTTATGTCTCTTCCTCCCATTAGATTTAATGCATCTCTAGTTTCTTCATCTAATCCTTTAAGGAAAACAAATTTTAGGACTTCCTCAGTGAGTGGGTAACTACTTCATTTATGAACAAATGTAAATCTATCTAGATAGTCTTCCAAGGATTCATCGTCATTCTGTTTGATTTTAAAAAAATCTTCCTTTCTTTCCCATACCCTGTAATAATCTTGATACTTGTTTATAAATGTAGTTTCCATTTCATCCAATGTGTGAATGGAGTTACCCAGTAGGCCCATGAACCATCTCATGGCTGCATCTTTGAGAGTATATGGAAATAATTTGAGTTTCTGATTATCTATTATATAGTCATAAGTTTGACAAGGTACCTTAAATTCAAATGGAAATTGGTCAAGGTCTTTTGTATAATTTCCCCAAAATTTTGGCAAATTAGTAGGAGAAATGTTTTTATAGAAGTTTGATCATTAGGATCGAAAATAATGGGAAAGGAAAATTCCTCCCTAGTACTACAACTTGTTGGTTTTTTTATTCAGAAACTTGATGGTTCTTCAAAACTAGGATTAGCTTCCCAATGAATGTTGGTTGAAGGTTGTTCAAATTCTTCAAAACTCTCTTCAGTGATGGCTTGTTCAAATGCTTTTTCTAAATCTTTTGCAAACTCTAAATACTCGCTTCCTAAAAATGGATGTTCTAGGTGAATTCTTCCTATAGGACTTGGTTGAGACAACGCTCTAGTCCCAAACAACATTTTAAGAAAATCCTAAAGATGTGATTCCAAAGCTTGTTTAAGGCTTTCAGCTAAAGATGATGGACTTCCTTCTTAGAGATCTGAAGTAGAGCTTTTAACTTTTGTTTTTGGAGGGTATTTAGGGACAAACCTTCCTTTATAATCTCTAAGTCGGAACATAAATTCATTGTTTTTTATTTTTATTTTTTTTATGTTTTTTTTTACTATAGATCAATAAGGTTTACCTTACTAACACCTAAGAATTTCCCTAGAAATAGCATCAAAAATGATGAGTGTCATTTAACTCTTCATTTAATCAATCTTTCAGATTGAAGTAAATCAAACCAAGGCTGGTGTCCAAAGCTATTTGTAATAAAGTTTATGGTGGTATATCTATAAGTTGGTCTTGAGGGGATTTTGATGATTTTAATCTAACTTTTACCAATAAAATAATTCTTCTAAGCTAATTGCTTCACACACTTACGAAAAGAAGAGATTAACCATTATGCTAACTAATTCAATCCTTTGCTTGAAATTAAAGCACCCTTAATCTACTTCATACTTCCATGGAAATGTAAACACATAGCTAAGGAGATGATTCTAAGCTAACTAACTCTTGTGTAGTAAATCAAAAGAAACACTAAGAATAAATCACACTTGTTTTAAAAGAAGATAGCTATTGGAATGTAAATCTTTGAATTTGAATTACTAATATTTGCAAGTATTTAAGATATTCTGACTATATAGTGATGCAAAATTAATTCAACATAAATATAAATACCATACAAAAATTCTTGGTTCCAAGGAGAGTGGGCCCTTACTCTTCTTAGAGTCAAGAATGAAATCTACTCAATACTGAAATCTAGAATAATTCAGCATTAACTCATGAAAGCTAAAATTTTTACAATATTCTTGGAGCTCAAAATGTAACCATATTCATTATTTTTTACTCTAGATGAAAATGTATATATTTATACTCATACCTTAGGCTAAAGATAGTATGCAAAAAAATATAACTACTAGTCAATTTGTTGCTCCCTAAAGATAGGAGATTCAGATTGATTATAATCCTAGAGAATCCAACTATTATCATACAATAGCTATATTATCCCTATAATAGTTTTAAGGTCCAAATATATACAAAATATAACAAGATTGAATCCTTCAAAATAGGAGGCAAATATTTCATTGATGTGATTCCAACTGTATCCATCCTTCTTTCCTACAACTCTCATATCTCCCAAATCTTGGATCTGCAAAGTCCATAGAAATAAACCTACAGAGTCCATAGATTTTGGATGTGAAGTGTCAATAGAAGTAGTTCACAGATTCTGTATAAGTAACTCTGTAGAGTCCATAGAAGTGGTTTTGTAGAGTCCATAGAAGTGTTTCTGTAGAGTCTGTAGATGTTGGTCGAGTGAGTCTGTAGCTTTAAGAAACTGAGGTCAAATCTAGAACTTCTCCAAAATGCTATTTTTGCCATCCTTCCTATGTATTCTTCAAAACCAAAACACTAAAACATGCTACTTGTTAGTTATAAATGACAAAATGGTAACTCAGCCTTTAGTTTGACATAAATGAGATAAAGTATCTATTTTCCATGCAATAGTTAGCTAAGGTCTATGATTTGCATAAGATTATATCCTTAGAGAGATGAAATGAAGGAAATTACATGTCAATAATGAGCCATATTTTGAGCTCATCAATACTCATTCAGATACTTACGCTCCAAGAAGTATTTTAAGTTGTTATGATCTATTTTTAAAATAAATTTTCCACCCACCAAATACTATTTAAACTTTTCCAACACATGCATGATGGCAATCATCTCCTTATCATAGATGGAATGTAATCTTTCTATTTCATGAAACTTCCTCCTCTCAAAATAAATAGGATGTTTGTTCTACATAAGAATTGGCCCAATTCCTTTACCTAAAGCATCACACTCCAAAACAAAAGGTTTAAATAAATAAGGTAAAGCCAAAACAAGACAAGTGCTCATCACCTCTTTAAGTCTATCAAATACACATCAAGCCTCTTCTATCAACTTAAAATCTCCCTTCTTAATGAGATTCATGAGAGGTGCACCAAACTGGGAAAACCTCTTAACAAACCTCCTATAATAACTGCATAGGCCGAAGAATCCCCTTAACTTTGTTAGAGTCCTAGGTGATGGCCAATCTAGAATAGCCTATATCTTCTCTTGATGTACCTATTATCCATTTGCACTTATCACGTGCCCTAAATACAAGATCTCTATCAAACCAAACTCACACTTAAAGGCTTTGACAAATAGAGATTATAACTCCATGATTCCTAATACCTCATCCATGTGTCTGAGGTGGTCCTCTCAAGTCTTGTTGTAAATAAAAATATCATCAAAAAACATCAAAAGGAATTTTGGCAACTATTTTCTAAAAACATGATTCATGCAAGACTAGAAGGTTGCAAGAGCATTGGTCAACCTGAAGGGCATGACTAGAAACTCATAGTGTTTATAGTGACACCTGAATGTTATTTTTTATATATCATACTCCCTCACCCTGATCTGGTGGTATCCTGAATGAAGATCAATCTTCAAAAAATATACTACATCATGTACTTCATCTAGAAGTTCATCAATCCTAGGTATAGGATATTTGTTTTTGATTGTCTTCTTATTCAGTGTATGTTAATCAATACACATCCACATGGTCCCATCCTTATTCTTCACCAAAACAACTAAATAAGTGAAGGGAATAGAGCTAGCCATGATGTGTCCCATATCTAGTAGCTCCTTAATTATTTTCTCTATCTCCTCTTTGAATTTCTTTGGATGTCGGTAAGGAGTGGTAATTATGGACTTAAAGTCTTCCTCTAGCATAATAACATGCTCAAATCCCTTATTATGATGTCTTACAATAGGTATGTCACCAAAAACAAAATTATGCTTATCTAGCACTGATTGGATATCCACATGGCACTCTCCCTTACCATCGAAAGGGGTTTTAGAAGAAATCAAAAACTGGGTTGCCCAAGCAACATCCCCATGTTCTAAAATGGCTTCCATCCTCTTAGTAGATATAATATTAGGTGCACCATTCAACATACCCCTTAGAACCACTTTCTTTTTGTCCACTCTGAACTTCAACTCCATGGTCTATAAATTATGTGAGTACTTTCCGAAGGAATGTAACCACTAGACCCCCAAAACTACATTGGTTTTGCCAATTCCCACTACATAAAAGTCATCAGTCATGGTGTAATTACCTAATGATATGCTTAGTTGTGGGACTCATTTAGTGCAAGTCATGGTGATTCCATTAGTAACCATTAAATTAAAGCATTCAAAATCTTCTATTTGAAAACCCCTCTTAGCCACTAAATCCTCATCTATGAAATTATGGGTTGTCCCACTATCAATCAACATTATGACTTGATACCCTTTTAGAATTCCCCTTACTCTAAATGAATTATATATAAGAGTACCAAAAAATATAGTGATGGTTCCTCCCTTTTCTTCCTTTAATGGATGTCCCTCTCCATCAGTGGTTTCCCCATCTAAATTATCATGTTTATTACCAATGTCTCATTCATTCACCTCCTCCTCACCATATGAAACCACCTCTATGTAATGCACCTTTCCTTTTCCCAAACACCTATGACCTGATTCAAAAGGTTCATTACATGGGAAACACAACTTTTTCTTTCATAGTTCATTTCTAACCTCATCATCCGAGGGATTTCTTTTGGCCCATATTTTCAAAAGGGCTTCTTATCTTTATTTGGCAGATAGGTTTTAGGCTAGAATTTGCTTTTAGGAGTTGAAATTTTCATGTTACGAGTCCTCTTGATGGAATCCTATAAAGTATTTAGATCAAATGCCTTAACCCAACCAAAAATAGGTTCTGACAATCCTTCCATGAAAAAAATAATCAGCATGTGCTCAGATATATTTATCACCATAAACTAGGTTTTTAGAAATTTTATATGTATGAGTCAATTGACCTCACCTGTCTCAATTATGCCAACTATCTACATTACAATTCAGGGTCCTTGTCAAAATAATCAATTAACCTCTAAGTAAAATTAGCATAGGATGTGATGTCAGCATATCCCAAAGTGACCAATTAGTGGTACCACAACTCATGTACTTCTCCATCTAGGTGTAATATGGCGTACTTAATGGCCTCAATTTCCAACATGGGATTGAGTTGAAGGTATGTATCTAACTTCTACACCCATGAATGAGTAGTGCATCGACTAAAACCATTAAAACTAGGAATAGACAACTTGCCCACCTTATGCTACAAATCTTTATTAGAACCATGTCCCCTATCTCATGGCCTATTCCAGTACTTAACTTGGTAAAAAATAGCTAAGGACATAGTTGCATGAAATTCATCCCCCAAGTTTTGATATTCCCTTAAATAATCTACCTAACCTTTACCACATGCCCATTATATGGATTGTTCTCTTGGTGGTGCTTCTAAGATTTCAGGCATTAAAGGTCTAGGAATAATTTTGTTGGATGTCCTGGAGCTGTTAGCTATATTATTAACATTACTCCCTTCTCCATGGTTGCTATTATTTTCATCATCACCATTATTGTCATTATTGTCATGATCACCCTGAGTTCTATTATTCATTATTTTAATCATTTGGGTCATAAGCTGAACCAACTATTGTTGTCCTCTAGCCAAATCATTTAATATATCCATAGTACTAGGATTTGGTTGTTTATGTCTATCACCCATGTTCCCTACAACTCTCTCATATTGTAAATCTAAAATAGAAATTTCTTCTTCAATCTCTAGTTTTTATAGAGGATCATTTGGCCTCTATCTAAAATAATACCTATGAGACCCTCCCAGTTGTATAGGAAATCTTTACTATCATAGACCCACACAAATTCCCACTTTTTTATATGAAATGTACATGCAAGTCTAGAACATTGACATGCAACTCTCAAAATTAACATGTAAGTGTCAATCACTCACATGTAATTCTTAAAACTAACATGCATGTGGGCCCAATTAGTAGCCCCTAGAGGATTAGTCTTGACTTCACTCGCCCTAATGAAGGTAGTTGGGTGGAGTTGTAGTGTCCCAATTAGGATCGATGATACCTCTGGGTTAAAAAAAAAAGTAACATGCATGTGCAGATCACTGACATACAAATAACCCAATAGGTTAGTGTCATGTCCCATTTTCAGTTGACATCTTCAGAGTTGATGATTAGCCTATTATACGACCTTCATAGGCTGATAGGATGGATAGAGGTTCATAATGGAGCTTGGCTTGGCTTCGATTAGCAAAATTTCTATAGTTGGTTTTCATTCGGGCTCTTTCAGACACGTTTCCCTGAGCTCCTATTATTTATGAACTTTTAACATGCAGCAGAGCACCCTTATTTTGGTATGGTCATGTGCAGAATCACTCCCTAATTCACCAGCTTCAGTCGGTTCGAGGATCGGACATATATTGAGGGAGATATTAATATTTGATTGATTTAATCAAATATTAATTATTTAGCATATTTTTAATTGTGAAACCCTAATTCTAATTTAAGAAACCCTAATTAGGGCAAGAACATCTTTTTGAGGGTATAAGGGTTTCTCATGGGAGGCCATTAGAATTATCCATTGATTGTTGATATTGATTGTTGCTAAGAATTCTTCTGTGAAGACTGAGCCAAGGGTTCCAGGATTCCATTTGCATTAGAGAACGTCCACTCTTCAGTGTGTGCGATTCAGAGGTTGTTAGATATCAGCCGATCTATTTCCAATTTGAGAGATAACTTCACACATAAGTTATCATAGGTATTTATAGGGATTTATTTTATCAAGTTTTGATTCAGGTTTTTGATTCAGATATTGCACAGATAGAGATCTTCCGTATTAGAGCCATATATTTTGAGATCAGGTGATTCAACATACAGGTTGTGCTATATTATTGGTGGTTGTTTGAAGTCTATACATATCCATGCAATTATGTACACATCCACAGAAATTATACAGACCGACATCGGCAGGAAGAGACCGACAACGGTCGACATCGGCCGACCACATACCGATGTCGGCAAATTAACGACACCAAGAAATTGACGGTGGTAGTATAACCGACATCAACAACTGTGTTATTGACACAGTAGGCCGAGTCGTACCAGATCTAGGTTTTATTCCCAGTTTACAGAATACTCAGGTTATTAAGACTGTAGTTGAATATTCTTTTATATGCATGACAGAGGACATCTATTGTAATCCTTCTAAAGAATAATAAGAGCACTGATTTGTGAGTTAAGAGATTATACTATGATTTATTTATCTATTTAAAGATATTTTGCATGAATAAAGATAAGCAATTCAATAATGTTCAGTTTCAGATTTCAAGGGAAACAGGGGATATTACAGTGGTATCAGAGCTTTTGTTTTTCTATATTCCCTATTGGACAGGGGATATTATAGTGGTATCAGAGCTTTGTTAAAAAAAGGAGACCCTAAGAAAGGGATATTACAGTGGTATTAGAGCTTTTGTTTTTCTATATTCCCTATTTGACAGGGGATATTACAGTTAGAAGGAAGTTCTATGCTATGATACCACTGTAATATGTTGGGATAAATTTTAAACCAATTTTTTACAATTTTCACAAGTTTTGGTGCACATAAATTTAATCAAATAGTTTGTATGCATTCATTAGTGAGTTTTTCTAACTTTAATTGTTTAGAATAAAATGTTTAACAATTTGAAATATATTTACATTCATAAATCATTTCAATAGTTCATAATAATCATAAGAGATTTCATCAAATACTTGTCATTCATTTGAAATTCTAAAAATAACAAGGAAGTCTTTATAATTTGTTGTTCATTATTACAGAGATATAGAAACTTGTTTGATGACCTTTTAAACAATAGATTTAAGCATTCAATATTAAAATTCCATCAAATTCTAAGATTCCCATGATTTCTTCCCAAATAGCTACCTTCCATATGACTACCTCAGTGCCCAACTTGGAACACATACAAACCCATAACCATACCCTTAAGTGCCATGATTTGCTGCTAACATATTTGGTGACAAGCAAGGAAGACTCTAAGGATAGTGATATGACACTCCCAGCCAAAAATATGAGCCTCTCAACAATATGTGACTTAGGTGCCTAGTAATATGAAGTATTTTCTTCCACAAATCCACTTGCTTTTCCTCTAAAAATTTGATAGATCTCTTCGCACTTGTAAATCCAAAATCAATAGAAATAGAAGCACCTATGTGAAACCTATATGATTCCACCTATAATCATCTATGACATATGTTTCACTACCAAAACTGATACCCTTAGAGATTTCATCCTAGGGTTTTTTCAAGCTCAAATCTCGAACTCCACAATAGAGAAAAAATAAATAAGCATATCCAAAAGAGCTCTCCATTTCCCTTTTTATATTTTCTCCATATGACCTTTTTAATTTTTTGCTTAAAATATTTCATTAAAGCCTAATAATAAAGTGAATTTTAATATTTATTTTAATTATCACTTAAGTTACTTTATCAAATTAATTAAAATAAATATATCCATAAAAATATACTTTATTAGACAACTTTAGATTAATTAATTTAATTTATTCCCTAATGTCCTAAAATTAACCTACAAGAATAATATAGGCTAAATGGACCCTCCTAGATATTACTTAAAAGGGGACATTACAGTCTTCCCTCCTTGAGATTGCTTATCCTCAAGAAATTGAAGATTAGGATGTTTTAAAATTTGTTCACCTTCCCAAGTAGCATCCTCAATAGGCAAGTCTTTATATCTAATGAGAAACTCCTTAATTACTTTATTCCTCAATCTCCTATCTCTAGTTTCCAGAATAGCATCAGGATCTATTACCAATTTTCCCTCATCATCTAATGGAAAAAGCTCTGGTGATGACATGATGTGTTGCCCAAGTGTCTTTTTGAGGCAAGAAACATGGAACACATTATGAATTTTGCTATTCTCTAATAGCTCCAATTCATAAGCTACTTCCCCAACCCTCCATGTAATATCATAAGGGCCTTATAAGTGAGGATTCAAATTTTATGCACCACTCTTATTCAAATAAGACTGCCTATAAGGTTGAAGGCATAGAGAGACTAAGTTACCCACCTCAAAACTTAATTCAACTATGTACCTATCTGCATAAATTTTTCATTGATTCTAGGCACTTTGAATATTATACTTAAGTGTATTAAGGATGTCTTGACTCTCCTAAATCTAATCCTTAGCCTTAGGAACTCTATTGTCACCAAATTTTAAGTCTGTGAAGGATGTGGCATCATATCCATATAACGCTTTAAAAGGATTCATGCTAATTGACATGTGATAGGTGGTAATGTAATAATACTCACCTAAATGCAACCACTTAATCCAAGCCTTCTATTATCCCACAACATAATTATGCAAGTATCTTTCCACCCATTTATTGACTATCAGTCTGGGGGTGGTAATTAGTACTCAGGGTCAACTCTATTCCAACCAAACCGAATAGCTCATGCCAAAAAGTATTGAGAAACCCACTATATAAATCATTGACAATATTCCTTGACAGTCTGTGGAGTCTAAACACCTCTCTAAAGAATAACTATGCCACCTGAGGTGCCTTGTACTTAGATAAAATGGGAAAAAAATGTGCATATTTAGTCAATCGATCAACCACCACATAAATATTGTCTCTGACCTGCACCTTTAGAAGGCCTGTAATAAAATCCATGGATATACTTTCCCACTTATGCTTGAGGATCGGTAATGGCTTAAATAACCCCACTAGAAAAGTATGCTCTATATTATTATGCTAACAAGTCATGCACTCACGAACATGCCATAAGACATCATTCTTGAGACCCTTCCAAGAGAACCTCTCTCTAACATACATGCAGGTATTGAAGTACACCGAATGCCCTACAAGTGGTGTATCATGAATGGCCTTTAAAAATTTCTCTTTCAATTTTGATATAGGCACTAAATAAATCATATCATTATCATAGATGACATCATATACTACTTTGTACCTATCATCCTACATCTTACCATCCAAAATCTCGTATACAAAACTATTTTTGGAATACTCAACTAAAAGGTGAGATTTTCAATCAGCTGAATCTTTGATAAAGAGAAAATAGTGGGTTTCCTAGAAATGGCATCAATACATATTCTATGTCAAAATCATATGCTTGAATTTTACCAACCCACTTCTGTTGATTCTCATTCAAATCCTTCTACTCCAAGAAGTATTTCAAGTTGTTATGATCCACTCTGACAACAAATTTTCCACCCACAAAATACTATCTAAAATTTTCCAACACATGCATGATGGCAAGCATCTCCTTAATGTATATGGAATATAATATTTCTATTTCATGGAGCTTCCTACTCTCAAAATAAATAGGATATTTTTTCTACCTAAGAACTACCCCAATTTCTTAATCTAAAGCATCACACTCCAAAATAAAATGCTAAGAGAAAACAAGTAAAGCCAAAACAAGATAAGTGTTCATCACCTCCTTAAGTCTATCAAATGCACATTGAGCCTCTTCCATCCACTTAAAATCTCCCTTCTTAGTGAGATTCATAAGAGGTGCACCAAGCTAGGAAAACCCCTTAACAAACCTCTTATAGTAACTACATAGGTCAAATAATCCCCTTAACTCTATTAGAGTCCTTAGTGATGGCCAATCTATAATAGTTTGTATCCTCGTGATGTACTTGTACTCCCTTTGTACTTATCATGTGCCCCAAATACAAGATCTCTATCAAACCAAACTCACACTTAGAGGCTTTGGCAAATAAAAATTATAACTCCATGATTCCTAATACCTCATCCACGTGCCTAAGATGGTCCTCTCAAGTCTTGTTGTAAATAAGAATATCATCAAAGAACACCAAAAGTAATTCATATAGTTGTTTATTGAAAACATGGTTCATGTAAGACTATAAGGTTATAAAAACATTGGTCAACCCTAAGGGCATGAAAAAAAATTCATAGTGCCCATAGTGACACCTAAATGTTGTTTTGTGTATATCCTGCTTATTATAGAAAAGTCTCAAGTTTAGCTTTTATGCTTAGTCATGTGTTTAGTAGTCAAACCAAGTCAATTTTGTACTTGATACAGCTAGGTGCAAGAATATTAAAGTCTATGGCACACAACATTTAAATGCACTACTGTACTATCATCAATTTCAAACAAGGTGTAAGCCTTGTGCGCTTACCCGAAGTGTAATAGTCAAGGGACCTGGGTCTACATTGGGCTAGTTGAAACATGGTGCAACCTTAGTCTCAATAGGACTTAGTCATTTCAGAATGAGCTTAGACAAGTTCATTGGTGTAAGGATATTTTAGGTAACATAAATATGCATGATCCTATTCAAGGGAACAAATCTTTTAGGTGTAAGTTCATATTTGGTTAGATATATCTCTTAGTGGTGCAAGCTAAAGGGATAGCAAGTTAGGCATCCTTAAAGTGTTATCTGAGTCAAGGGAATGCTATGTATTTAGGGATATGATATATTAATGTATATGGGTTGATGGAGATGTTGACATGTGGCACACATCCCCTTTAGTTAGTTATATGGGTCCAATATATTAAGATAATAGAGTAACTTGTGGAATTAGTGTATTGGGTAATGGTCGACCTACATTGGGATTAGGGGTTACCCATCTATTGTTAGTTAGATAGAGGTATATATAAAGGATATGATTATCATTTTAAATGTATCAAGTAAGCATTGATTCTTATATTATAAGAGGATATTGGAGGTTGTCCCCTCGAAGAGACATTGTGGAGTTATTCCTTCCTAAAGGAGTATTATATGGTGTTACCCTACCTTAAGGGTATTCTATTTCTACATATATTGAATATTTGGACATCTTGGTCCACCTATATATTTTGTGATGTGTTTATCTATATTATATTCTACATATTTTCAGTTATTATAAGTGTGGATAATACCAAGTGGTATCGAAGCTTCAATTTGGGTAATTTGTGTAGAATAAAACCCTAGTTTTTTGGAATCATCAATATCTTTCAATCCATTGAAAATTTTTGTACAATTTTTTTAATTGGATACGAAGAATATTTCAAATAAGTCTTAGTAAAAAAATCAAGCCTTTTTGACCAATTTTGAGGGAGTTATTCATATTTTAGGTTTTATAATCATTTCATCATATCTTCTTAAATATAAGGAATTTTTTGGTGAAATTTTTACTAATGTTGTATCATAATATAGTAAATCTAAATAAAAAAATTCATATTTGTTTTATATTTTTGGAGTGAATTATTGCAATTTTAGGTTTTTTAATATATTTGCTATATAGACCTAAATTTGTGGAATTGTTTCACAAAAAATTTATTGGAGTTCCACTATAATAAAATGAAGATAAATTCAAAATTTGGGACTGTTTTGATTAGTTTTGAATGATTTATCAACATTTTAGGGTTTTGTGAACCCTAGTTTTGTTTTATGGATCATGAAGTTGTAAGTATTTTTAGGGGAGGATGTTATTGATGTTAGAGAATGGTGGCTCCTTTTTAATGAGAATAATACTCAAACAATTTTTTGGCAAACACAATTGTCTTTTTCTTTGTCTGGACCTGCACAACATTGGTTTAATCAGTTGAGCTTCACAATAAAGTATTCTTAATGGAAAAAAATGGAATAAGTATTCCTAGATCAATGGGATATAAAATAAAAAGAGGATGAAGAAGAGGAAGAAAATAATTATGTTAATGAAGAAGATAATGAAGATGCTGGAGAAGAAAAATTAGTGGAAGAAAATAATGACAATGAGGAAGAACATGCAAGTGAAGAAGAAGAAGAAGAAGAAGAATTGAATGATAAGGGTTCAAATAATTTGGCTCTAAAAAAAATTGACTCAATATATTAATTTCATGGATGCATTAAAAATAATAAAGTTGTTGTATTCATAAACCCTACCATAAAATATAACTTCATCAACATGAATGTGGACAAGCATCCACATGTTCAAGCAAAGAATATCAAGGAGGTTCAAGTAGATAGTAAGAATATTCGAGTGTTTGAAGATTTGAAACTTATTATGGAAAAATATGTTTTGCATTCAGATTGTTATGCTTTGGATATGGATGATGTGGATATGGTTCTTGGATATCCATGGTTAGATACTTTGGGAACAATCAATATTAATGTTCAGAAGAATTTCATGAAGTTTTTGTATATAAAAAATGAGGTCACTATATAGGATATCATAGTTGGAAAGGCACCAATAACAGTCAAGGTAGATCATGAGGATGAGATTAAAATAGGTGATGAAGAGCATGTGAAAGATTCATATGAAGACATAGATGAAGAAATAATACAATCAAAGAAAAACACTTCCTCTACTCAAGATACAAAGGAACCACCAAAGCAAAAGGTGGAAGAGGTAGAAGAAAAGGTTGATAAGGTCAAAGTATCAGAAAAAGATGAGGTATATAGTCACCCATATTATCATGAGAAAATAGTCATGGAGCCATGTGAGGGAGTGTCATAATAACAATCACTTTGGCTATATAAAAAATCAGCATTCTAATAATTATGTCTACGCATGAAGCCAAAGAATACCTACTATGGTCATGGATGGAATCAGAGTAGTGTAGTGGAATATGGCACATGGAATCACAAGAGGAATAATTATGCATGGACATCAAGGTAGTAAAATTATGATCATGAATGGAATCAGAGTATCACAATAGAATTTGGAAACAATTTTGGAGAGCTATCACCTACTAGGATCACATATGGATGGCTAGATGATCGAGATTTGAGACAAATGTGCAATGATTTGAAGCACACTCATTATTTGGTTTCTTCTTATGTTTTGAGGATGAAACATGTCAAGGAGGGAAGTAATGCTATGTATTTAGGGATATGATATATTAATGTATATGGGTTGATGGAGATACCAACATGTGGTACACATCCCCTTTAGTTAGTTATATGGGTCAAATTTATTAGGATAATGGAGTAACTTGTGGAATTAGTGTATTGGGTAATGGTCGGCCTACATTGGGATTAGGAGGTTACCCATCCATTGTTAGTTAAATAGAGGTATATATAAAGGATATGATTACCATTTTAAAGGTATCAAGTAAGCATTGAGTCTTATATTGTAAGAGGATATTGGAGTTTGTCCCCTCGAAGAGACATTATGGAGTTATTCCTTCATAAAGGAGTATTGTATGGTGTTGCCCTAACTTAAGGGTATTCTATTTTGGCATATATTGAATATTTGGGCATCTTGGCCCAACTATATCTATTGTGTTGTGTTGATCTACATTAAATTTAGCATATTTTCCAAATATTATAAGTGTGGATCATACCAAGGAATGGCCTATATTTTGGTATTCACTCTTAAAGGTAGTGATCTAAGTGCAGTTACTAGGGACTTGGTATATGTTGGATTCAACACTTAGTTGGTTTTACTACTAAGCCAAGTCAATATCTAGTATAAATATGCCATTAACAGCTTGGAGCCAACCTTCACTCAACAATATATGCAAGCATGGAATTTATACTATCATAAATATTAGATTTAAGTCACAAATACAAGATAATGCTATAACCATATATAAAAGACCAATAGTTAATTAATCTCACTAATGTTCTTCATTAATTCACAGTTCAATATACATAATCCATAATGTGAAAATAGAGCATGTGCTCATCTTTGAAACTATTCATGCCCAGCAGCTCATAGGTGAGCTTGGGCTATGCATTTAAAAATCCTAACCTAGTTCAATGTAGATTACATTACAAAGTGGTATCTCTCGATTTTAGCAGAGCTTCACTATGACTAATCGCCCCTCTCTTCCTTTAGGTCTAAGATCTTTTTTATAGGTAGAGGATCATCTTATTATCAAGTTGAATGGTTGCACATCAAGCTTTGAGATATCACTAGGGGTCATTAGGCCATCAGCTCAACTACCCTGACACTTATGCTCTCCAACTGGCATGTGCAAGTACTCAAAGGGATGTCCCCAAAAACTTGGGTGCTAAGCAACTACTTACCAGCTGGTGTAAGATCATTTAAGATTATTTTAGTTGGTGTTAACAATATCAAAATAATTAACCATCACAAAATATTGCCTTGTATTGAGATCTATTGAATTACCATGATCTACTAAGTAGCACAAAATTGGGCCCAATATTACCCCATACAAAATTACTAGTATATCTCAGACTAATCTTTCAACACCTTTGGTGCACAAAATTCGAGTGCACCCTGCTCTAGTTCTACCTTAATTTTTTGAAGCCTTGGATAGCGAATTTGATCTCTTCAATGGTGATTTCTACTTCAGTTGGTGTAGCCTCAAGGATGAGCACATTCATGCTTTCAAGTTCTTTTCTGAAAGCTTCAAGTATTTCCTTTGCTCGCCTTACCCCGCCATCTAGAATATCCCCTTGCTCACTTTCCTTCATTTAGAAGGTGTGGAAGAGTGCCTCCAAGTCTTGCTCTTAGGTCTTTAGGTGGGCACTTAAGGTGTTGACATGTGCCATCACTTGTATGCACTTAGTTTTGCTCATTATGAAAGAGTGTTTGGTCAAGGTGTCTTTTTCCTCCTTCATTTTTTAAGGTATATATCAATGACCACTATTTGAGTGGAAAAGTTTCAAAATATTTCATCTGCTTCTTCCATGCCCTCTTCTAGTTTGGTGAAGAGGTCTTATACCATATCAATCTTTTTGTTTAGCTCTCTTTTTATGGCCTCACAAGGGTCTTCTTGATCCTCTAGCACCAACTTCATTTAGGAAAGCATTTTCTCTACTAGCATACAAAATTGATCAACCTATTTCATCTATAAGGTATCCACACCATCCAAAAGGGATGGATCTACCTCTTTAATGCACTTGACTAACTGCCAGAGTTTGAGATTTATTACTTTTAGTTCTTTTTTTGCTTCTTACATTATCTTCTTTCAACTATTCGCATAAACATCATTGATGATGTTATTTCATGATACTAATGAAGCCATCTTAATAAGGGCATTATCTTACCTTATGAGGTTCATATATCAAAGATTTATTCTAGCCTTTTTGTGAACTAAAGTGCTTTTTTTGGAACCTTAAATTGAGGCTCGTCTATATAGCAATCTAGCACCCAAGAAACTTGATGGTGTGTAAGGGTTGTGGTAGTGTTGGGGTACATGTATTTAAATATGTAGAAGTATTCATCCTCGGTGAACTCCCTTTATTATTTCTCCCTGTAGATTGGCTCATACTCCTCTTCCCCGACTAGCTCCTTTTCTTCATCGTTAGCGTTGGTACTTCCCCTAATGCCTTCTTATTTTTCTTCTTCTATGGGTTCCCCATTGGACTTATCCCCTTGGTCCACTTCTTATTTTTCTTTGATGCTAGAATCTCCATCATGTTCTCCTTCTCATAGGAGTTCTTTCATAAACTTTTCCCCTTGTATGTTTCCACCTCTTATTGTGGTTCTTTGGTGCGAGCTTCCTCGATGTTAACCTTTCTCTCCTCTTACCCCAATGGGGTCTCTAATTCCTTCTTTGTTTATTTTTATAAGGTGATAGAATTTCCTTTTTTATCTCTAAGTGCCCCTTAAAATATAGGGCATGCCTAATGCGTAGCTTCTTATGCCATTCTGGTGGAGGTGTTAGGTACTTGTTCTAGTACTTTTTCCTCTATAGGTTTTATGTTATCGATAACCTTCTTCTTCACCCTTCCCTTTACCATCTTGGCCCTTTCCTTCTGGGCCACCCTCTCTTTTATTTATTTCTTCTTGGCCTTTTCCTTCTCAACTTTCCTTTTCTTGGCATATGCCCTACATTTCTTTTCTTTTGCCTTTATCTCCTCGACCTCTATTTGATCAATTTCAGCTTGGGGCATGCCCCTGGCCCTTGTGGCCTCTCACTTGTAGTGTAATTCCAATGTCATGTAGATGTGATCTTGGGGTAGGCCCATGTCCTTCCACTTGTGCTTCATCTCATCTTAAGTTTGTGTATCTGAGTATCTCATTTCTCCAGGGGCTTCTACCTCACCAGGCTTTTCTCATGTTTCTCCTTCCTTCCTCCTTTATTCTTTCTTCCCCTTCATCTCTTGCACCTTGCACTCCTCCTATTTTATCCTTTACTCCTCAGCCCTAACCATCTCAACAACTTATGTTGACATATTGACCTTTGTCATTTCTTTTCTTTGTTCCTTCAGCTCTTACACCCTCTACATCTTAGCTTCATTGAAGTCAAGTTTCTTCCATATTCACATCTTATTCTCTAACTCAATCTAAAGGGAAGGAGAGGGGATTCGTTAACTTGAGGAGGAGTCATCGTATTTGTTCATGATGTATACATGCCTCTCCATTAATATTTCATCCTCTTCCTCCTCTATATTGGATAAGATTATCCTAGGCACTACAGGAGGAACCTTCCCCTTCTTCTTTGTACTAAGGGAAGCCTTTGGCATGAATCGCACATGATTCTTTAAGGAATAAAAAGGAGATGCATCTCCTTTTGAGGTGATATTGAGCCTTAGGTGCTCCTATATCTCTTCTAAAAGTCTCCCCCTATTCTTCTTGGTAGACTTATTCTTTTTTGCTGGTGCCAGAGTTCCTTCATCACTAATCTAGATAGGGGTCTTCCCTCTGCTCGGTGCTATGTTCGACATTAGAGTCCTTACATGGCTTCATATCATAGTATAATCTATGGATTTATCCTAGTATGGTGACCTCTTAGATAGGATCAATGTCTGGGTGATATAATGCATCTTCATCCTCAGTGGCCTTCTCATATGAGTGAGTGAACTAGTGCCTCATCCTATGCCTCTCCACATCCAATTCCTTTATTGGAATGTCTATCTATTATGTATTAGGTATCTAACACAACACATCCCTAAAGTATCTCATTAAGAAGGTGTAAGGGAGCTCTGACCACCTTAACATATTGTCATTAACCAATAACAAACATACTATATAATAGTGTTGCATCACAATAAAGGCTATCATTCCATATAAGATCTTGGGGAGCTCCTGAGGAATGTACCACTCCAATTCGAAGGATTTTATGTATTTCTTACACCATCACATCATGCATGTTTTGTATTTGGTGTTGAAAGAGGTGGGCAAAGTGAATTCTTTATACTTTTAATTTGGGGAGTCGTTATGTTTAGGAAAAACCCAGAGGTTATCCTCATCCCCATCTTGAACTCCAATTTCTTCCATGATGATTAATATAAAGATGGACCCCCACTTGAAGTTCCCCTTTACATTATGACACTCCAACACATTTTTCACCAACCCTTTGATGATGAACTTTGAAATGTTGAATTATATGCCCTACACCATGTGATAGGCAATGCAGAGGTACACCTTTATCACATCGACCCATCAACCACCGAAATGAAATTTTGAGCTCACAAGGTTCATTATCACCCTCATGATATAGTCTTGACATTCTTTAATGGGGAATGTAAAACCCCCTTTTTGTAACTCATGAGCTTTACAATGCAATCCACCTCTTCATCATCATCCATCAACTAGTGGATATCTCAAACGGCATTAGGGAGCCCAGTTTTTCTCCTTATCAACTATGTTGAAATATTCATACACCTTCCTATGAAATAAATATGGTCCTCAAAGATGCACGAGAGTGATAATTATCAAGTTCCTCTGGCTTCCCAAATTAGGGCAGCTCATAGAGTTGAGTTTTACTAAAAGCTATCAACTTGTCTCAAATTGAGACATTAAACAAGGTTGTGCCTTGCTTTGACTTACATCCTGTGTCTACCATCCAATCTTGTGTCAGGTCTTGGAAGTGACTTGATGTGTGGTGTTTATACTCATTTAGCTGGTAAACATAAATAAATTAATGATAACTCTCCCCTACAACAACCTCTAGAGGAATTGCATAAACTAATAGGACATCTTTGTTAACACCTTGATGTCAACTTCCATGACCTTAACTACTTATATCGCCTATACCTTTATTTTAGTGACTATCATTTATTTCATAATCTTAACCTACTTGGGTTCCTATTGTGCTTGCTCAAAGCTTGATGACTTATATTTATTCACCATCTTAAATATGCTTGTGTTGAACCTTGGTAGGTGTGGGTTACCAAAGCCTCGAATGATGGTTGATGCTTCTATAGTCATGGGATGTATGACTGCACCCTTGGCTCCTAAGTAGTATTGGTCATTAATGACTGCTTGGGTGACAACTTGTCATTCCAACTATTTATTTCTTGCACAATTCTTTCTCAACCCCCCTCTAGACTAATGTCAATGTGAATGCCATTTTTTTATTGCTTAATCATTCATGTTTGGTGCTTTAGGGTGTTTGAATTCTTGTTTTGATAGGCTTTTTCCACTTTAACTCTCTGTTTTTTTCTTAGGTTTGCTTTAAGTCTTGAATTATCTTAAACTTTTTAACTTGAGCAAGTTTTTTTCTTGTTATTTTATACCCTTCTCTCTTAGCTACCATTATTAATGTAGGCTTTATGGCATAGGCACCTCAATTTCTAGGAAAACATGAAAATCTATGAAATCCTTGAGAATCCTTTGTTATTAATGCATTAATTGTGAATCTTTGTATTTCCACCATCACCTCATTGAATGCTCCTAATGGCTTTTTTGATGAAGTGACGTGTGGTTCAAATGGTCACTTCTCACTCATTTTTAGGTAGATGTTAGTTGTCTTAGATGATTTATTTTTGTGCTTGTTAACTTGGAATGACCTTCAACTTCCTTGTGGAAACTCGCATGCAGCTTCTCACATGTGCACAATTCAGCCTCCTTGATTCTACTTTCTTTAATAATTATGCTTCTATTTTAAGGGTACTTCTCTATCTTGGTCAATTTCTTACACATCATCTTGCCTTGGTCTATCCTACCCTATACAAATCCCTCGTGTTATCCCTCCAATGCTTTGTTAGTAATTACTTATTCTCTTTCACACTATTATATTATGCATTTTCACTTTCTTTCTTGCACCCTACCTTGTTGAGCATCTTCACCTGGTTCTCTAGTTTCTGGTGTATGATTATTTGATGCACCCTTTTTGAACTACGACATAAAGGTTATCCTTGTGATTTTGTACATTATCATTTTGTTCTCAAATTTTTTAAGTTTTTCAACTTCCTTACACCCAAAAATTTAGGCATCTAGCCCTTGGTGCTTAGAAAGTAAATGGGCTTCACTCACCTAACTGGTATTATACACAGAAGCACTAGAGCAGTTTATTCTTGGGCCTCCAAGAGCCCTGCAATGTTTACCTTATGTACATGGATCTTGTGTGTATTTTTCTTACGTCTCATGAGTCTCATGCACCCACAACTTAGATGTCTATCCTCATGCGCTTAGATGATACAATTGCTCGACTCACCTGATTAGAATTATGTGTGAGAGGCTAGATGAATTCACCAAAGTTGGATTAGATTAATGCACCCATAACTTTGTTCTTGTTGTATCATGGAATTTCACCCTTGTGGGAGAGTTTTTTAGGCTCTCTTACTTTCATCTACAAGCATGGGAATAACCTCAGGCTATGGGTATCCTATAGTGAGGTTGAACCTCTGGAGTAGGTCGGTTCCTCTTTGATGCTCACCTAAACTAATTCTAAACTAATAATTTATAGGTAAAAGGGTTAGAAAGGGGATAAGGGCTCCTAAGAAATCTAACTAGGTGATGCACCAAAGTAAAATGGACACTCATCTATGGTTGAACCCACACTAGATCAGTCATAAGATAACTATGGCTTACACAATCTCGAGATCAAGGTGACATGCTAGAAGAGGTTCAAGCAGAAAACTAATCTAGACCTACAAGAGCTTAAAAATACATTGAAGAGGAAAGTAAAATGTTGATACACTAGGAACAATCTCCTTCATGAATCCACCAAGAACAAACATACTAAGGCACTAATCAATAATAAGAGATAGGCAAAGAAATCATCTTATTACATCAAGAGGTAGTTCTTAAAATAGACTTGATAGGGTCAAGCCTAATCAAGAAGATAGTATCTCAATAATTTTTCATCTCTCATAAAGATAAAAATTCTAAAAATTGGGAAACCTTTATAATGGTTTGAAAGCTCGTATATATAGAAAAAGGGGAGAAGAGAGAAGAGGGACTTGCATAGGAGAACAGAAAAAGGGGATAAGTCATTGGTGATCAAAGCCACTCCTATTGTGACTACTTTGACCATGAAATGGACCACCCAAGATCATAAAATATCCTTGATCCCTTTGTGTATTCAAGTCTCCCTGTTCAAAATTGAGTGAGCCATATTGATGATAACTACATGTTTGTACCAAGTCTGAGTGTTTTTATCTTCGCATTAAAGCTTAGCATGTTATTTATTGTAAATTAGACTATCCCAATCGGTCCTTGCATGTTTGTTGCTCCACATAGATGTATCCAATATTTTTTTGACCACTTTGCATGTTGTAGACTAAAAGAGAAGTCTTTATTATCCATTGATCTGTTGAGCTTGTTAGATGTGCTTGTGTCACTTGTCCTTGATTGATTGGCCCTTTAGATTTGTTGACCATTAACCTTAATGTTCCAAAGCCATTTGCTTTTCATGGAATATTTTCCATAATTTTCCTTTCAAAACTTTTCATTGATCACATCTTAATTTGGACTTCTCTTTCAAATAATTTTTTCAAGTCTCTTTTGTTTTTTGCCCTTACTTTTTTGCCCAAATGTACCTTCTAAAATTTTGAAATGATCATTTGGATAGAAAAGACTTCTAAAATTTGTCAAGAAAGCCGTTAAAATTTTTTGCATTTAACCCCTTCAAAATTTATGTAAAGCCCATTGGATATCTTGATTGTCCCCTTTTAGCTGAGAAAAGGCCCTTCAACCTTATGAACTGGTACCTTCAGATTTTCCTCAAAAGTGCCTTTGGTATTGTGAGTGCCCTTCAAAGAAAGGTACTGACTCTTAAAAAATGTGTAAAAGGTCTTTCAAGTTTTTTTAAGAGGATCACTTATATTTATGAAAGAGTCCTTCAATATTTGTGCTTGGACCTCCTTCTTTTGGAAATGACCCTAGGAGAAGACTTGTCCCTTTGAGAACCCAAGAAGTACTTCTAAGACCAAATCAGGATTTTGATATCTCATTACTTATTTCAAGTTTTTGAATTATCACAACTTATGAATTAATTAAGTAGTGCACCCCCAAAAACCCAAAAGACACTTCCCAAACCAAATCGGGCTTCCCAAACCTTCTTACTTGCTTCAGGGTTTTGACTGTTGATTACTTATAAGGTTTTTTAAGTAGTGTTCCTCTGGAAACCTAAAGTTGTCTAAACTTGCCACTTTTGCTTGAAAGTCTACCTTTTCACACTTGGGTAAAATTTGGTATGTGGGCCAAAAATGGCTAACATTTTTGGTGACTCATAAGGAAGCATGCCTGCTATGCTTGAGAACACAGCTCATGTTGCCTTGTCTAGTCTATTGGGCATGAAGTCTCTACTTTAGTTCAACAAGGTTGACACTTTTTGGAACCTCCTCTTGAAGCAAAAATGAAAAAAAAAACAAAGTTTTCAAGGCACCTATTGAAAGTAAACTAGCCTAAAAATAGGGATAACAAACAAATGTGCCTAAAACAACACTTGGAGGAATATGAACAAGACTAATCTAATATATACACCCTAAAACTATGTGTACCTTTCCTCCTGGATCAAAAGGAAAGTTTGATACTCTTTTTGCATCATGAGATAAGAGATTTAATAAGGCATGCAACTTCTTGACCCCTGGTCTTGATGCATGCCTCTTCTTTATTGCAAATGTCAACTTCTTTATCATCATGCCCAATGAGAACCAAGTAGCTCCAACTAGGTCAACTATGTGAATCTAGATAGTTTCAAATTCTTCATATGGATCCTTAACTACAACCTCCAATTGTGGTTCAACAAGTCATACCTCTTTGATTTTTATGGTGTCCTAAGTAAGACTGGGCTTGTTCTTTATTTCATGTTTTTGGGGCTCATCAAGGAGCTAATAGCCCATTCTAAAGATCTGAAACAAGTCCCTATCTACAATGGACTCTTGAGGTGGAAAATTTGAAAGGCTTCCTACTCCATCCCCTTTGATCTTTGTAACAAGGTTAACCTCCTTGGCTGTAACCAAGTCATAATTGCCTTGGATAAGAACATAGCCAGCTCTCAAGATCTCAAATAAGTCCTGAAATAGGGCTTTTGACTAATTGGTAACCTTTTATTGCTCCACAAGTTCATCAGTTTGATTAGCAATTTCATTCATCTCCTCACCTTTTTTACAACATGATAGTTCATTCAAGGAAGTGACAACCTTGACCCCCTCATTTTCAACATAAGGTGGTAGTTTGAATCCTCAATGGTGCACTCTAATTTATGCACAACTGCAAAAGAGTCTTCAATAAGCTTTCCTTTATTCAAGAAGGTTGAGTTGATATTTTTTTCACCAAGGGGGTCCCTATGGTGATTTCTTCCTCGTAGTTACTCATGGCATCCTCTTTATCAACCTTTTTGGATGCATCTTCTTGGTTTGATTCATAGAGAAGAGGATACTTCTCAAAGAGTGGCATAATAGATCTTTGAAAATACTCAACAAGGTGATAATGGTTCAAGGAAGCTACCATATGTTCTTGAAGTTATTCTACTTGGATCACCTTCACCTCCTCTTCCTGATTCTTTGGTTTTTGGATGGCTCTTCATGAAGGAAAGGCTCTGAGATTTTGAGGGGAAAGAAGTGAAGGTTGCAAGGTCTCTTGTCTAACTTTAAGAATCACCACCTCCTCCTCCTTTATCATATCACTTTGAATGGATTTACAAGATGGAAATGATAGAGGCTTAGATTTTTGAGGAGGGAGGGGTGGGGACTAAGTAGATTTAGGTCCACTTGACTGCATGATTTGGTTTCAAGATGGGAAAGCTAAAAGTTCTCTTTTGATATTTTACTTATCTTCCTGATTCTATGTCCTCAGCTCTAGTTTTTTTATTTGCTTTGTTATATTCTCTTGAAATAGCTCCTCTTGAAGGTGGTCAAGAACACAAGAGGGATCTTGAAGAAGGATGAGGGATGTTTGTAGAGGTTCAAATTCTTCCTTAACTTGGATCCTCAAATCTAGATCTGTTTCATTTTGCTTACCACATGCTCCAGCACTTGATTCCATCTTGGAACCTTGAAGGACTTCATAAGGGTTTCTTGACAAAGAAAGAAGTCTTGAATATCAATAGTAGGTTATTCCACAACAATTACTTTTTTTAGCAGTTCTCCTGAACCAAATTCCAGGAAGGGAAAGTTTGAAAAACATATAAATAAATTGGAAAACTCAAAGGAGCACTTGAATGCTCTGCTGAGGAGGAATGGATGGCACATAAGAAGACTGAGGAGGTGCATAGGTAGGCATGAAACAATGGTGAGGTTTCCCCTGCTATTCCTCAAGTCCTTTCAGTGTATCTTCAATGCTTTGAATGTAATCACCTATATCCAACATGTCAGATGTGAGATTATTCCAATTTGCTCGCTCAACAGGGGCCTATTTTACTTCTATTTGTTACAATGAGTCCCTCACATAATGGATCTAATGAGTAGGGACATCTTGACCATAACATTTCTATGAGCACACTTCTAGAGTATGCTTATTAAGGCTTATTAAAGTTTGCTTAAGTGTTGGTATGGATGGATCATGATAGGGTGAATGAGGAGAAATGTTATGATATGTTTGATGTCCATAGGAAGGACCAAGGAAATATTATTATATAAATAGATCATGAAGAACTTGAGAAGGTTCAACATAGCTTTGATAGGGTTCTTGATAGGGTGGATTAGGCTCATATGGATCATGAGGATAATATTGGGGTTACTGATAAGGAGGTGAATAATAGGAATATAGGCCATAGCTATTCATATTAGCCTCATATGTTAAGTGAGATGTAAGAGTTGATTAAAATCTACAAAGAGACAAACCTGGTCTGCTCATAACTAGAAGCTTTGATTTGGAGTCACCATTGTTGCTAACTACTTGCTTCTACAAGCTAATCAAAGGAAAGACACACCAACATCTTCCTCTTTAGATAATGACTATTAGGCACTTAGGGATACTTTAAACCAGTTGATAAATGCTTAGATTTTCCATTGATATTTGTTGAATGCCTCTAAAGGCTGATATATAAAAGAACAACACCTAAAATCCTTCTACTGCTTTGGACCTTAGTCCCACTAGATATGCTAAAAATTGTTGTAGCATATAATTACACCCTTATGGGAGAGTTTTTTAGGATTTCTCACTTCTATCTACAAGCATGGGAACAACCTCAGGCTGTGGGTATCCTGTAGCAAGGTTGAACCTCTGGAGTAGGTTGGTTCCTCTTTGATGCTCACCTAAACTAAGGCTAAACTAATGATTCATAGGGAAAGGTATAAAAGGGATAAGGGATCCTAAGAAAGTTAACCAGGTGATGCACCAAAGTAAAATGGTCACTCATCTATGCTTGAACCCACACTAGATCAGTCATAAGATAGCTATATCTTACATAATCTTGAGATCAAGTTGACATGTTGGAAGAGGTTCAGGAAGAACACTAATCCAAACCTACAAGAGCTTGAAAATACATTAAAGAGGAAAGTAGTAGGTTGATAAACTAGGAATAATCTCCTTCATGAATCCACCAAGCACAAAAATACTAAAGCACTAATCAATGACAAGAGATAGGCAAAGAAATCTATTATTACATCAAGAAGTAGTTCTTACAATAGACTTGATAGGGTCGAACCTAATCAAGCAGAGCATACTTTTCAGTATGTCAATGAATTTCCATCTCCCAGAAAGATGAAAAGTCTAAAAATTTGGAACCCTTTACAATGGCTTGAAAGCTCATATATATAGAAGAAGGGGACAAGAGAGAAGAGGGACTTGCATGGGAGAATGGAAAAAGGGGAGAAGTTATTGATGAGCAAATCCACTACTATTGTGATTGCTTTCATCATGAAATGGATCACCCAATATCACCATAAAATCTCATTGAGCCCTTCATGAATTCAAGTCTTCCTCTTTTAAACTGAGCGAGCCATATCAGTGGTAGTTGTATGTCTCTACCAAGTTTGAGTGTTTTTATCTTTGCATTAAAGTTTGGCATGTTATTTATTGTAACTTGGACTATCCCAATCGGTCCTTGCATATTCATTGCTCCACATGGATATATCTAATATTTGTTTGACCACTTTGCATGCCATATATGAAAGGAGAAGTCTTTGTTATCCATTGATCTATTGAGCTTGTTGGATGCACTTGTTCTACTTGTCCTTGACTGATTGGCCCTTTGGATTTGTTTTCCATTGACCTTAATTTTCCATGGTCATTTGCTTTTTGTAGACTATTTCTCATAATTTTCCTTTTAAAACTTTTCATTGCTCACAACTTACTTCAAACTTCTCTTTCAGACAATTTTCCTGGGACTCTTTTGTTTTTTGCCCTTACTTCTTTTGCCCAAATGTACCTTTTGAAATCTTGAAATGATCCTTTGGATAGAAAAGACCTCCAAAATTCATCAAGAAAGCCCTTCAAATTTATTGCATTTGACCCCTTTGGAATTTATGTAAAGCCCATCAGATTCCTTGACTATCCCCTTTTCGCTGAGAAAAAGCCCTTCAGCCTTATGAACTGGGACCTTTGGATTTTCCTGAAAATTGCCTTTGGTATTGTGAGTGCCCTTCAGAGAAAGGTACTGACCCTTCAAAAATGTGCAAAAGGTCCTTTGGGTTTTTTGAAGAGGACCACTTTTATTTATGAAAGAGTCCTTCAAGATTTGTGCCTGGACCTCCTTCTTTTGGAAATGACCCTTGGAGAAGACTTATCCCTTTGAGAACCTGAGAAGCACTTTTAAGACCAAATCAGGCTTTTGATGTCTCATTACTTATTTCAAGTTTTTTACTGCTCATAACTTATGAAGTAATTAAGTAGTGCACCCCTATAAATGTGAAATACACTACCCAGACCAAATTAGGGTTTCCAAACCTTCTTACTTGCTATGGGGTTTTGATTGTTGATTACTTATAAGGTTTTTAAAACAGTGCTCCTCTGGAAACTTGAATTTGTCTAAACTTGCCACTTTTGCTTGAAAGTCTACCTTCTCACACTTGGGAAAAATTTGGTATGTGGGACAAAAATGGCTAATAGTTCTCATGGCCTCATGTGCTTAGAAAACACAAATGCTTGATTCACTCAGCTAGAATTATCCCTGAAGTGCCAGCAAATAAGTCTTTGTAGCCAACGTGCACTACTCATTTCCTCTTTACACTACAAAAACCAAAAATAAAAGAAAAATAATGATTGGGCTTGCAACAAATGGTACTCTAGTCAACTTAAATTCAAACAAATTAGTGACCAAGAAGTTGATGTTTTAATGGTGTAAGCACCATTCTACTATTGATATAGCTTCAATCGATTGCCATTGAAAAGCCATAGGAGCATTTCACCAAACAACATGCACAAATTGCATGTACCTATCACCAATATGTGGTGGATGATTTAGGGGCCCATCCACCTTATTTATAATTTTCTTGGGTGCTTAAGGTACTTTGAGTCATAGAGCAGCACCAATGATCCTTCATTTAGCTCTTTGCACTTGATATGCTTGTCATGCTAGAGATTCTAGCATGCATTTTCAATTTTTTGACTTCATCTTGCTTGGGAATGTTTATCATCCAAGCACTCCAAGTCTTCCAACCTTGTGCTTAAATATTCTTGGTCATCTAAGCAACCAATTTATGCAATACATAAGGATGACACCAAAATTCCATGAGGATAACTGCCTCAATTCCAAACACCAGTTAAAATGGTGTAGCCTTATTCAGGTGCTTGTCTAATGTACAGAATGCCCATAATACCACTAAAACATGACCATCCCAATCCTTTCAACCAACATCACATATATTTATCAGGCATGTTCCTAGGATCTTGTTGAATGCTTCAGCTATGTCATTTGCTTATGAATGATATGGGGTGGTCTTGTGGTGTACCACCATGTAATTAGTTAAGAAGATGTGTACCATCTCATGAATGAAATGAGTGCCTCTATCATTAGTTAGAATTAATAGGTAGCCATATCAACTTATTATGTTTTCCTAAATGAAGCACATGACCATCATGGTTGTGTAGTCTTTTGTCGATGTAGCTTTGGCCCACTTGGTGAAATAGTCAATGGCCACTCAGATATATCATGCACTTATGCACTATGATATGGGAGTTATTGGTCCAATGAAATCAATGGACCATTTCTTGAATGTCACCTAGGTAAGAATGGGGATGAGAGGCATCTCATCCTTGTGGTTGGGCATCCTGGTGCGCTCTCATATATCGCATGCCTTGGCACACTCCTTTGTATCTTAGAATAGGCTTGGCTACAACAAGCCTGACTGTAATATCTTGCATGTTGTTGTATCACCAATGCAATGACCTCCTATGATTCCTTCATGTGTTTTTTGTAATATGGAATCCCTTTTTATGTTCAAGAACACACCAACATAGGACTTCATCTCTACTTAGTTTGTAAAGTGCCAATGATTTAGAAGGGGGTTGCATGAACTACAAGTTGCTTCTTCTCATTATTTGACATGGTTTGGGGTGCAAACTTAAACAATAGGAATACGACAATCTCTGCCAAGTCTTTAGGGATATGTTGGACTCTATATAGTTGCACATCTAGCATGTCATCCTCAATTAGTGTCATCACATTGCAAAAATTTATGCATGATAAATAGTCTATCCCCAAGTTTTGCTTTCCAAGTCTAATACAAAAGGAGAACTGGAACTCCTAGAATATAACTATCCATTTGTATATGCACCCATGTAAAAAAGGCTTGTTCATGAGGTACTTGATCACCCTGTGATCAATGATAAAGATGAATAGGGTTTCCAATAGATATTGCCTAAATTTTTGTAAGGCATAGACCATTTCTAGTTCCTCACACTTGATGGTGGTGTAATTTTTTTCCACTTGTGTCAATTTATTTCTTGTAAAAGAGATGGGGTGGTTCATCTTGCCCTCATTTGGTTGTGCCAATATGACACCAATTATAGAGCTGAAAGTATCGATATAGATGTGGAAAGGAGTAGTCTAGTTTAGGAATTATAGAATTGGTGTGCTAGCTAATTTAAACTTTCATATTTTAAAAGATTCCTCTTATGCCTCACCCTAATAGAACGGGCCATCTTTGTGAAAAATCTCTTCTAGATGTACTATGATCTTCACATAGCTTTGTATAAACTTATTGTAGTAGCCATAATGGCCTAAAAAGGCACATACATCTTTCTACATTGAAGGAGTCTAGAGCTAAATTATGATGGTTATCTTTGTAAGGTAAATAAGTAGACCATCCTTGTAGATGATGTGTTCGAGCAATTTTCTACAGGGGGTTACAAAGATGCACTTCTTTAGGTTCAAAGATATTTGGAGTTGCTTGCACCTCTCAAGAATGAGGCATAAATTATCATAGTGGTCCTTTGTAAGGCCATATATAGGCCAGTTGTTGAGATAGAGTTGAAGGAACCTATGAATGAAATCCTTGAAAGCAGTGATCACCACTCTAGAGAGTATGACTGACACATTCTTGAGTCCAAAGGGCATCACATTGTGAGCAAAACAACCCCATTTAGTCACAAAGGTTGTTTCAGGCTTATCCTCCTCCTCGATTTGCACCTAATGGTAGCTTGAGAACCCATCAATGAAAGTATAGATTTCCCAACCCACAATGCCATCTAGGACCTCATTGATGAATGAGATCGATAATGAGTCAGTGATGTAAGTAGCATTCAAAATTCTATAGTTCATGTAGATATGTATGCACCCATATTTATTGATGTTTATGACCATCAGTCTCACCCATTTAGACTCTTATGCAAGGTAGATGACACTCTTGACCAGCATTCCATCAATCTCTATTTTCACCTTAGTGTGTAGGTTAGGGTTCATTCTATATGGGTGCTTCTTGACGGGCCTCACACCATCCTCCATCTTGATGCTCATTTTTCCAAGGGAAGTGTGAGTGCCCTTCATATCTTGATAATTACACATGAACAAGTCCTAAAATTATTTCAAGAGGTCTACAATTCATGCAATCTCTACCTCAGACCAATAAATGCCTAAAGTGGTAATATTTGACTTGTCATCTGTGTTGATGTTTACTTTAGTGGTCTTGAGTGGTGTGTGGTAGGGTTCATTCCTATCCTAATGAGAGTCTTCAACTTGCCTTGTCCCCTCTATTGTTACAATTCAAAGATGAGTTAGATATACTTTGTTTGGGGCACTATCATCCATAAGGTGCATAAATTTTTATCTTCCTGTTAGGGCCTTCCAATTTTGCTCATTTTAGGTCTCATTATCCTCCTTGCTAGAGTCATTATTGAGCACCTTTTCTTTAAAAAACATCAGGAGCACTAGTCGTTTCTCCTCAAACATGCCTCTAAGGCACTCTTCTAGGATGACGAATGAATTGTAGTGGCTCTAATAGCTCTAAGTTCTATGAAGAGAAAGAAAAGGTGTGTACAAACCTTTCCTTGAGTACCTCCCAGTCTCTTGCCTCTCAATGCATTTTATTCACAACATACCAGACTCATGCCCATGTTTTCAAAGTTTTTTAGAAGGCATGCACCCACAGGCTTTTGGGCACATTCTCATAGTAGACAATCAAGGTTTCTTCACACAAGCACACATGTGCAATTGGGTCAGAATCACCAAAGTAAGCAGGTATTTCTAAGCCCTCATTACTCTTTCTAAAACTAGTGCATATTAACACCTTCACATCTTGCCATGTTGGCAAGCTAGGCCTTTGTACTGCCCACCAACAAGTGGTTGTGCTCTTTAGGATATGCAGAAGTGCACCCATCCTGTCTATTTCTTTGGGAATGCACACTTTAATATCATGGACATAATTCTCTATAGGCTGTATCCCTCCATATTTTGGAAGCACTACAAGATTCCCTTTACTTAGTTGAAACACCCTTTTCCTTGCCTATTTAGCATGGGGAACCCATTTCCTTTGGGTGCACTCAATCTTAATCAGTCCTATTTTGGTTGGTCTTAGATCAATTGTCTACACTAGGTGGTACTTTTGGCCAATCACTTTATAAGCCTCTTCGACCCATCAGTCGTAGGCTATGTCAATTGTATCAAAAGCTAATTATCTATCCTCCCATTTAATCACTCCTTGGTTGCTTGAGTTAAGCTTCTCAGTGCCCCATATTGTGATGTTATAAATGTGGTTGATCTCATCTTTGATATTAACACTTTCCACATATAGAAGCCCTTGATTACTTGATAGGGGGATCACCACCCTTTCTCTTTCATTCTCAAAATTCATGTAGTGCTTTTTGAATTACATGTCTGCATTGTTGGCGTAGCACCATGGCTTACCTAAGAGCGATGTATAGTTATCATGATCTACCAACTTGATTAGCTCAAATTCAGCTTAGAATTTAGTGCCCATAATATCTATAATGGCACCCTTCAAAATCCCAATAGGTTGTGCTCGGGTTTTGTTGGCCACAAATAGCATATGAGGGGAGGGCTTCAAGGGTGGCCATCCCATCATCTCCTAGGTAGTTTTGGTGAGAATGTTAACCTCAATGCCTATATCCACAAGGACTTCAAAAATAAACCATCCATCGATGGTGACATGTTTTAGTAGTTCTTGGTCACACTCTATATTTTAAGTATGCCTTACTTCATGCGCCTACTCCATATGCAGCGTAACAACTTCAATCATTTGAGGTGTGACCTCTTCCTCTAGTCTCTTCCCTACATGCTCTAAAAGTAAGTTTTTAGTAAGGGAAGCATCCCTTTAGATTATAGGAAGCACAAGATCTCAATCAACTCTTGTACTTTAGCCTCCTAGTTATTTTGCTTTCTACAAGTAGTAATTGCATTTGCCTCTAGATCTTTATCCAGCTAGAACTCTCCCTATAAATTTTGTATTACACTCATGGCTTGTTATAGGATAACTTTATATCATACTAGGTCAATGTAGGGTATAACTTTTGGCTCAGGTCAAGTTATGCACTCAGTACAGCTTGACTTACCATATTCTAAGCATAGCTCTTTTATCTATGCAGGAGGTGGTTGCATGGTGAACCCAATCTAAGTCATGGTCTACACCTTAGATGGCTCCGTACAAGTATACTATGGTTTGGGAACCCATTTATCTTCTTTTTTCTTGTGCCTAACCATGAAATCACCCTTATCTATGCCAGGCTAACCTTGAGTCAACTTTTTGTACAAGTCTAGGCAATCTTTAACCACATGTGGTCCCTAATAATACTTGCATGTTGGGTGCATGGGGCAGTCATGCTAGTAATTCTCAATCGACCCACACTTGTAACATAATCGTGGTGGGAATCTTCCTCCACCACATCTTCCACCTCACCCATGCATACCTCACTAATTCTTATAGCCAACATTTTGTTGGTTATAGCCTTCATTTCTTTGGCCCTCCTACTCACCAACTATGGTTGTTTCTTGTCATATGCTTCTGTCCATATTTTGGTGTATCTCATCAATGACCTAATAATTCATTATTGAGTGAGTATAAACATTGCACATCTTGAAATAGATGGTAGTGTTTACATGAATAGCATGTTGCAATAAAGGATAGTTTTAAAAGTCATGCAGCCCATGATAAACTTTTTAGTTGAGAAGTAGGGTGCAGACATTTCTTTATGGGCAATTGTTTTTTTATGCCCCTCCATCTCATAATCAGTATACCACAATCTATTGCAAGAGTCATACATCGATCCAAAAATCATATTCTCTAATTTAGAGGCCATCAATGTGATCTACACTTCCATAAATGGGTTGACTCCAATATCAACATTACCTACTGCCTCAGTCTAGAGCATGGCTTTAAGCACTTTGCAAGGGTCCATGAAGGTCTTCATGGATAACACTCTCTTGAAAGGTACTAGAAGGCCCCCAACAAAACATTACATGTGTTAAGAGGGGTGGATATCATATGAAATCTTAGAAAGGAGGGTATTGAACTATGCATCATATAGGTGCACACTTTCAATTAGCCCTTGGTTGATTTCCTTGAGCACTGTGATGCTCTATTGCTCAAGCTTAGGAAAATCAAATTCCTTCAAGAAGGCCTCCTTTAGTATATCGTAATCAACCATAGCCTAGTTTGGATCAAATTTTTGATCCAGGTATGGGTGAAATCCAATAGGGTGGTCACAAACTGAGTTACCTTACACTCTAATTGGGTAATACCCTAAGTACGCCATTGAAGTTCACACTTGAGCACATGTTCCATGGTATTCTCTACACCACGATACTTGGGAAATTACATTATCATTTCATAATAAATATACTAAGGGGGTGGTGCTAGAGTCTAAGGTACTTTCCCCCCTAGCATCTATATTGGAGGTGGTACTCCAATGCCTCTAGTTGTAGGGTTGAGCACTGACTTTATTGGCATAGGTTTCACCATCGAGATTGATGGTGTAGTAATACTCACTTATGACACCAAGCCACTTCTTATGGGCTATTTCCCAGTTGGTGTAGCTGACATACTCTAAGTGGGAATGCTTGCATTTTTATTATAGATTCTTGGGTTGGTCATCACTAGTTTCATGATATTTTGGTTTAATTCTTCATAAGGTATCACTTGTTCGATTACAAAGTCTTGGTTAAAATCTTGAAGTCTATCAAAGTCAATATCAATAATGGGGTCATTTATCATTCTTCTATCTTTTGATGGAGAATTTAGCATATAAGCTTGCACTTCAAGTTTAAAGCAGGTAGGTGCTTCTAACGCATCCTCATTTACCACGTCTTGTAGGAACCCAAGGCATTATATACCCAACTATTAAGCTCAGTCTCTTATTTCTTCATCTCTTTCCTTGCACTACTACAATTCAAGGGATCCTTCCCCATGCCCTTCCTACTCATTACAAATTCTCTCAGCACATCTAAGTTTCAAATCCTCTATCATCCTATGCCTTAACTTATTGTAGTTTTACCTTTGAAGCTCTCAGGTGTCAAGCTACTCATCCCTTTCCATTATACCTCACCTACACTTCCACCTCTCACTTTATGTGCTTGCTCATATGCATAAGAATTTTAGCCTTCCATTCTTATGATTTCAATACTGTAATCCACTAGCATTTTATTCAATTCTATGTCGAGCCCTCTTATATATGTGCCCCTTAGTTCATGAAAGAACTCATACTCTACTTCTTTAGGGCAAGAGAAGGTCGACACTATGAATTCTAACATATAGCTATTCAGCATGTCACTCTATCACTTGTTTACAATGCACATACAAAATCATCTAGGCTTTCAAACTTCTCTAGGTGCTCTTTTGTCCATTCAAAGCCCTAGTCGTAGCTTCATCTTCTAGAGGTGGTATAGGTGACCAACCATAGATACACATGCTCAGGTAGTTCACAAAATAACACCTCATATAGAGCATCATACAAGTAGGTTTAAACCCATTCTCTTGGATTATATCCTTGGCATGTCAGATGTTTTTATATGAAACTATCTTCCACTTGCTCTAGCCAGTGTTGAATGTTCTCAAGTGAAATTTGGAGCATCGCTCTATTGCACCATTACAGCAATAAAATTCAACATGGTTCTCAGCAATGGAACTAAAATGTTATAGAAAAGTCTCATGTTTAGCTTTTTTGGTTAGTCATGTGCTTAGTAGTCAAGCCAAGTCAATTTTATACTTCATACAACTAGGTATAAACATAGTAAAGTTTGTGTTACATAACATTTAAATGCACTACTACATTGACA
This sequence comes from Torreya grandis, assembly GCA_037957365.1. Taxonomy (NCBI): domain Eukaryota; kingdom Viridiplantae; phylum Streptophyta; class Pinopsida; order Cupressales; family Taxaceae; genus Torreya; species Torreya grandis. The sequence goes on from JARHVA010000406.1 coordinate 1,773,188, forward strand.
TCAATTTCACTCAAGGTGCAAGCCTTGTGCACTCACTCGAAGAGCAATAGTGAAGGGACCGGGTTCCATGTTGGGCTAGTTGAAACGTGGCATAACCTTAGTCTCAATGGGACTTAGTCATTTTTAGAATGATCTTAGACAACTTTATCGACGCAAAGCTATTTTGGGTATGATCAATAGGTGCGAACCTATCCAAGGGCACAAGTTCATATCTAGATAGATATATCTCTTAGTGGTACAAGCCAATGGGATAACAAGTTAAACATCCTTCAAACACTAGTTGAGTCAAGGGAATGGCCAATATTCTAGTACTCACTCTTCAAGGTAACACTCTAGGCACAGTTTCTAAGGACTTTGTGTATGCCAGGTTTAACACTTAGTTGGTTTTACTACTAAGCCAAGTTACTAACTGGTATACCAAAAAGGGTAGTGATGGTTCCTCCCTTCTCTTCCTCTAATGAATGTCCCTCTCCATCAGTGGCTTCCACATCTGAATCATCTTGTTTATTACCAAAATTTCCTTCATTCACCTCCTCTTTGCCATCTAAAATCACCTCTATGTAATGCACCTTTCCTTTTCCCAAACACTTATGACTTGATTCCCAAGGCTCCTTGCATGAGAAACACAATTGTTTGCTATGTAGTTCATTTCTAACCTCATCATCTGAAGGATTCCTCTTTGCCTGATATTTCTAGAAAGGTTGCTTATCTTTATTTGGCAGAAAGGTTTTATGTTGGAATTTGCTTTTAAGAGCTAAACTTTCCATTTTATGAGCCCTTTTGATGGCATCATGTAAAGTATTTGGATCAAATGCCTTGACCTAACCACGAAGAGGTTCTAACAATCCTTCTATGAACAAAATAATCAATTTGTGCTCGGATATATCTGTCACCATAACTGAGAGTTCTTGGAACTCTGATATGTATGAGTCAATTGACCCCACCTATCTCAATTGTGTCAACTCTCTAAAATTCAATTCAGGGTCCTTATCAAAATGATCAATTAACCTCTAAGTAAAATCATTGTAGGATGTGATGTTAGCATGTCCTAAAGTGACCAATTCATGGTAGCACCATTGATATGCTTCTCTATCTGGGTTTAATGTAGCATACTTAATGGCCTCAATTTCCAACATGGGATTGAGTTGAAGGTATGTATCTAACTTCTGCACCCATGAACGAGCAGTGCATCAACTAGAATGATAAAAACTAGGAATAGATAACTTTCCCACCTTACACTGCAAATCTTGATTAGATCCATGTCTCCTATCTCATGGCCTATTTTAGTACTTAGCTTGGCAAAAATCATCTAAGGACATAACTGCATGAAATTCATCCCCTAAGGTTTGATACTCTTTTAAATAATTTGCCCAACCTTCACCACCTCCCTGTTATTTGGCTTGTTCTCTTGGTGGTGCTTCCAAGATTTTATGCATTAAAGGTCTAGGAGTAATTCTGTTGGCTATCCTAGTGTTGATAACTAGATTATTGTCATTACTCCCTTCTCCACGGTTTCCATTGTTTTCATCATCACCATTATTTCCATGATTACCCTGAGTTCTATTATTCATTATTTGCATCATTTGTGTCATAAGCTAAACCAACTTTTATTGTCTTCTAGCCAAATCATTTAATATAATTATGGTATTGGGATTCAATTATTTATGTCTATCACCCATGTTCCCTATAACTCTCTCATTGATTAAATTTACAATATAAATTTATTCTTTAATCTCTAGTTGTTCTAATGGATCATTTGGGCTCTGTCTAAATTAATACCTATGAGACCCTCCCGACTGCATAGGAAATTTTTGTTATCATAGACCCACACAAATTCCCACTTTTCTATACCAAATGTACATGCAAGTCTAGAACATTGACATGTAATGCTCAAAATCAACATGAAAGTGTCGATCACTCACATGTAATGCTTAAAACCAACATGCACATGTAGATATACAAATAACCCAATAGTCTAACGAAAAAAATTATGCTCTAATACCATTGTAGAATGTTGGGCTAAATTTTAAACTAACTTTTTATAATTTTCACAAGTTTTGGTGCACAAAAATTTTGTCAAACAATTTGTATGCAGTCACTAGTGAGTTTTTTTATTGTAATTATTTAGAATAACATTTATAATAGTTTTAAACATATTTTCATTCATAAATAATTTCAACAGTTCATAATAATAGCAAGGAAGTATTATGATTTGTTCATTATTGTTACAAATATATAAAAACTTATTTATGGACCTTTCAAATAATAGATTTAAGCATTCAAAATTAGAATTCCATCAACTTCTAAGATCCCCATGATTTCTTCCCAAATAAATACCATCCATATGACTACATCAGCACCCAACTTAGAACAAATGCAAACCCACAACCATACCCTTAAATGCCATGATTTATTTCTAAAATGGTTGGTGACCAGCAGGAAGACTCTAAGGATAGTGATATGACACTCCCAACCAACAATATGAGTCTCCCAACAATATGTGACTTAGGTGGCTAGCAATCTGAAGTATTTTATTCTATAAATCCACTTGTTTTTCCTTTAAAATTTTGATAGATCTCTTTGCACTTGTAAATCCAAAATCTATAGCAATAAAAGCACCTGAGTGAAACTAGTATGATTCCACCTATAATCAGCTAGGGTAGATGTTCACTATTGAAACTGATACCCTTAGAGATTTCATCGTAGGGTTTGCTCAAACTCAAATCTCAAATTCCACAATAGAGAAAAAATAAATAAGCATATCCAAAAGAGCTCTCCATTTCCTTTTTTATCTTTTCTCTAGATGACCTTTTTAATTTCCCACTTAAAATATTTCATTAAAGCCCAATAATAGAGTGACTTTAAATATTTCTTTTAATTGTCACTTAAGTTGCTTTATTAAATTAAAGATATCTATAAGAATGTACTTTATTAGACAACTTTAAATTAATTAATTTAATTTATTCCCTGATGTTCTAAAATTAGCCTACAAGAATAATATAGGCTAAATGGACCTTCCTGGCTATTAATCAGAAGGGGACATTATAGTCTTCCATCCCCGAGATTGCTTGTCCTCAAGCAATCAAAGATTAGGATGTTGAAAAATTTGTTCACCTTCCCCAAGTAGCATCCTCAATAGGCAAGTCTTTCCATATGATGAGAAACTCCTTAATTACTCTGTTCCTCAATCTCCTCTCTCTGGTATCTAGAATAACATCAAGATCTAACACCAATTTTCCCTCATCATCTAATGGTGGAAGCTTTGGTGATGACATGATGTGCTACCCAATTGCTTTTTTGAGGCAAGAAACATGGAACCCATTATAAATTTTGTTATTCTCTAGTAGCTCCAATTCATAAGCTACTTCCCCAACCCTCTGAGCAATCCTATAAAGGCCATACAAGTGAGGATTCAACTTCTCTACACCACTATTTGATGCTACCATACCCCTTTTTATACTCTCAACAAGGTTAACAAGCATGATATATATATATATATATATATATATATATATATATATATATATATATATATATTCAATGATTGACTATCTCTCAGATGTGGATAAGAATATTTCCCAAGTTGAAATCCCTAAAGTGGTTGATTTGGATGTTGGTAAGGTTGGTTATCCAAAATTAATCAATGAGAGTGTCTGTGAGGTTGATGATATTGTAACTGTTAATGATATTATCTTTATTTTTAGAGATTATACACAAGTTGATAAGGGTGTAGTCATTTCATCAGCTCATGATAGGAAGGATTTTAGACTTACAATCAGATCCCCTAATTTAAAGGGACATAAAAAATAAAGCACATTAATAAGAGCTTGTATGGGTAGGGAAAATGAACCATTGTTTAAAAATAAATCTACAGTGCAAATCCAAGGTAAGTATCGACTAGCAGAAGGACACTAGGAACTAGAGGTGGATATTTTGAAATACAAAGTTCAGTGGTAATATGTAATGGTGTAATGAGAGTGGGAGTTCAAATTATAGATTTTTCCTGCTCTATTCATACATACAATAAATGACATGAAAGGACAAACACAACACTCTTGATTCACATTTGATTTGTCATGTGATTTCAAACCCATGAAGCAAGGTTTTATTTTTTTCTTGCACCATGATGATCCAATTTGGTTCACTATAGATCACATTCGAGAGGTAAGGGATGAATTTCACTTTTAATGGAGCATCTATAAATGTTTCAAAGTCAAATGCAGTTAAAAATAACAAGCATAGTGACTTCAAAGTGGCAATTGAAGAAGCAATTTTAGTAAAATATGATAGAACTATTGAATAACCACAAAAGGGATTTAGAAAGTGTCTTATGTGTTAAATATCCATTGAAGCATTTTGTCAAATAGTTTACATGCTTTTACTTTGTACTAATGAGTGCTTAATTCTATATAATAAATCCTCATACAATTCAATGATTACAGAGTAGACATTTGTCAATAAATTAATTAAATATTGAGTTAGATCTTAGCTTACACGTGGGAAGAAATTCAATGAAGAATACATATTATGTAGACATCTTGTCAAATAGCTCACATGTTGTCAGGAAATCCTAGGCAATTGAAATTGATAGGTTTTATATTAATGATCAACTACATATTGAGGTCATTATAAAAAGTGCACGGGATGTAAATGCATGGGGAGAATTTACAAAATGGTTGGTCACTACATGAATTTTCTAACAATGTGAACCTCTACCCTCAATCACAAAAGGTACATAGCAGTTATAGCTACTATCGAGAGTAATTTTAGGGATCAAGTGATTGAGTTCTCTCCAGGAGATGAATTTTATAATTAAGTTAGAAAAGCATTGTTAGATAATGCTCAAAATCCTTAGTACAAATGATTTAATTTGGAGAGTGATGGTCTATTATGTTACAATAGATGGATGTATGTGCCAGATTTAGAAAATCTATGAAGAATAGTGCTAAAGGAATTACATAATGCCCCATATTCAGGACATTCAGGTGTAACTAAGCTCATGGTAGAGCTTAGACCACTGTATTTCTAGAAAGGAATCAAGAAATATGTAGTTGATTATGTGTCATATTGTTTGGAGTGTCAATGACTGAAACCTGAGCATGTGCATCTGGTTAGATTGTTATATCCACATGATATCCTAGAATGGAAATGACAAGTGATCAACATAGACTTTTCCAAGGGTTATCGATGTCGTGGAATAGGCATGATATGATCTTGGTATTTATTGACAAACTAACTAAGGTGGCTCACTTCATACCAAGAAATTTTATAGATAATACACCTACCCTTATGAAAAGGTTCATAAAGGAAGTGTATAGGTTTCATGTTTATCTAGAGAAGATCATTTTAGATCGTGATCAGAAGATAACTTTGAGATTTTAGATGACTCTAAATTTAGCTTTGGGTACATAACTTAATTTTAGTATAGCTTACCACCCGAAGACTAATGGACAAACTGAGAGAGTTAATCAGGGGCTTGAGGATCTTAACTGAATGTATTACATAGACCAATAGTATAAGTGGGAATATTATCTTCCATTGGTTGATTTTACATATAACAACTCATATCAATCAACATTAAAGATGGCATCATTTGACGCACTTTATGGGAGAAGGTGCAGGACACCCATTAGTTGGGACAGGTTAGAGGATAGGGTAGTCTTCAGACCTGAGATGCTCTCAAAGATGGAAAATCAAGTTAGAGTAATTAGGTAGATATTGGTTGAGGCCAATGATAGATAGAAGAGTTATGCAGATCCAAAAATGATAGAAAGGCACTTTGTAGTTGGTAATAAAGTGTTTTTATGGGCTAAGCCATAGAAAAGCTTGATTAAATTTGGGAAGTATATAAAATTATCATCGATATATGTGTAACCCTTCAAAGTGTTAGAAGTGGTTGATCTGATAATGTATAGGCTTGTGTTTCCACCATCCCTAGCTCTTTTACATAATGTCTTTCATGTTTCATATTTTAAGAAATATATAGTTTATCCTACACATGTATTAGATTGAAATGTTTTGCAGGTTTTGGATCTTGGAATGGTCACAAGAGAACCAATCAGGGTAATTGACACAAACTTCATTTGTATAATAGAGAGATGTTACAATGTAAGGTCTAGTGGGATCAATACACTAAGGATAGTGCTACATGGGAGGAATATGATGAGTTCTTCAAAAGATTTTTATATTTATTTTTTTGATTAGATATTACTATACTATCTTACATTCAGTTGAACAATATTTTTATTTCAAAATGTATGTTTGAATAAGAGTCATTCAAGATGATGACTTGCTTTAGGGGGGAAGGATATTGCATCTTGATTCATCACTGACTAAACTATTTGATTATTCATGGATATTTATAATGGACACATATGATATTGGTTATATTTTTGACTAAGCTTGAGATTTATCCTATTATGAGATAGTAAAATATTTATTAGATACATGATGATATATGATTGCTTAGTGTGAGTTGGTTAATGTATACATTTATATTTTGAACACATTAATGTATTATTTTAGTTACATTTATTGTTATATGTTTATCATGTGATATGATCTAATTATCTACGTGTTGTGAGGTAGACACAAATAACTCATCCCTCAAAGCGTGTTGGAGGGAGAGCATCGTCGGAAAGAGTGATGTAGAATGTCAGAGGTCAACATAGAGTTGATGAAACCCTGCACACATCATAGTAGTTATCACATAATAGAAATACATTAAAAATATTTACTTATTATGTGTTTATTACTTGATTTGGAGTGTTGATTTCTATGATATGCCAATATAATTAATTATCATAATGAATTATTTTGTGTATGTGACACATCTTGTCATTAATATCAGTAGGAACATTTTTAGCAAAAGTAAATTTAAAATATGGATTATTGGTAATTATGAAATTGATATTTAAAATGCTATAATATTCATGGTTGATAATTGATTTAATTTAAATCATGAATTTTGGCATTTAATTTGAAAATATATTAAAAATTTGAAATTGCATTAGAAAACGGGAGAAAACAAGAAAAGACAAAGAAATAAGATAAGAGGAATTTAGAGGCTAAAATTGGAAAAACAAAAAGAAAGGATTAAATTAAGTAAATCTAAAAAAGAGAGTTTAATATATTAAAATTAACAAAAACAAAAAAAAACAAAAAAAAATTGGAAAAAGAGGAAGTTGCACCTATTTTACATAGGGAAAGAGTTTGAAATGGGATGATCTTATCCACTAGAGAAAAAAAGACCAGAGGAGGAAATAAGGATGTAGCATAGAGAGAATAGACAAGAGAACTAGTAAAACCAATAGGTAAGTGGTGTTTACAATTATACATCAATATTGAAAGATTTGTATTTGTGTATGCTTTTAATTTTGAAAACTCAGTTAAGTAAGCATATGGAATTCTTAGTTAAATCATGGTGTTTAGAGTGTAGTTATTTGTTTCTACCCTGGTTATTGATTTTATAAATAAATAAAATTATGAGAAATCACTTATTGGCATATGGCCAAGATGAATTAAAAGAAATCCTAGAATAAATCTATTAGATAGCTTTCCCTATGCATAGATTATTGATGCATCGATCTATTAGAGGTAGAAAACAATTGAGAAACAATATTCCATTGTTATCTCAACCTTACTAAAAATTGAAACAATAAATGAATATGCAGTAACCAGGTTCAGGGAATAGATTATTTAGAAAATATTAGGAACTATCTTGTTTTGAAAAGTTTGGGTAAGCAAAAAAAAGAGATCATTGGAGTTTATAATTCTATATATTATACACATATTTATTTAACTTTACATGCATGGTAATCGTTGCATATAAGACTGTTTGAAATCAAAAAAAAAGAAAAATTGAGATCATCGTACATATATAATTGTTTATAATAAAACGAAATAGGAATAAATATATTTTAGTTTATGTAGAGAGTAACCTCTATTGTAGTGTCTCCATACCTAGCTTATTTAATTAGTGTTGCCATGATTTTCCTTGTTAGTTCTCTAGAAATCTTAAGTCCTCTATCGTGTCTGATGGCATAGCAGTGTGTTTGTACATAGGGTAATAATAAATACAGAAGTTGACTTAAACAATATGTAGTTTTTAATATTAAGCAACTATGAATGTGTGCTTGAATTATGTTAATGATAAAACCCATTGGGAGAGCTGCAAATTAATAACATAGGCGTTGTTGTTTCCTTTTTAAAATCTATAGTAATATATACATTTTAAATGGTATACATAGGTGGGCATCATTATATGAAGGATATTGCATGTGTTAAAACTATGTTATTTAGATGGTTCAAAAAAATCATATATTTTGATTATTTAATTAGTATGCTTGCAAACATCAATTCAAATCACTATAAATAGCTAGGCGTCACCATACTTTGTAATCCCCTACCTATATACTTTTATTAAGTCACTATAGTAAACAAATCGCTATTTAATTTCTAAGTTATTGTATTTTATGTTGTGGCATTTCCATTATTAAAGAAGTATGGTTGTATATGTAGTGCCTATGACATAATGTCATGGCTTACTTACTCAGATAATTAAATGATATAGTAAAGCTTAAGCATTACAGTCCAGTTGGAATTTAATGTGGTATAGTTATTTTATCATTTTAAATTTAAAAGTTTAATAATGTAGTCATATTTTATGGTGTATATACGAGTTATTTGATCATATTCATTATGGTGATCATTACATGTATATATTATGGTGTATAAGATATCCATATCCTTTATTTGATCATATTTATTATACAATAATGTATGTGTGTATGAATATTTAATGAAACATGTCTAAATAATGGATATGATCAAATAAACAACCCTAATACATATATATATATATATATATATATATATATATATATATATATATATATATATATACGGTAATATTAAATTATATGTAATTTTATCATATATGTATGATATGGGTCTTCATTATCTCCAAATTTTAAAAGAAGGAAAGATCTTTGAAAATTAAAAAAAAATAGAACATATATTTACATTTTGGGTATATATGGGTCTATATTTGGGTAGTTGATCATATATAACTAATAAGTTAAAATGTGCAGGTATAAAAGTAACATAAAAATAAGTTATGAGATGCTTAATGTGAAAACATAATAGTTTAATAATTTCAAAAAAATATCCTTCGAGAATATTGGTATATGTAGGTGTTTATATAATGTATAGCGTACTTATATGCATAAGGGAGTATTCCTATAGTTTCGTTCCTCACGTGAATTATGACCAGATAAAAAATGCTAGTTTGGAATTTACTCTATGGTTGCAGAAAATGGAGTTTGTTATTCTAGTTGTTAAATTTGAATGTATGTTTCCATGTATTATGACTACTTTTCTAACATGGTAGCAGTATATAATAGTTATGCTTAAAACACTAGACTATTGTAATATGGGTTATCATAGGGTGTAGTTAAACTGCAAACAAATTATATTATTTGAACTCTATAGTTAATTTTGTATTTACTCAGGTGGTATAACTGTAGTCATTATTTATAGTATGGAATAGAAAATAATGTAAGATTGATTAATATATTTGATGAAATAAATGTATGATGTGGTTACTCTTATATTTAGCATGTCATGTGATGTATTTGCTAGAAAGATGTAAATTATGTCTCTTGTGATTGAATTGTATTTGACCAATCTTCATTCCTAATACGGAGTAAGGAGTGAGATGGACTTCACTAGCTTACTAGTATTGTAATTCTAGATGAAGGTAGTTTGATTAAGTGGTGTGTATGAATTTGATTGATATATAAATCATTTTTATATTATTATTCTTAAATATTTAGTCAAAGTATGTTTAGTGAGACATTATCATTTAATGAGTATGATTTACATGTATGTGTGATATCTTACAATAAATAAATTTTTCTATGATATACTACAAGTTTAGTTTAGTTTATAAATCATACATCACACATGTACTTACTTATGCCTATGGATCCATGCATCATCACTATCTACTCATCCATGAAGAAAGGGATTTTCTAATGGGATTAGTGTAAGGGATCATTGGTTCATGGTTGGTGTAAAAAATCACTCAGATGATGCTCTCCCTCCCATAGCAATAATACTTATCGAGACAACACTTGAGATTGCCACAGATACTTGAAGTTTGGGAACTATGCTCCAAGGAAGCCACGTATCTTATTTAATATCATATTATATTTATTATTGAAAATTATCATGAAGAGTTGTAATTATTCATTATTTCATATTGACAGTGGTGACTATATATTTGTACAATTTATGGCTAAGTAATTATAATTACTTTCTATATTTGCATTTTGACATACTCTCATGATGTTAGAGATCTGTTATTTTTGATGTAATATGATTTATTTGTCATTATCATGTATGTGTAATTTATATGGTCTCTATTAGATTCTTGGGATGTAATTTATTTCATATATGTGTTTATTTTTAAAAAAGCATGCATTTCTAAGTAGATCCCAGTAGGGATGTTATACCCATGTTACATGAGAGATTAGTCAAAATACTCTTATGATCCCAAGGATCGATGTTACAGCTAGCTACATCAGTTTACCATGAGTTATTTGGGCTTACGTATGAGTGCCTGTTGATGTGAGGGTCACTCTAACTCATATACATTGGTGGGTATAGGTGTGCCCTTTGAGGTCGATAGTTTTAGTACCAATAAGGGGACAGGTGCCCATAAATATCGAGGAGATGGAGGTTGAGACCTCAAATGGTAATGGTAGTACCTAACAAGATAGCGATGGTCAAGTTAGTCATGATGATGATGATGGATTTAATGGGGGAGATGGAGATGGAGATGGAGATGGAGATGGAGATGGTGGGCCAAATTTGATGGAGTTATACCCTAGCATGGTAGTGGTTATAGTTGCATAGGTTGGATTAGATCAGGCAGGGCCTTCAGGCACATAGGTAGATCTAGGCTAGGCAAGGCCTTCCAACATAGGTATAGTAGATATGAGTATGCTAGAATGAGAGATCATTGCTCGAGTGTAAGAGGTTGTAGGTTTGCAATGATAGGTGATTGATTTGTAGAGCACCTTAGATATGAGAGATGATGATATGACACTGCTTCAATTGGATATCTCCTAGATGAAGGCTAAGATAGATAGGTTAGTTTTAGTTTTAAGCCAACTAATGATAGAGAGAAATTGGGACATTAGTGAGCGAGATCAGGCATTGGCTATTGTTGACAGGATTAGATGAGAGTGAGATGTGGCTTAAGGAACCGTTACACATGCAGGGTTCTCACAGATGTTTGGGGAGTACCTTCAGATAAAGAATGAGGCATCATATTATAGGTGAGCCTATGAGTCTACCATGCCCAAGTATCAATATATTATTACATTTGAAACCTAGGATGTATAGAGGATAGTGAGTAGATTTGAACGATCTCATATCAGGATGCATGTTATAGGTAGTTCGAGCTAGTCTATCCATCAGCCATGACCACCACCACCAGGACCATTAGAGCCACCAAGGCCACCTCCATATACAAGTCCCATGGATACACAAATCCAAAGTTGATTAGAAGGACTTTAGCATTTGTGGCATTTTGGCACAACTTTGTCATATGGCATATGGCATTGTACTTATTGTATTAACACTATTGATGCACTTTTGAGACACCATTGTGATACATATATATCCTTTATGTATCATGACATTTGAGATACATTGACATTCAGTTTTATATCCTTCAGGGTCGATGTACATGTATATGATATTCTTGTGATACATATATGATGCCATACTTGTTATCTTGTTTATCTCATGTTTAGCATTGATTAGCCTTGACTAACATTGATTAGCAGTGTGGATGTTTAACATTGTTGATGTTTATGATTATGTATGTTTTGTTCATTTATTACTTATATCATGTTATGAGATATTTTGTTGGTTAATCTAATTTGTTGTATCACTCATATGTATGGTTATTCAGAGATGCACGTCTATATAAACACATAATAAATCATGTTTACTCTTGTTTGTTACTCATGGATTCAATCATGTGCTTTGGTATTTAGTTGGTTTGATATATCAAAAAAATACTACCAATGCATTTCTATGATAGACTCTGTGTCCATGTTTTTATTGTAGCTTGTGATATTATGTATGATAGTTATGGATAACTAAAATGACAATATATACCATAAGCATGAAAAACTTAATTTAAATGTAAATATAAACAATCAATGAATAATATATTAACAATCAAATCCCAAGTGTAAACATAAAAAATAAACTAAGTGTAAGACTAAATAAAAGAATTCACAACCTAAGCACATGATATGGATAATCAAGACTTAAGTGTAAATAAAATGTAATAATACTATGACAACTGAAAAATTAAAAAAGGGCAAAAATACAAAACAAAAGAAACAATAAAAATAGAAAAAATAAAACAAATAGATAAAAACAAATAAACCAAGGCTATACAAACAAATAAAAATGAAAAAACAAGCATAAACAATAAAATACAAACTATATAATCAAATAAACAAAACCAATAAAATAAACAAATTGTAGAAACAAACAACAAAACATCAATAAATCAAAACAAACAACAAAATACTAACAAATAAAACACAAATAAACGAAACACTCACAAACAACTAAACAAACACAAATAATTGACAATAATATACAAATAAAACAATAAAGACACACAAACAAAACACCAATAAATAAATAAAACACAGCACAAACAATCACAATTATTAAACAAAACAGACAATTATGAACAAACAAACAATATAAACAAGATAAAACAAACAAAGATAGATAAATAATTAAACAAGCCAATAAGATAAACAAAAAAAAGCTATAAACAAATAAAACAAAACAATCAAAACAACTAAACAAAAAAACTGAACAATCCAAAGCAAAGAAAAAATGCAGTAACAAACTATTCTAAACACATTAAAAATAAACAAATTAAGCTAAACAAACAACAATACACAAACAATGGTTAATCATAATATTAGTACAAATAGAAAACAAATTATTTGTGCATGTATAAAATAGTTGTTACTTTTGGCGATAGGGTGACCCTTAAGCTAGGTAGTAATGACATAAGTAAAATAATAATAGAACAACTAGCACAAGGTTATCCCTAGATTATAGGGAGATAAGGACAAAAGGTACGATGGTAAACAATTGTCCCTAGACTATAGGGAACAATGACATAAACAAGGAAGGCACAAATATTACCCCTAGGTTATAAGAGACAACAAAATAAAAGAAACAAAATGAGGGGAATAGAAGAAAAGGAAGGGGTAGCCGAACTGACTCTAGATGCATTAGGCAAGTGGATGTTGCCTATATAGTTCCATGGGCACAAGATCCAATGTGAACTTTAGACCAAATGTAGCTCTCCCAAGATATGGGATTTAAGAATAGTGATGACAGGAAAACATGATTGACTTGTAGAGGAAAATAGGAATGATCTCGTAAAATGGCGAGTACATAGGAAAAGAGAGGATGATGTTTTACAATCATGAAAATGTCAACACAAATAAATCATGCAAGCATGAGAGTATGGTTCAGACTAAAACCACACTAAAAGTTAAAATATGAGTATCCACAAATGAACTAAATTGATAATTCATAATGTTTATCACATTTAACACTTAGAAAGAGAATGAGTTTGTAAAATGGTGAGAGTATTGGTAATGGTTGCTCACAAAACAATAAGAGTGTTCAAACATAAAGTTGCTCATACAATGGTGAGAGTGTAAGAAAAACCAAGTGGTCATTAGTGCATCAAAGTCAAATACACAATACTCATAACATTAACATGAAAAATGGTAGGAGTATATGGCTAAGGCCAATAAGGATGGGGAAACTAAATGACAAGTGGTTACTTGTGAAATATCTAGGAGCTCTAGGATCTTTAAGGCAAAGAAGTGGTCAAAAAAGAAAGGAAGGTACAATCAAGCTAACCCGAGATATACCATGTATCTAAGTGTTGCCTACATAGTCTATGTAGACCTCAAGCCAATGTAGTTCTCCTAGAAATGAGAGGAAAAATATCAAGGTGGTGTAGAAATGAAACTGAACAAATAAGATGGCCCAACCCAAAAAAAATTGATGGCTTTGTATCTTGCTTGGAAATTCTAAGCCAATTTTCATGATTTTTAAGATTTTCTAGTCCTTTACGAATGTTTAGGGATTTTGAAGTTGTTTCAAATGTTTTTGGAATTTTTTAGACATCTCAACTCGATAAAAAATTATGAGATATAGAATGGTCCAACTCACAAACTGGTGAGTGTGGCTTAACATGATCTTAAAAAGACAAGAGCGTTCAAACTTAATTTGCTTATAAAATAGGGAGAGTGTGGTAAAGGGGTGACTAAGCTAACCTCAAAATGAATTGACCACTACCTACATAGTCCAAATAGATCTCAAGTCATTGTACTTTTACCTACAAAAAAGATGTTTGACTAAATACTAGTAAGTTTCAGGTATAGGAAAATGGCAATAGTAATGGCAAGGTGATGCAATAATGCATGGTAAAGTTATTACTCATAATTTGCCCATAAGTAGTTATAATTAGGAAAAAACGACAAAGGGTCAGTGGTACTAATTTGCTTATAGATGGTTATAATCATTAGCATGAGGTAAAGATAACAATAAATGAAGGATGTAATTGCCAGGACCACTATCATACTGCTTCCATATACTACCATTTGAACATTTAATTCTAAGACAACTACTAAAATTGAATCTATCATCAATCAATAGATGTGCCTAAAGTACAAATGAATTGAAACTAATGCCAAACACGTTAGGTGGGGTTAGGTAAAAACAACTGGTTGGTGAAGGGTTTAATGGCATGATAGAATGGTAAGGGGTATAATATAAATAATATGTATAATGTGGCATAACTTAGATGATCCTTGTAGACAATAATTTGAGTGCATTAAACGTAAAAATGTTTGAGGTACATTATGTTCATTGGTTCATCAAGTTCATCTCCCTCTGGTGTGGTGAGTTTGTCTGCTCCAGAACCGTAGTTATCAATAATTACATAGGGCCCTAACCAATTTGGTTAGAACTTTCCATTTTTCTTTGTTTCAGCATTTACATTCTTTTGATTCCTCCTTAACACAAGTTCACCAAGCTCAAATTCATGATGTTTAACATGCCTATTGTATTAGAACGTTAGTTAATTATGATATACCTGAAGAGTATTCAAGGTGGCCAAGTGTTTTCCATCAAGTAGGTCTAACTCTTGCAAGTGAGATTATTTGAAGTTTTTATCATCTATGATGTGTTGTAATAAAATTTGAAGAGAAGGCAACTTGAAATTGATAAGAAGAATGACATTAGTGCAATAAACAAGTGAATAAGGTGTAGTTCCTATTGGAGATGAAATGTGGTATGGTATGCCCAGAGGGGGTTAAATAGTTGTAAGTGTCAATTATGACTAGCATCATTGACAATCGTCTTCAAAATATTAATAATGGTTTTATTAAAAGCCTCAACTTGGTTGTTGCTTTACAGATAGTAGGCGATAGAGAAATGTTATTTGATGTGGTATTGGGTACAAAGTAATTTAACGTCTTTGTTTTTGAATGATCCACCATTATCAAATATAATGTCAGAGGGGATACCATAATGGTAGATGAGATGGTTGAATATGAACTTGGATATTTGCTTACTAGTGACTTAAGTGAGACGAATGGCTTACACCCACTTAGTGAAATACTTAGTAGTAGTCAAGATGTATTTATATCCATTAGAGGATGTAAGATTGATCTTCTTGATAAGGTTATGTCCCCATGTTGAGAACAAGCATTGTGTTGTCAATAGTTTGATTGTCTTAGTTGGAGCAAGAATCGAATTGGCATGTTTGTGACACTTGACACACCTCTTCACATATGAAACTACGTGTACTTCTATAGTTGGCCAGTAAAAACCAGTATGCAACAACGTTTTGGCTAAGATTTCCCCACTAATGTGGGTTCCACACACTCCTTCATAGACTTCCCTCAACGCTAGTCCAACTTATGTGAAAGGTAAATAATGGAGTAGAGTTCCATCATAGCTTATGAAATACAAGGTGGGTCAAAATAGGGTATAGTAAGAGGCTTTGTGGGTGAAGGCTTTTTTTTTACATGATAAATCAGGAGGAATAGTTTGGTTTTAAAGATAGGCGTAAACATCTAATTACCAGGGAGATGTAGACAAACAATGTCACAAACCATCTTGATGGCTAATTATTCATGTTAAGATGTTCTAAAAAAAATTGGTAATCCCTTGCTTTGTTTGTGATCCAAATCATGGAACCAATAATGGCCATAACATCAGTTGTTTTGTTATTAGCTTAAGGTATTCTTTCAAATTAGATGTTATCAATATGATGCTTGAGAGTATCAACCATATCTTTATAGGGTACCAACTTGTCATCCTTATTATGGTACTGGTATATGACCTAATTGATGATTAATCAAGAATAACCATACACTATTAAATGTTAAATGTTCCCCCTGTACTGCTTGGTGAAGCCCTACAATGAGTGCTTCATACTCATCCATGTTATTGGTACAAGGAAATCCAATATGAAAAGACTTGGGAATGAGATCCCCTTGTGGAGTAATAAATAATATTTTGAAACTTAAACCATAAGCTATTAATGATCCATCAAAGTACATATTTCACTATTTGGCCTTAGGAGGTGCTTTTGCTTCTTCAATGGTCATAATGGCCTCATCTAGAAATCTAAATGTAAGAGCTCAAGTATCTTGAAGAGAAGCTTCTACAAGTTAATCTACGAGTATTTACCCCTTAATGGCATTTTAATTGACATATTCAATTTCAAACTCATTCAATAGCATGATCCATTTTACCATGTGACCCTATCAAGTTGATTTGGAGAGTAGATACTTGAGTGGATCTACTTTGACAATAACAATAGTCTTGATATTTAGCATATAATGACACAATTTTTGGGCTATGAACACCATTACTAAACATGATTTTTCAATTGATGTATAATTATGCTCATATGCAACCAATGTTCATCTAAGATAATACATGGCATGCTCTTTTCCATGTTCCTCATGTTATGCTAAAAGTGCCCCCAAGGCATTCTTGGTTGATGACAGGTAAAGAATTAATAGCTTGGTTGGAATCGGTGGTAGTAAAATAGGTGGGTTGGAAATATATTCTTTAAGTTGATTGAGTGCTTTCTAACACTCTTCATTCCAAGAGAACGTAATGTATTTCTTTATTAAGTGCATAAATAGATCGTATTTATCAGCTAATTGTGAGATGAAGCATTTGATAGATTGAATTTTGCTCTGCAAACTATGGATCTATTTCAAGGTAGATGGTAGAGGTATTTTATAATTGCATGAATGTTGGTTAGATTGACTTCAATGCCCTTATAAGAGACAATAAATCCTAATAGTTTGCTATAAGTTATACCAAATGCACATTTATTTGGATTTAACCTAATGTTATACTCATGAAATGTCTCAAAGATGTTTTGTAGTATGGCTACATGATCGACACAGGTCTTTGATTTACCTAGGATGTCATCGACATAATTCTCAACAATGTCATACATCATGTCATGGAAAATTACTGTCATGGCTCTTTGGTAAGTGGCTCTAACATTCTTAAATCTGAACATCATCACTTGATAATAAAACATTCCCCACAAAGTGGTGAATGTTGTCTTGTGTTGCTCTTCTAGTGTTATTTTGAT
Source organism: Torreya grandis (assembly GCA_037957365.1). Lineage (NCBI taxonomy): Eukaryota > Viridiplantae > Streptophyta > Pinopsida > Cupressales > Taxaceae > Torreya > Torreya grandis. The sequence goes on from JARHVA010000406.1 coordinate 1,790,949, forward strand.
CTGATTATACCTTGACAATCCATCCATTAAAGAAGGCATTTCATAGCCAGTTGTTGAGTCAACTATAATGTTAATATTAGGCAAAGGAAAGTCATCTTTCAAGTAGGCTTTGTTGATATCTCTAAAATTGATATATATTTTGATATCTTCTAGTTTCTTACTCACTGGCACAATATTTTAAATCCACTCTGAATAGCCGCTCAACCTAATGCATTTTGCATCTAAGAGATTTTCCAACTCTTTCTTAATTAGCACACCAATACAAGGATGCATCGTATGTAATTTTTACTTAACATGTTTAGCATCAGGATGTAGAATGAGATAATATACAACAAAGGTGGGGTCCAAACCTAGCATGTCTGAATAAGGCCATGCAAATATGTTAACAAATTCCCTCAAAAGGGTTGTAGAAACTTCATGTTCCTCCTCAGTGAGGGATGCACCTAGTTTAATCCATGTTAGGTCCTCTTGAGTCCCAATGTTTACCTTTCAAGTGTATTTCATAATAAGTAGAGAACCATCATCTAAAATAGTTAGCAAGGAGTTAAATTGATTGGCAATGGAAAATCCTCCAAATAGACTGGATCATCTAATTCTCCCAATTAGGATGAATCAAAATCTCTTAATGCTGACAAAGGCCATGAACAAATACCTCAGGGCACTCTTGAATAATCTATGCAAAATCTTATCACTCCTCAGTACTAATCTCTGATTCATAAATAGGCTTTGGGATATAGTTCTCATGTGATTCATATGAATAAGGATGAACATCCTTATCTAATAGTGTCAGAAACAAGTTTTCACTAAGAGATTGGCCTTTCTCTTTAGAGACCCCCTCTCTATAGGGTTAGGTCTATCAAGATGTGATCCCCCCTCTCTCTATAGGGTTGGTCTTAGATAGATATAGGGACCATATTCATCTATTATCTATTCGTTATTGCATACATGTATAAGTGATAGCATACACCAATCATTTCATCTCCCGAGTTCATCAGTCATATCATGTATAAATATATAGGTTCCTCCTCCTCTCCCCATCTGTATAGATGTTTTTCCCTGGCCAAAAAGTGCCTCAAAAAGGTTTTCAATTTAGACCTCAATGTTTGATTTTATTTTTATTTTTGTCTAGGGAAGTTCACTTGCTCTCCAAAATAGGTATCAAGATCCAATCGATTAAAAAATCCTTGTTTGTGCTTTTCGAGAGGAATGTGATTCCTTAATCCCAAAAATTTGCATATGAATTCATCATTTTCAAACTCATCTAATGGCATGGTTGACTCTTATTGGCCCCAGTCTATCACATGTAGATGGTAAAGGGTTAAATGTGAAGGTTGATAAACAGGGTTAATGGCGCAAATGGCATGGGGATTAAATAAATTTATAGCAGTATGGTCGCCATAGATGCTATAATTATACCCTACATCATTTTCATCGTCATCATCACTAGTTGTTGGCGTTGAAACATCAATAAGGTATGTGAGATCACCCCCAAGTGGTTTAAATCCAATACCATGGGTTTCCTTGTAATTGGTCATTGAGATTGGTTCGATCATGCCTTGTTGATGTAGCCCCATACCTCTGCCTTCATAATATGAATATGATACTTTACACTTTGGTAACAATTAACTAACTCATCAGTGTAAAGCTATGAATCACCTTCTACTAAGGGGAATTATTCTAGGCTAGAGGCTAGTTTGAAAATAATGGGCTTGTTCAACTAAGATTTCCTTTGGTTTCCCACTCTATGCAAGCAATTTTGGCCTTAAGTCTCCCATAAGCCTTTGGATTTTTGGGTAATTTGGCAATATAAAATGCATTATGTGTACTATATTCTTTGAGACCTTTGTCAATTATATATAAGTGGTTAGAAATGTCTAGTGGAGGCAAGACTGCGGTAGAATCTAAGTTGTCTGGGTCAATGAAGTTATCTTCTAGTCCTGATACAATGGATTTTAATTTTTTGACTCTTTCTATGTTAGATTTGGGCATAGGACTCATGCCAAATTAATAATTGTAGATCTTATACTCAGCCTCAAAATGTTTACATTATTGATATGGTTGAAGATCAACTGGTATAGTCACTTCCATTTATGAAAGTGAAAATTTAATACACTAATGCGATGTAGAAGGTATATCCCTAATTTCATAGATATAGAGTTAGCCTAATATATATTGTAAGATAGTTTTAGGTCCAAAACATGGCATAGAGTATCACGGGTCAAAGGCCCAATGACCATTGGCAAGGTAATAGTACCTTGAGATTCTCGTTCTTTGTTATCGTAGGCTTTGATAATATGGTATATGGATATAAGTTAGCTATTGTTTATATAAGATATTTGAACAACACCAAAGACATAATGTTGAGACCCAAACCATTATTTACAAGGACATGTTTAACTCTATAGTTTATTATACCAACCTTAATGTATAACAAGTTATTATGTAGATGACCTAGAGAGGACATATCACTTTGGTTAAAGGTAAGATGTTGGCTAGAGGCCAAGTGTCTTACCATGCTTGGAATTTGTTTGGAGTGATGTCATTTGGCATGAGGGACTGGTTCAAATACTCATTCAGGATGTCTTTGTGGATGGTAGATGTACATAGCAAATCTATAATGGATATGTGTGCATGTGCCTTCTTCAGTTGTTCTATAATATCATAGGTCTTCCCCTCAATTTTGTTAGTTGGTTTATTTCTGATAGGCATGGAAGGTTGATTAGGCTCACTTGTAGTATTTCGTTATGGTCCTTTGATAGTAACCTTGGATCATCGAGTTGTGATTATGTAATCTCAATCTAGAACTTGGCTTTGGTAGTTGGTTGGGTAAGTAATGAGGTTTAGAATGATAATTCTAGGATTGTATTAAGCCTAGTTATCAACACAATCCATGGGAGAATCATCAGCATAAGGAGTTTGATAGGTGTTGCTTGGCTAATAGGCATTTCTTAGCTAATAGGCATTATTGGGTGAAGGTCTTTATCTGTTGGTAATTAGTCTAGGGTTAATCATGATAGTGGTAACATGACCACCTAAAATGTATCTTAAAACATTATTGTAAGTATGCGCAATGGCATGATGTCTTCCTTGATTGGATTGGTCATTTTGCCCTTAGTTCTGACCATTTTGTTATTGTTGTTGTGGTTGGCTTTATTGTTGTTGATTTTACGATGGAGTTCTCTATCATTGTTGTTGTTATTATTGGTATTGATGCTAGTTGTTGTTATTGTTATATTAGGGAAATGGATTCTGGTAGATACCCAAGTTATTATTGGTTGTAGGAGCATGGGTGTCTCTTTTTCTATCTCCATTTTCTAGCATATTCTCAATCAAATGCCTAAGTTAGATACACCATCTTATGAAATGTCCTATGACACGATGATACTCACAAAATTCAAGTTCTTTGTACCAATCAAGAAAATGAATCCCTTCAAGAAACAACTTTGGTATTGGCCAACTGATCATATTTACTTAAACTAATCTTTAGAACACAAATTCAATAGGCTCACCAAGGTCACTAAATTATCTAACAATGGGAGATCTTCTCCTTGGAGGAAGAGTTTGAAACTAGTTTTGATTCAATGGTAGCAGGTTTTGTGGAGGTCTTGGTTGAATGTATGGAGGAGGTGGTTGTTGAGTGGGCAAAGGTAAATAGATAGTTGATGTTTGCACCATCTAAACATTATGTGATTCAATGAATTTGTTGCTAATAACATTTTTATTATAGTTGTAGGGTTTTGGTCTCTCATTGTTATTGGCCTTAGTGTCATTAAAGGTGGTATTTGAATTGGGTTTTGATTATGGTTATGGCCTTGGTTTTGGTTCTGGTTCTACTAGCCTTTATGTTAATTTTGGCTATGATTAGAAGAAGATAATTTATTTATCTCTTTGTTGACAAGGGCTTTCTCAATCTGTATTCCTCTATTTATAACCTCTTTAAATGTATGACTACATTCCAGCTTGAGATGGTAAAATAACTCATTATGTAGGCTCTTGGTAAATATTGTGGCCAATTATTTGTCTAGCAGATTGTGAGTAAACTGACTCGCTAGTGCTCTTCAACATTATAAGTATGCAACAAAGATTTCACCAATCTTCTATTTAGCTTGGCCCAAGTCCAAAATAGTAATCTCATGCTTGAGATTATATGAAAAGTGTTGTATAACTTCTTAGAAAGATCATCAAAGTTAGGTAACTAATTATTCAATAATTTCAACATCCATTCTAAGGCTTAACCAACTAGACTTATTGGAAAGAGTAGAATCAAGTATATGTCTCTATAGGCCACTAGATAACATGCAACAAATAATTCTTTCAAATGCCATTTAGGGTCACCTTTGCCTTTGTATTTGTCAAATTTAGGTAGATTATAACCCAGTTTTACATACTCCATGTTGAATGGATAAGAGCATATTTCATCCAGTTTAAAGTTATTTATTTATTTTCCAATCTATATAGCTTGAATTGCATCCTTCATTTGTTATAATTCTTGGGCAAATTAGATGGAGTGGCCTATTGATGTGAAGGTTGCACAGTCAAAAGTGGATTACCTTGATCGGTGTAGGCATATTATGGAATATTGGTTAAATTGGTTAGATGACTAGATATATATATATATCCATAGATTGGGATTATACTATCGATATGAAATACACTACTGTTGAGACATATTATAGTTTAAATTGGCCACATGACCCAGGCTAGTAAATTATGGTTGTAGTAATAGCATTTGGGTTTGTGGAATGTGTTGGTATTGTTGGGTTTGGGAAGGAACTTGTTGTTTACTAGTCAAACCTTGTTATATATAGGGAACACATTTCTTACTAGATCCCTACCATTGGAGGTGTTGATACTTGGATCCTTGTTGCACGTGTGATACCCATTATGTGAAAGGTAATTATTTCCTATCACCTAGTACCTATTTTACATAGAAACCTTATTGTTGGTTGAAAACCTATTGTTGGATAGGCACTTATTGTTGGTAAGACAATTATTGAGGGTTTTGTATCTATTGTTGTTAACCAAGTGGCACTTGCTGACCAATAGGAACACGTTGTTGGTTAGGTAACATTTGTAATTATTGAGGTATATTGGTTTGTGCTTGTTGTGGTAGAACCTTCATTATCACCTATTGAGGTGGCATAGTGTTCTACACTTGTTGTGGTGGTAAATTGGTCTATTATTATTTTGTTGTCCCTTGTTACACATTTGAGGAAGCAACTAGTTTTGAAGTGGAGGTTGCTTGTTGATTTTTAGAAATAGGTGTACTTATTCCCTATTGTTGCAATCCACTCATGGCATTGTTTGGAAGAATACATTGTGTATTATTTTGCAGTAAATTAGACCCACTTTGGTTTAAATTAGAATGCACTTGCATTATATCCACAACATTTTGAGTGAGGTCTTCCATTTGAGTGCCAATCTCTTTAGTCAAAATAGGGACATTATATATGTCACCAACCAATGTGATTTGGCTAAATGGATCTATGTTTTGGATTTCATAACCTAAAGCATCTATTTATTACCCTGTTTATGGAGCTATCTCAATAAGTGACACATTAAAAATGGCCCTTGCATTAAGATTATGAGATATGTTGAGATAGTTTTGTTATGATTGTTATACCTATTGCATTTGTTCATCTATAGGGCCTTTCCATTTTGTAAGTGTAATTTGGTTTTGCTATGGTATTTGGACCAAATATTGACTATGAATAGTTGATGCATGTTCGAATAGTTGGATTTGAGGTGCATTATTAGGAGTTATAATCAAACTACTCAAACTTTCATGTGGGAAGTCTAGCAGAAACTTGGTTGCTACTTCGACAGCTCTGATGAGAACTTCATCTTTGTTATCTAATAAAAGATGCTCAAAAAAGTATGGATCGTAGCTTCTTTATGTTGGCATTGTAACATAATAGGGCTCTTATTATCAGCTTTATTCAATGTTAGGCATTGTTTGAGCAGGGTACTACATCATTTTCTCTTGTTCTTGGCCCGGATAAGAAGATGCAGTTACCAAATATTGTGTTAATGGGTCATGCCTTTGTTTAATGTATGGAATGTTAGAAGATGGATAGGTATCCATCTCATAAGTTACATTGTTATATGACTCTTGAAAAAAAGGGTGATTGGTCACAAAGTTCTCATAGTCTAGATTATACATAGTCTCGTTACGTGTGTAACGAGGCATGTTCAGATCTATAGTTAGGTCTCATGAAGAACAAAGGATCCAAATGTAAAAAACAATCAAGGTCTAAAAATAAACAACTCTTAGCTCTATCAGAGAAGCCCAAAGGGTAAAACAACTAAACTAGGCAAAGGTAAGATAAAATAAACTTGAAATTGGTCTAAAAAATGATATTGATTTACCCAAAGGTGGTTATAATCAGTGGTAAAGGTAACACAAAGGTTAAAAACTTGTCTATGGCTAAGGTACTAATTTGCCCAAAGGCAGTTATAATTATTAGTGTGGAAAATAAGGCTAGACTTAAAAATAAACAACTCAAAAACAAACTAAACTAAGACAATTGACTTGGGTGAAACTCGGTAATTGGCTCACTAAGACTCGATATTTGATTCACAAGAGACTACTTGAATAATAGAACTATGACATTTATAATTTTCCATGATAAACTTAAAACAAGGCATGTAGCAACAACCTGGATCAAAAATATTATCAAACAAGGCACAGTACAAATAACAATCACTAGGTTTTAAGCAAGGGGTATTTAGATCAGATAGGAAATCAACCCAAGTAACACAATCCAAACACAAAAAGGAGACATTCTAAGCCTAAATTAGCTGAGGTTTTGGCTTAAACCTGATTATTTTAGGATTTGAATTTCAAAAGGTTGAGTTTTAAATTTAATGTAAAAAGGGTTTAATGTTCTAAGGTAAAAGAGCTAGACCAAAATGAGCAACGTAACTGCACGTTTGAAATAAAAGGTATAACAATGGTTTGGAATTTGGCTTCAAAAGAGATAAGTATCTTGAAATTATTTAGGTAGCATAATAATTTTCCCTCAAACAAATGACATAATAATGATTTTGGACTCAAAAATACAAGGCAAAGGTTTGAGATGAAATGAGCAACGTAATAACGCCCCATTTAAACAAGAGACACACAAACGATTTTAGAATAAATATTTGGGGCAAAAGTGTGACACAAAACAAGTTGAGTAACACCTCTTAGGCTAAAAGGGTGTGAAAACAATATGATAATTTTGGACTTATTTTGATGTGACAATACAAGCAAACAATTTTAGTCTAAAAACACACATGTAAATTAAAGAAAATAGAAAGAACACTAATGACTCGTCCTATTCCTAAAACTGACATAGGTGTGCATAAATTCTACTAAAGTTTCCATCAATATACCAATGCTTGTGAGGAATTAAGTGTTAATATAAAAATTAAATTAAATATGTAGGTAGTGTTTTTACACCCCCCCCCCTCTATCTCTCAAGTATTGGTATGTGGCACAAATTTAGAGTGAAGAGCACTCGAAATTTGGCAAGAAATTATGTGGCAAGTGGGGTTGACTAAACTTTATAATTTTGAACATATTAAATGGTCCCAAGTGTGGATAAAATAAGGGAATAATCACATCAATTGGTTTCATACATGCTAACTTAGTATGTAAGGGTCTATTCCTTTGCATAACAAATCCATCCATGTACTGCTTAGTAGAGTTTGATGTTTAGCAACACCTGACCTGGGTTTTCAATAGGATCAGAGAAGCTAGTTTCTCAGTCCCCTAGAAATCCTAGTATCATGTGCCCAATTTATATATCTCATTATGGACTAGGGTTGGTACGATACTGGGAGATGAAACCCTAGGTCAACACACCTCTACAGAATGTGTGAGGGAGAAAAGAGCCTTGCCCATAAGCCAAATGCAAGAAAATAAAATGGAAAAAATTTAGAGGTTATTTCTAGGTCATCTATATTCCCCATAACTTTGGGAGAACATACGCAATAGTCTTTCTGACAAGACCAAACTGTAGACAATTTTTTTAGCACAATATGGATTTAAAAATGTAAATTCAAACCCAAAGGTCAAACTATTAGGTAAAGTGATAGAGCCATTACAACCTAATGCCAAATAATGAATTCACAATTCAAAATAACATTAAAATTTTAAAGCTAAATTCTCTACACCACGATTAAACAAAATTAAAATAAGAGGATTCGGATTAGGATTACCTAGACTCAGATTTTTTACATAGTGATGTTGCTTGATCAATGATTATTAGATGGATGATTGAGATTAGTTTGGTATAGATTCCTAAGATGGATCCAATGGAGGAAAGGACTAGTTAAAATAGAAAGAGGAGGGAGAGATCAAGGGTTAAAATTTAAAGTTGGCTTGTGTATATCAATAGATGAAAATTATCCAAGGAATTTAAAATTCCTTGGAAGCTTCTAGATTTGGAGGCTTCTAAAGAGGAGGGGGAAGTTTAGAGAAGATTCCAAATTTGGAGGAGCCTAGAAACCTTCTTAGGGTTAATGACGATTAGATATAGGATTAAATAAAGATTAGGTAGGGATTAGGAACTAGGGGTGTAGGATAGCCTAGGGAATAGGCTAGTAGGTGGGTCATTAAGAATTTAAAATTCTCAAATAATAGATAAGTAGGGATTAGGATGGGATAATGGGGATTTAAAAGAATTAATGATGCGATGGGATAAAATAAGATTAGTAAGTGAAGGGGGATAAAGGGGAATGTTATATGAATTTTTAGGAAGGGAGGATAAATTTTTGAGATAAAAGGAGATAAATGAGATTAGTAGAATTAATGTTGACTAATAGAAATATTAGTGAAAACAATGTAGGTGAGCAAATTTGTATGCATACATTTTGCTCCTCTCTGAAAAGGCATTGTAAATTGAATGAAGTGGAAGGAGTAATGGTATTTAAAATAAAAACCATGTCATGGATGAATGTTAGTAGATGATGTTAGGAGAAGTGATGCCCCCTCGAGGGGACATGCAAGGAAGAATAAGATGAATGGCCACACAAAAGAAAAAATTATGGGTGGGATGAGACAGATAGACAAGGGGAGGGGATGTTAGATGTGAGATAGATGATGAAGTAGATTTTAAATTGAGAAATGAGCTACATATTTATGATGCCTCTAGAAAGGACACATGCACAAGGAGTAAAGATGATGTTGTCATGATTGTTAACACATCCCAATGGGGAATCAACCGTAACATGATGATGATAAGATTAAAACACCACAAGATTTAGACATATCCAAAGTAAGGATGCATGCAAGGGAGATCTATATGCCAAGATAAGATGATTATTTGATAAAATTGATGATGGATGTAGCTCGAAGCTAAATCAATCAATATGATGTAGGAGATGATGGAGAAGAATTAATATGATCAAGTGACGAATAATCAGGTGAAAAGAATTGGACTGCATTGTATCAAATCAATGAGTCCTAATGTGATTAATTATGGTTCCCATAACAAAGATACATGTAAGGGAGTGATAGAGGAGATAGTGTTCGAGCTATGCTTGAGCACTAAAAAGTGGCCAAGTGTTACCTACATAGTCTAAAAAGACATTAGGACGATGTAGTTCTGAATCAGGGATAAATGATAACTGATGCAGGAGATGATAATGATGATGATGAGGATTGGTGATTAGAGGATGATGTTAGTGATTAGAGGATATGACTTGGATGATGAGATGAGGATTAATAATTGGATGTTAGTTGAATGGGTTGTGAATACTGGATTAGTGATCAGAATAAGGATGATTAGGTGATTAGATAGATGATAAGGTGTAGGTGTTCAAGCCATCATAAATGTCATAAATATCATCATAGTCTAATCAATCCAATGGATATATCACATGGTTGTATGCCCCATAATATAAGCACAACCAAGAGGACATTATGTCAAGGTGCATGGGTAAATAGTGAACTTTGCATCATCGAGGGCACTTATAACCATTATTATAACTTGAGGTGACCTAATAGAATCCATGTTAATTTCACAATAGACAAAAAGAGAAAAAGACCATAAAATATTTCATGATAAAAACATGCAAACAATATAAACAAGTAACACACACAAGTATCTACATGCAATGTCACAATGTCTTATCTAATGATGGGATAGGTGATGGGGTGATGGGAGGGACTAAGATGATTATGATGTGATTGTGGACTTAAGATAGACTTGGACAAACTAATGATGATGATTAGGTTTCGGACCTGGATAAGGATGTGGATGTGGATATAGATTAGGATAAGGACTTGGATGAGGATTAAGATCAATATAGATGAGTTGTTGTCCCTATTTTAAGATAAAAGAATGTATGATGTGATGGGGTGTGATAAGATATTTGAATACATATTTGGTCTTGTAATTGAATCAAAAAGTGGCTAAGGAAAGGTGATTTAGAAAAGTAATGACCAAGGATTACCAACAGATAAGGTCCTATAAGAATCCAATCTAGCAAGGAGACTGGGAGATGATGGGATCAAATAACTTTCATACTAGAAACAAGTGATTTGATGGGTGATAGGGATGAAGAGGCAATGATAAAGAAGGTGATGGCATCAATTACCTTTCATACTAGCAAAGAAGTCAGTTTATGGGTGTTAGATATGAAAAGGTAACTGATAAAAAGTGATGGGTGCCAGGTTAAATTCTTTGAGAAGGTTGTGTATATCAATAATACTTATTCAAAAGGGATGAGGATGAAGATATGGATGGGTGAACACTAGGAGTGAGTTCTAAGATGGAATAGGAGATTGATATTAGATAGTTATTTAGGATGATGATAAGGACAATGGGATAAATAGGATGGAGATTGGATGTCATTTAGGATGGTAAAGTGGATGGTATAATGTGACTAGGAATTTATGCATAAGACAAGACACCATGGACTATTTTTGATGTTTTTCAAATTTTATGATTTTTAGGGTTTTTTGGAATATGTATGTACACTATGCAAATGGGTTTACTAGCAAAGGGAATACCAAGCCTAGAAAACAAGATGAGGATGGAAGGAATGATGAATGGGACAACAAAAGGACGAGGGTGATATGGAAAAGGAGATGAGGACCAAGGAAAAGGGGAGTAGGGATTGCCAATGACCACATCGTGAAGGAACCAGATGTTTTAGTTACTTGAGTGTCTATTGAAGGATATGCCAAGATGGTTTTGGGATAGTCCTTAAGATACTTTCCACTTCCTTATGAAGGTCAAGTCACGAAGGAAGGACATAGTCGGATGCATGATATGATGGTGGATAATAGATAAAGAACCATGGAGGGGGTGGACAAGGGATGGATGGATTTTGCCCCCAAGTGTTGAGGTACAATGCAGACAATGAATATTTTACCAAGACATTAAAGACTGATTTTCATCATGATACTTGCCCAAGGTGCCAGAATATTGGTCTTCACCATTAGACAAATGATTTTTGTTACTTTTATTGACTTTTATTGGGCATCTCAATTTAATGGAAAAGGGTGAGATGCAAGATGTTAGAATTGTTGTGATCTTTAACCGATGATTTAGAGATATGTGATGCTAATATCATGTCTCGATGGCCTTTATTGATTCTTGATTTAATGTCCTCTAGACATTTTAGTCATGTGTCTTTGTAACCCCTATGAGGGACAATGCTACTTGGGGATTGGTGATATGGTATGGATGGGATGATGTTGTCATTTTGAAGATGGGATATAGGATGGGAATGAGGAATATGATCAGGATGGATAATATGACAGGATGGGGAGCAGAAATGGGGTTCAATAATAGCATACACTATTGGATATAGTGGAGGGGGTTCTTTAGATTGGTGTCATGAGATCATAGGATCCAAGACCTTTTGATTTGCTAATTATTTGACCCAAGCATTAAGAGGATGACTGAACTTACAATTATTATTTCTGTCTTTTTATTGAAATGTTAATTGGATTTCACTTTGATTGCCCCCTGGTGCCTAATTTTAGGCTTCATCAAAGGAGATTGATTACTGACTTGATATATGATTATTTTGACTTTGATATGCCCCTAGTGCTAAATTTTGGGCTTCACTAGGGGGAGACATTTTCTGATTCGACCAATGATTTGATTTTGCTTGATTTTGACAGATAGGATCAAATATGATTTGATCATGACTTATGATTGTTGGATGATGGTGTTGGATCTTTGTATTTACAACACATGATATGAAATGCAAAAGGGAATACAATGGTGCATGTTTTAATTCATTCCTTTCATGCAATGAGATGTAAGGATAATGGTGGCAAGGTGGATGATTGATGGTGTATGATGGATTAGGGGGATAATGGTGGCATAGTCCTCATAAAGGTTACCAGGAGCCCTAGCCTCAATGTTGGAAAAAGTATCCTCAAGAATCTCAAAAGGATCACTAAGATTAGTTGTAGTATATGCATCTAAAGTAGGATCAGATTCACTCTGACAATCATTAACAGATAAAGCTCGTAAGAATTATGTTATGACTTCATCATCATGATTGGGATCCAAAAGTATGCCTAGTGATGGATTGGAGGTATTTGGATTAGAGGCATTCTTAAGAAGATAGGCATTGTCAATGTCGATGAGGGATGATGTTTTTGATAAATAATTTGATTCAAATCTTAGCATTACACATGATCCTGAGGCAGATAGAACTTGTTTTGACTCTGATGTTGACTTTGATGTACATGATGTAATGCAGTGAGAAAAGGAGTGATTGTCTATTATTGTCCTCTCAACTTTGGGTTTTTGTTGTGATGGGTGAGAGGAAGATGATGGAGGGATAATGGATTTGGCAAAGATAGGTCCATGAAAGGAATAATGGGATATGGGAGGACTAGGCTTATGGGGAATAGATTTGTTTTGAATGGATGGGTGGTTGAAGACAAGGGTATTATGGAGGATAGATAGGATGTCTTGACCTTGACTTGGAAGGGGAAGGGCTTGATCGTGATTAGGAATGTAATCTTGTCATTCCTCTTCTTGTTCACCCAGGGAGGGAAATTCATCTAGTTCCTCCTAAATTACTATGTCACTATGGTTGATGAGGTCTTGGACATAATCTGAAAAAAATTGACATTATTTAATTAAATGCCCCCAAGTTTGATGATAGATATAGTATCAATTTACTTTATACTAGAAGGCTTATGCTTGGTGGGATTAAGATGTCGTATTGGAGGAGAGACCATCATGTTAGTCATGACAAGTTATTGGAAAATTGATTCCAAGGACATAGGAAGGGGAGTGTGAGGACCCACTTCACTCTATGATTTAGATGTGGAATCATTGGACTTTAGATCAAATGGTTGGTGACACACTTGGGTGGATGGTTTGGTAGTAGATAAGGTGTCCAAGATAGGATTTCATTTGCTAGTATGAGAATGGGTAGTCGATATTTTATGACATGTGGATAAAGGATTTGTACAAGACTCACATGAAGGGGCTTGGATGGGAGGTGAAATGAGTTGAAGGGGTTCAATACCTTCAGGGAATGGTATACCCATTATAAGGAACTGTAGGAGGATCTCATCCTTGTTGGCAACTATGTATTGGTCGATGAGGGTGCAGTCTAGCTTTATGGTGGTGAGTGATAAAGGATGAGGGAGTGGTGAATATGAATTGGGGCTAAAGGGGTTTCTATAGCGCTAATGGATGGTGGAAGGGAATGGGATGAGGATAGGGGTTGATGGTCGACTTGTTTGGGAGGTGAATTTAGGCTTATGGGGTCAAAATCATCAAGAAAGTGAACACCCATCTTCTATAATTGCAAGAGGAAATCATCTTTATTCTCTACAATGTATTGATTGATTAGGGTGACCACATTAAGGAAGGTTAAGATTGATTTCATTGGGCTAGGTGTTGGTTTGGGGTGAATGGGATCAAGGTTAGAAGGTAGATGAGTACCCATCTCTAGTGTTCATAAGAGGATGTCATCCTTGTTGGCCAAGATGTATCAATCTACAAGAATTGGGTCCAAATCCATAGGGATAGATTGTTGTAGAAAAGTTGGTGTCTTCAGTCATGGACCTTATCAAGCACTTATCTAGCTGTCCAAGTCAAATTTATAATTTTTATAATGTGGCATAGGCCTTGACCAATTTTGTATTGCTCAACATTTGACACTTGAATGCACTTTCATCATTTCACATAAGGTGCAAGCCTTTTGCACTCACCCAAAGTGTAGTGGCAAAGGGACTAAGGTTTGTGTTGGTCTAGTTGTGCCATAGCACAACTCTATCATTCAAAGAATTTGGTTAGTGAAATGGTGGTGGTGCATTCATGGGTGCAAGCCTTTCATTCCCTTATCTTAACAAAATTCAAGAGCTTAATGGGTCACTGGGGTACCTAGTTAAGGGATTTAGGCTTAGGTTCGTGCTTAGACAAAGGTATCATTGTGAGGCATAGGCTTTTATCCAGACTAAGAGCATTTTATATATCAGGTGTTAGAGTCCCTCTTGAGCACAGGCATGCCATATATGAGTTAGGTTAAAATCTCATAAGAGCTCAACATACATACTATAGATTTAAGCATTTAATTCATTAAACATTGTGCAAATATATTCATCATTAAACACAATATAAATACAACATATATCTATCACTATGAACTAAGCAAATGCTCATCTTAAGCTACTAAAGGCCCAAAGGCTTACAGGTGAGCATGGGCATTACAATGGGCAGCAATAAAGGTGTCCCGAACTAAACTCTAAGTTATAAATGTGAACATAACATTTGAAACCAATCCTTCAAGGCTTTGCTACTCCAATCGTCTCCTTCTTGCTAAATTGACTTAGATTTTTTTTATTGTGTTTTGAGGTGTCTTAGTGCCATGGAAAATAGAGCACATTGGTTGTTGAGTTGGCATTGGATGTAATCATTCCAATGGCTCCACTACCCTGTCTGTAATGAATCGTAACTATCTTGTGTGCCTGATTCCTAATGATGATTGAGCCATAAAGGAGTTAGTTAGTCACATGTCATCTAGTGCCACATTATGACAAAACAACAATAATGACAAGTGATTACCTCACACCCAAGTGTCTGCTATGTTGGCATAGATCCTATACTTAGATGGATTTGGGGCCCAATATTACCCCATATAAAATTGTTATTCTACCCTCAGACTAATCTTCAAACAATTTAGGTGTGCAAAACTTGAGCACGTGTTATTCTAGTTCTACTAATAAGTCCTTAAAGCCTCGGATTGTGATCTTGATCTCTTCTACAACACTATCTATTTATGTGGAGGCAACACCGAGGGCGAGCACATCAATTTTCTCCAACTCTTTCCTAAAGCCCTATAACCTTTCCTTCACCTTTGTTAGACCTCCATTGAGGATCACTCCTTACTCGTAGGCTTTTATTTGTAATGCATGGAAGATTTCTTCTAGGTCCTACACTTAGGTCTTGATTTAGGCACTCAAAGTGTTGACATGTGCCATTATTTAAGCATACTCAACACTCTTCATCATGTATGTCTATGAAATCAGTGCATCCTTCTCACCTTCTGCCTTTTTGAGGTGTGCATCGATGACTAACACATGGGTGGATAAGTTGAAAAATATTATGTCGATCACTTATGTGCCCTCTTCAAGTTTCATGAAGAGGTCTTCTACCTTTTTGAGTTTTGTGGCAATCTCTTGCTTTACTAGAATGCAAGGGTCCTCCTCTTCTTCTAGCATTGATTTCACCTTCAATCTTGGGAGCATTTTCTCCACTAGCACACACACCTTATCGACTTCTAAAAATTTTAAAGTGTTGATGCCATCTAGGAAGGATGGCTCGCTTCCTCCACATTCTCAACCAGTTGCTATAATTTGAATTTTATGGCCTTGTTCTTTTCCTCTTCCTCTAATGTGATTTTCTTCCATCTTGAGGCTCTAACATCATTAATGATGTTCTTCTACACTACCTTGGAAGTTATTTGGATGAGGGTGTTAGCCGACCTTACAAGATTCATTACATGGGGGTTGACAAGAAGTGATTTGTGTCCTTCCTCCAGTTGGTCTGCACTGAGGATTGCCTTTAGTGGTACCTCAAATTAAGGATTATCCATATAATTATCAAAGTCAAAGGATAATTATTAGTGTGTTAGTGTCATGGTAGTTCTAGCAGTAGGCACTCCATCATATAATAATCTTTGTTTGTGAACCCCTTCTACACATTCTCTCATAGGCTTGACTCAACTTCCTCCCTTTGGATGACTAGTTCTGTTTGCTCTAGCTCTTCTTCATTAGAACTAGCACCTTCTTTGGTGTTTTCCTTTGATGTGTCTTATTTCTCCAGTAGGGGTTCTTCCTTGGACTTATCCCCTTTATTCACTTCTTCCTTCTCATCGATGCCAGTTTCAACCTCCTGAGTCTACTAGTTTTATATTGTGCTCTTTGTTTACTTCTTTAAGGCACTAGTATCACCTTCCTAGTCTCCAAACACCCCTTCACCACTTAGGTGCACCTATGTTGTGGCTTCCTTTATTGTGCTAGTGGGGGCACTAGGTACCTCTGTTAATTTCTCCTTGTGGGTTCTATAATTATAGTAACCTTCTTTTCTTCTCATTCTCTCTTAGCCTTTTCTTTTTTGGCATTCTTTATCTCCACCTTCTTCTTAATTATCATGTCTTTATTTTATTCCTTAGCCCTTATCTCCTCACCCTCAAATTTATTGATCTTTGCTTGGGTCATGCCCTTGGCCTTTATGGCTTCCCTTTTTTGATATAACTCCAACACCACCTCTATATGGTCCTTATAGAGGCCCATTGTAATCCATTAGTGCCTTTTTCCCTCCTCAATTTGTGGAGGTTATGTCGCGGGTTCTGTGGTTGGGATGCTTAATAATTTTTCTACTTCCCCAAGGGTAGCAGTAGTGACACCTTAGATAGCCTCATGAATTTCAATATCGATGGGCTCTTCCTCTATTTCTTCATCTTGGACGATATATACTTTTCTCCCTCCAACTTCTTCTTCTTCTTCTTCTTGCACCCCTTATGCTTCTACTCCCTCTCACACCTCTTGCACCTCCATCTCTACCAAGGTTATCATGGGCATCACCACTAGCCCCATAGACTTCTTCTTTTTCTTCTCCCTTATCTTGGACAGTGCAATCACTGGTATAAAGCCCACGCACTTCTTCTTTGGCACATAGGGGGTAACTTACTCACTGGAGGCAATCTTCAATCGAAGGCACTCTTGTATTTCCTCTAAGGTTTATCCTCACTTCTTTTGAAGGGATTTTCTTAATGTCACTAGTGTCAATTCTCCTTCATCACCAGCCCAAAAAGGGAGGTTATCATCCTTGTCTACGTGCATACCCTTCTTCCTTGGATTCATCTCATAGAAGAGCCTATGGATGTACCCAAGGATGACCTCTCTTTCAAGGGGATTGGTGTCGGTAGCATCTGATTCATCCTCCTTGTCTTTGGTTGTTTTTCCCCCTAGTTGCACGTATTAGTGCCTCAACCTATGTATTTTTGCATCCATGATCTTCACTAGGATATCCACCTACTGTGCATTGGGGATTCTTCTCAACGCCTCTCTAGAGTACTTGGCTAAAAATGTAAAAGGTAGTTTTAACCAATCAGAGTGATTACCATATTTGAGTGTCAATTGAGTGATGCAAAAGTGTTCTATAATGACAAAAGTCATCATTCAAAATAGAGTCTGGGGGATTTTCTTAGGGATGCACCATTTTTCTTTGAATGTTTCAATATATCACATGTACCATCTTATTACTCAGGTATTATACTTTTAGGTGAAAGAAGGGGGGCAAGTATAATTCTGATATTTCAATGTCGAGGAGTCATTGTACACTTGGAAGACTTACAGGTTGTCTTCATCATCATCAAACACATCGATCTCCTCCATCACAATCAATATTAACGTGGACCTCCATCAAATGGTCTCTCACATTGTATGACATTTGAGTGCATTCCTTTTGTGTCTTTTGTGATAAACTTACCAATGTTGAATTTCACCCCTTACACCATGTGGTAAGCGATGTATAGGTAGGTCTTTGTTACATCAGCCCACTGACCATCAGGAAATAATTTTGAACTCACCAAGTATGCAATTGCCCTTATCTTGGGATCATTAATATCCTTGATCAAGAATGTGAAGCCTTCATTATAATAACCTAGGATTTTCTCGACCCTTTCAACTTTAGCATCATCTATCATCATCTAGTAGATATATACACCAAAGCTTGGGAGTCCAGTGATTTAGTTGATAAGGTTTGTAGATAATGTCATGCACCTCCCTACAAAGTAGAACCTATCCCTATGGACATACGAGAGGAGGAATTGCATGAGTTCCTCTAGCTTCCCAAAACTTGATAACTCATAGAGTTGAGTCATTTTGGTAGTCTTCAATTTATCCTGAATTGAGACATCGAATAGTTTTACACCTATTGTAGTCTTTGCCCCTAAGTTTACCACTCAGTCATATGCTAAGTCTTACATATTGCTTGACGTATGGTGGTTATGTTCTTTTAGATGACAATTATTTGTGAATGACACCTAGTTTTCTCCCATCAAGACCTCTTTGGTAAACTGCATGTCCTAGTATGACATCTTCTTAAGCACCTCTGGATCAACTTCAACAATGCTTACTCCTAGTAGCAATGTTTTTATTTTTATGGTGATAGCTTTTGCTGCTAATAGTACTTTCTTGGCATATTTTTGCACCTGCTATGAGCCTAAACTCATTTGCTTTTTCCCTATTTTGATTCTAGTGTTAAACCATAGTCTATTTATCTTGTTGATCCGTCAATCTTTGTTGGCACTTCACATAGTTGTGAGGTCTATGACTATATGTTTAGATCTCAAGCTTCATGTGCCACAAAAGGTGGCCTTGGTGTCACTTTAGTTTTTTGCTACCTAGTTCTCACTCAATTTGTGCCCCTTATTTTCCTATGCCAATCTCACAGGGAACACATTTTGTTTCTTTACACAACTATTCACTTTTGGTGTCTAGGGGTGTTTAGGGTGTCACTATAGTAGGGTCTCCTTACTTTAACTATCTGGTTTGTTGGTTTTCCTCTGGTTTTCTATTTGAAATTCAAAGTAACATAAAGTTTGTAACTAGAAGTAGTCAATTTTTCATTGTTTTATACCTTTATTCTCATCTACTACCTTAATTGCAGTTGATTAATGGCATGATGATGCCTATACTCCTTGAGATTTGCTACGACCCGTAAAATCCATAAAAAATTGTTATCATTTGTGCATTTAATGTAGATTTTTATGCCTCCATCACCATCCCATTAACTTCTTCAAATGACTTTTTGGTGAAGTGACATGTAGTTCAAATAATCAGTTCCCACCTTCTTTTGGGTGGGTACTAGCTTGTCTTGAAGATCTTCTCCCATGATTTATTCACTTGGCATGACCTTCACTTTCAATATGGTAACCTAGGCATAGTGCCTCACATGTGCATGATTCAGCCTCCTCAATCCCATTTTATTTTATTGTGATGATTCTATTTCAAGCACGCTTGTCTATCTTAGTCTATTTCACTGCACTTTCATCTTTTTGCCTTCCTATCCCATACAAATCCCTTGCACTGGCCCTCCTATGCAACATGCTCATTCGACCTCTTGCACACAATTATGTTGTGTATCTTCACTCTATCTCTTAAATACTTGTATCTTATGTGAATCTTTTAGTTCACATAAGCTCTAAGTTTGGTGAGTTCCATGCACTAAAAAACCCTATTACCGATATAGCTTCAATCGATTGCCATTAAAATGCCTAAGGAGAATTTCAGCTTCAATCGATTGCCATTAAATTGCCCAAGGAGAATTTCACTGGACAACATGCACAACTTGTATGTGTAAGTCTCTAAGATGTTATAAATGAAATATGGGCCCATCCACCTTATTTGTAGCTTGCCTAGGTGCTTGATATACTTAGAGTCATAAATAAAAATGAATGCCCCTTTTGTTATTACCTTGTGCTTTATATGCTTGGCATGCCAAAGCTTCTAGCGTGTCTTTTCTATCTGCTAGCTTCACCTTGATTGGGTGTGCACCTCATCTAAGTGCTCTAAGTATTTCAACCTTACATTTAGTGATTCTTGGTCATCTAAAAAATAAATGCATATAATGTGCAATAATGGCACCAAGAAATCCATTAGTAGAATTGCCTCAGTACCAAACACCAATTGAAATGGTGTAGCCTTGTTCAGGAACTTATAAGTTATGTGATACACCCATAACATTGTTGACACTTGATCATCCTAATAGTTGTGACCAATGTATTTTTGTGAGGTACATCCCCAAGATATTTTTGAATGCCTCGGCTATGTTATTCACTTGGGGATGGTAAGGCATTGTCTTATAGTGCGCTACCATGTATTCTATTAGCAAGATCTACATAGTTTCATTAATGAAGTGTGTGCCCCTATCACTAGTTAAGTTTAATGAGCACCCATAACAACTTATGATGTTCTCCCATATGAACCTTAAGGTTGTGACATTTGTGTAGTTTTTGGTTGGCACGGCCTTGGCCCACTTAGCGAAATAGTTGGTGGTCACTATAATGTAACTCATGCCTATGCATCGTGTTACAGGAGTAACTAGTCCAAAAAAGTTAGTGGTCTATTTCTCAAATGGTGCTTTGGTAAGAATCAGGATGAGAGGCATCTCATCCTAGTGGTTGGGCTTCCCTATGTGCTAATATATGTTGCATGCCTTGGCATAATCCTTTACATCTTGAAACAAACTTGGTAACCATAAGCTTGATTACAACACCATGCATGTTATTACATCCCCTGTGTAATGGCCTCTTATTATCCCCTTATGTGCCCATGTATGATGGAGTACCTTTCATACTCCAAGACACATCAGTGTATAACTTCATCTTAGCCTAGTTTATATAGTTCTTTGCTAATGAGTTGAAATAGGGTGGCACAAACTATGAGTTATTTATTTTCTATAGTTGTCATTGTTTAGGGTGCAAATCCAAATGTTAGAAAGGTAGCTATCTCTACCAAGTCCTCAAGGGTATTCTATATTCTGTAAATTTATGCATATGGCATATCATCCTCAATAGGCACTACTACATTGTTAGAGTCTATATGAGATAAATGGTATGGGCCCAAGTTCTGTTTCCAAGGCTTAAGAATAATGGAGAACCAAAATTCTTGAAACAAAATGATCCATCTGCAAATGCACCCATGGAGAATGGGCTTATTCATAAGGTACTCAAGTGCCTCATGGTCTATGAATAAGATGAATGGGGCTGCCAATAAATATTATATAAAATTTTAAAGGACATAAACCATGGTGAGTGCCTCACGCTTAGTTGTGGTATAGTTCTACTCTACCTTTGTTAATTTTATGCTAGCAAAGGAGATGGGATTATCCATTTTGCCTTCACTAGGCTGTGTCAGGATTGCACCAATCGCAGAGCCAAATGCATCGACATGGATGTGGAATGGGGTCATCCAGTTGGGAAATTATAAGATAGGTGTGCTAGCTAATCTGAGTTTTAAACTCTCAAAGGCATCCTCTTACACTTCACCCCAGTAGAATGGGCCATCCTTGAATAAGAGCTCCTCTAATGATGCCACAATATTCACATAGTTCTTTCTGAAAATTTTATAATACCCATAGTGGACAAGAATGGTATGAATGTCTTTCTATGTGGAAAGAGTTTGGAGATAAATGATGATTATAATCTTTATGGGATCGATGAGCAGACCATATTTACAGATGATGTGAACAAGCAGGGTTCCAAATGGTGATGTGAAAATGCACTTCTTTAGGTTTAAGGATATCTAAAGTTGCCTGCACCTCTCAAACATTAGGCACATGTTATCATAATGGTCCTTCACAAGGCCATACATTGTCCAGTCATCTATGTAACCCTGAAGGAACTTATAGATGAAGTCTTTAAATTGGGTGATCACCACTCTGGAGAACACAAATAGTGCATTATTGAGTCCAAAGGGCATCATGTTATAAGCAAAATAAACCCATTCAATTATAAAGGTTATTTTGGGCTTGTCCTCCTCCTCAATCTGGACTTGGTGGTATATAAAGAACCTATTAGTGAAGGTGTAGATCTCATAGCTTGTGATGTTTTCCAGGACTTCATCGATGAATGGATTCAAGAAGGGGTCATTAACATAGGTGACTCTCAACATTCTATAATTTATTTAAATGCAAATACACCCATCCCTCTTGATGCTTATCACCATCGAGCTTACCACTCACATTTCAACATAGGGTAAATGACCCCTATAGCTATCATTGCATTGATCTCTATTTTAACCTTGGTGCAGAGGTTAAGATTCATTTTGTAGGGGTGATTATTTATCGGTCTTACACCATCAATTAACTTTATGCTCATATTACTAAGGGATGGGTGGGTGCCCTTCATATCTTGATAAGTACTATGGAATAAGTATTAGAATTCCTTTAGAAGGTCTATGATGTGTACTAGTTCCATGTTAGACAAATAGGCACCCAAGGTAATCATATTTGGTTCTCCTTCTTTATTAATGTCCACTTTGATGGTCTTTAATGGTGCATGATATGGTTCATTCTTTTCCTGGTGTGAGTCCTTGACTTGTTGAGTTCTCTCTGTTGACTCTATACAAAGATGAGTGGGGTATTTTTTGCTAGGGGTGCTATCATATACTTGGTGTATGAGCTTTCTTTTGTCAATCAACATTTTATAGTAGCACTTATTCTAAGTTTCATCAGCTTCTTCACTCAAGTCACTATTGAGCATTTGTTCCTCAAATAAAGCTAGGAGTGCCAACCCTTTTTTCCTGAGCATGTCTTTTCGGCATTCCTCAAGGATGGTAGTGTCCTCAAACACTACCCTCTAAATTGCTTGCAGTGGCTTGATCAATTCTAAGTTCTATGAGGAAAAGAAGAAAGTGTGCACAAACTTCTCCTTAAGGGAATCTCAATTGGTTGTCTATCGAAGTGTCTTGTTGGCCACATACCATGCTCGTGCCCATGTCTTCAGAGTTCTATAGAAGGCATGCACCCATAAATTCTTTGGGGCCATCGCACCATAGTCAATCCATGTCTCTTTGCATAGGTGCACATGCACCATAAGATCAATCACCATAGTATGTCGATATATCCAAGTCCTCATTACTCCTAAATATAGTGTAAATGCCCACTTTCACCTCTGGATAGGTTGACAAGTTAGACTTTGCACTACCTACCAATACGTGATAGTGATTTTCAAGGTACACACCAGTGTACCCATTCAATCTATTTCTTTGGGGATGCATGATTCAAGGTCATGGACATACTTTTCCACTGGGTTGTTCCCTTCTAATTTTGGGAGCATTGCAAGCTTACCTTTACTCAAGTAGAGTACCTTCTTTCCTTTTTCCCTATTATGTGGGACCCATCATTGTAGATTATGATCAATCTAAACCTAGCCAATCCTTAGTGCCTTTGCACACACCAGGCATCATCTATGACCAGTGGCCTCATAAGCCTTTTCAACCTATCAATCACAAGTGACATCGATGGTGTCTAAGTTTGACTACCCATTCTCCCAAGAGAGCAATCCTTGACTAAAAGGGTTGAGATTTTTGATGCCTTCCATCACGATGTTATATATATGGTTGATCTCATCCTCTAAATTAATGTTCTCCATGTAGGGGGTCCTTGGTCACTTGAGAGGGGAATCATGACCCTTTCCTTGCCATTTTTAAAGGTCATATATTGCTTCTTGAAATGTATATTAGCATTATTTGCGTAGCACCATGGCCTTCCTAGAAGCACTAGATAGTTATCTTACTCAATGAACTCAATTACTTTGAAGTCAGTGTGGAATTTGGTGCCCATAATATCTATAATGGCACCCTTTAGAATTATGATTGGTTGTGCTCGAGTCTTGTTGGCCACAAAGAGTACATGGGGAGAAGGCCTCAAGGCTATCCTACCCATCTTTTCTCATGTGTTATTGGTGAGGATATTAACCTCGGTGCCTATGTTGATAAGGACCTCACAAATGGACCATCCATCAATGGTGGCATTCACCAGGAGTTCTTTGTCATACTTCACATTATGTGTATGCCTTACCTCTCACACCCTTTTTTGCATGGCATGACAACTTCTACTGCCCTACATGTTTTAAAAGCAAGTTCTTTAATAGGGGAAATATCCCTTCTATTTATAAGATCCATAAGATCTCTATTAGATCTTGAACTTTAGCTTCTTGGCCATCTTGCTTTTTGTAGAAGGTAGTAGACTACGCCTATAGGTCTCGCACCAATTAGAGTTCTCTTTGTAGGTTTTGGATCACACTCATAGCTTGTTGTAATACATATTGGCATGTAGGGTCTGGATAATACATGGCTTTAGGTTCTAATTGTATAATGTGCTTAGTGTAGCTTGACACCTCATATTCTAGGTATAACTCTGGTATTGGCACAATTGGTGATTGAGTAGCGAGTCTATTTTGAGTAGTTGCTTACACTCTGATTGAATCCATGCAGGCTGGATGTGCCTTTGGAGTCTATTTCACCTCTTTAGACTTGCACCTAATATCCCTATGCCCTTGTTAGTGTCGAGCCTACCTTGGGTTAATCTTTTATTCGAGTTTGGGTATTCCTCAACCTTGTCTATTCCTTAACAATACTCGTACATTAGATGCGTTGGGAAGTCGTGTTGATAGTGCTCGATCAAACTACACTTATAACATGATCATAGAGGGAACCTTCCTCCACCACATCTACCACCTCACCCTTTAGCACCTCTTTGTATCCTATAGCCTACATTATACAAGCTATAACCCTCATTTCCTTAGGCTCTTTGCCCTCTTACTACTATCATTACTCATCATGTGTCTCTCCCCATATTCTCGTGCATCTTATTGATTACATGGTAATTAGCCATGGTATGGGTATATGCATCGCATAATCGATAATAGATAATTGTGATGACCTAACTAATGTGTTGTAATAAAGGGTAGTTGTGAATATCATGTACCTCATGAAAAACTTCATAATTGAGAAGCAGTGTGGGCACATTCTTTTGAGGGTAGTTGTTTATATTATGGCCTTCTATCTTACAATCGATGCACCAAAACCTAATTCAAGCATCTTGTGATGAATTAGTGGTTAGATTTTATAGTTGGGAGGCCATAGATGAAATATATGCCTCCATGAAAGGGCTAATTCCTGTATCGGCACTCCTGATCGCCTTAGCTCTAAGAGTGGCTTCAAGCGCTTTTTGAGGGTCTATGAATGTTTTCATGGATAACACCCTTCTGAATAGTACTAGCAATCTTCCAACAAACCATTATGCATGTTGGGAGGCAAGAAATCATAAAGGATTTTGGAAAGGAGAGTCTTGAATCTAGTATAGTATAAGTGCACGCTCTTTGAGAGTCCCTAGTTGATCTCTTTGAGTGCGGTGATGCTCTATTACTCAAACTCAAGTAAATTGAATTCTTTCAAGAAGGCACCATTTAGGGTGTCATAATCAACCATAGCCTGGTTAGGATAAAACTTATTGTACCAAGCATGGGCATAAAAAAATTAAGGTCCTCATAAATAGGCTGCCTTGCACTTAGATTGGGTTATTCCCTAGGTGTGTCATTATATTTCATACTTGAGCACATGCTCGACAACATTCTCTATGCCTTGATACTCAGACAAATCCATGGCCATCTCATAATAAATATAGGGAAAATGAGTAGCCAGTGTTTGAGGTGTTTTTCCCCTAGTACTTGTCTTAGTGATGGTCTTTCAATGCCTCTAACCACTGGGCTAGGCATTGGTCTTGTCATTATTAGTAGCACTGCAAAAGATGATGGCATTGTAGTACTGATTAGTGGTATAGGGCCACTTCTTTTGGGTTATTGCCTAGGATTTGCAACTAACATTAGATATATTAGGGTGTTTGTGCTCGTGTTTTATCTATCCAGGCTAGCACCTCGAGGTCAAGAGGTATCCTCACTTATCTTCTCATAGGGAACAACTTGTTTAATCACAAAATTTTGGTCCAAATCTGAAAAAAATCAAAGTCTAAGTTGACAATGGGATTATTTATCAATATTTTATCTCCTTGAGGGAGATCTAGCACATGAGCTTGCACTACAAGTTTAAAGGGGGTACGTGCATCTAATGCATCTCTAATTGTCAATTTTACAGGGACCTTGACCATTCACCTATCAACTATAGAGCTTGTTCTATGGCTTCAAGAATTTCTTCTTATGGGTGTTGCTACCATTAAAGAGATCCTTCCTCATTCCCTTATCGCTCACTACAAGTCCCATTAGCACTTTCAAGTTCTAGATCTTTCATCAGCTCGTACCTCCTCTTATTATAAGCCTGTCTGTTGAGCTCTCGTGTGTCAAACTACTCATCCCCTTCCATTGTGCCTCACCTACATATCACCTTCTTCCTCATTGTACTACTCATATGTGAGAGGACTTTAGCCTTTCATCCTCATAGTATCAAAGCCATAATACAACATTAGCTTCTTTAGTTTGATGCCAAATTCTTTTATAAATGTGCCTCTGGGTTCATGCAAGAATTGATATTCTACTTATTCAGGGTAGGAGTATGTTGATACTACAAATTCAAACACATAATTATTCAATGCCCCTTGACACCATTTGTTTATGGCTCTAGTCCAAGTGGAATCTAAGTTCTCAAGCCTTTCTAGGCACTCTTTTATCCATTTGAGGCATTGTTCATAGCTTTGAATTCTATGTGTTGCATAAGCAGCCAACCATCAATACAATTGCTCTAGTAGTTGGCAAAAGAAAACCTCATACAAGGCATCATATAAGTAGTTATATACCCATTTCCTTAGTTTCTATCCTCTACAAGTTAGATTCATCAGAGCAAAGTTATTTTCCACTCATTCCAACCAGCACTCCATGTTCTTGAGGGAGAGTCAGAGCATTGTCCTGGTGCACTATTACAATAATAAAATTCAATAGTCCCAATAATGGAACCAAAATGTTATATAAAAGTAGGTGTCTTTAGTCATGGACCTTGTAAAGTGCTTATCTAACTATCCAAGTCAGATTTAGACTTGTTATAACATGGCACAAGCCTTGACTAATCCTATAGTGCTCAATATTTGATACTCGACTACACTGGCATCACTTCACATAAGGTGTAAGCCTTATGCACTCACCTAAAACATAACAAAGAAGGATCTGAGGTTTGTATTGGGTTAGTTATGCCATGGCATAACTCTATCCCTCGAGGACTTTTTTTAGTGCAATGATAGTGGTGTATTCATGGGCACAAGTCGTATTGGGGTGGGGAAAACCAACTAGTCCATTAGGCACAGGTAGATATGAAGTAGGTCTAGAGCTTCATGGGCGTAAGCCTTTGGTTCCCTTGGATTAATGAAATTTAGGCACTTTAGGGGTCACTGTGGTACCTAGTTGAGGGACTTAGGCCTAGGTTAATGCTTAGACGTAGGTATCATTGTGAGGCACAGGGTCTTGCCCATATATAGAGCATTTCCTATATCAGGTGATAAAGTGTTCTTAAGCTACAAGCACACCATGAATGAGTTAGGTTAAAAGATCACAAGATCTCAACATAAATACTATAGATTTAAGCATTCAACTCATTAAATATGATGAAAATTCATTCATCATTAAACACAGTCCAACTACGATACATATCTATCACTAGGAACTGAGCAAATGCTCATCTTAAGCTACTAAAGGACTAGAGACTCATAGGTGAGCTTGGGCATAACAATGGGGAGCAATAAAGGTGTTCAAAACTAAACTCTAAGTTCTAAATGTGAACATAGCATATGGAACCAGTCCTCCAGGGCTTCTCTACTCCAATCTTCTCCTTCTCGCTAACTGAACTTAGCTCACTTTTATAGTACTTTAGGATGTCTTAATGCCATGAGGAATGGAGTATGTTAGTTATTGAGCTGGTACTAGATGTAATCATTTTGTCAACTCCACTACCCTACCTCTAATGAGCCATGATTATCTCGTGTGCCTGCTTCCCAATGATGATTGAGCCATAAAGGAGTTAGTTAGCCACTTGCTAGCTGGTGCCACAAGATGACAAAACAACAATCATGATAAGTGATTGCCTCATGCCCAAGTGTCTGCTATATTGGCATGGATCCTATACTTAGATGGATTTGGGGGCCAACATAGATGATAAATAATGGATGATGAGAGATGGCTTCTTGAATCAAAGGAGGTCTAAAGGACCAAGCTAGTACGATGGATGATGATGAAGATGAAATAGATAAATATTAAAATGTGATAGATAAATAATACAATAGGTGCTAATGACCTATCAATAATGCCAAGTAGTCAAGCTAGAAAAAGGATTGATGATTGTGATGGGTGCCTTGATTCAAACTAGCAAGATGAGAATATGATGGGTGATATTTATGAATAGGTAAGGATGATAGAGACTATATTAATGATGATGGGTTTGCTATATTAAGACTAACAAAGTGATAAGATGTTAATAGTATATTGACTAGGTATGATATCTGATTGAGTGGTGAGCAATAGTTTAACTAGGATGATAAAATGATGTGGATAGTGTAGACTAGGAATTTTACTCAAGAGAGGATGGTTAGTATTGTGTTAGTCCCAAAATTAAATCAAAATGAAAGAAACACACTAGCATAACATTTCTAGGACTAGTTACTAAGGGAGCTTAATTAACAAAACAAAAATGAAAAACACAACTAAAACATGAAAGAAAGACCTTCCTTCACCTTCTTTGGATTCTCTAAAATGCTTGTTGTAGTGGCTCGCTCAATTTTGTGCTCATGAAGTCTGCATCAATGAAGTGTGGCTACCTCCATCTCTCTTTGGCACCATGTTTATCTTTGGCTTGGATTGGCTCGGCTCGCTATTTGAGCATTATAACACTAAGATGCAATGATTTTTGAATGCATTTGGGCATTATAAGTTTGGCATATGAGAGCTTAGAATTTAATAACCAAGGCCTCCTATTTAAAGATTTTTGGAATGGTTTGAGGATCAACCATGACCATCCATCTCAAGATTGAGATGTGTGGCCATGAATAAATCCAAATATGAAATTCATTCTACAAATATCCCCATTAATATTTGAGATAGAGGGGCATTAACTAGGCATGAAAGGGCTTTAATGAGGAATGGGAGGGATTAACCTTGATATTTTATGCATTTATGGCCTACAGATGTCTTCCCAAGAAATGATGTCATTTGATGGTGCACATATTCAATATTCATTACCAAAAAGAAATTATTCAACAAGTTTTATGGAATTATTAATTAGACTCTTGATTTGGTTTAATTAGCCTTAAACATGATTAGTCAACTTTGATGCAAAACCTTGGCAATTTATGCACAAATTAATCAAATTGGTCAAAATGTTATATTATTAGCTCAAAATTTGATTGGATTGAAATTGGAAGTTGATGTTAGATGCATTAGAACCGTTATCCCATTTAGGATGTTGTCATTGCAAAATAACAAAGGCACATGTCTCATACAAGAAATTTGATATAAAAGATCAATCCGAAACACCTGGGTGTGAAAATGTCATTTTGGCTCAAAATAATTTGATCAAAGTTAGTTGGCCCATAAATTGCATTGCCCCATTTAATGATACCTTGGCCAAAATTGGCACTTGAATATGTCAAATTCAAATCTTTTAATGTGTTTTAGTGTTTTTAGGCCAAATTATGCATTTTGGTAGAAATTGGTCAAAAGCCTAGTTGAAGGTTATTAGTGGCCCGTTTTAGGTGTCTACAGATAGGATAAAAGGACTAGCTCAAGCTTTGGACTAATTTACTCAAAATGGGATGAAATAGGATTATATGATGAAGATGGTAAGGCTAAGGTGGGGTAAGAACAAATATAGATAGGTGGTGATATAATGATCAAGGGTGAGATGAATGGGATGTGGATGGTATGGACACAGGTGTGAGCTAGAAAACCAACTAGGATAAGTTAAGATGAGGTTAAACTAGATGGGTGATGGAGACAAGATCAAGATAAATGATTGGGTATAAGACAAAACACGTAAGATGCGGTTAAATTAGGAGAAGATTAAAGGATGTAAATGATATATAAAGGAAAATAACAAAAGGACAATATGTACAAGGATATACAAGGTGTGATTAGGATATGTGATGAAGTATGACTAATGATTGGTGAGACTAGAATAGGATGTGATTTTAAAAGGATGTATAAAGGATTATATGTAGAATGGAAAGATGAGATAAGGTCGTACAAAAGAATAAATTATGTACAAGGGGATAATGACAAGGACGAACAAGATGTGATTAGGATATAGTTAATGATGAGTGGATATGACTAGACTAGGATAGGATTAAATCAAGGTGGGAGATGGGATAAATATATACAAAAGCAATGATGAGACAAGGATAGGATGATTGGGTATGGAAAAATATGAGATAGGATGATATGAGGGTGACTAGATTAGGATGGGATAAAGATAGGATGAGATAGGGATAGATACAAAGATAATATCTACAAGAGGATGATGACTAGGATATACAAGGTGAAAGGATATATAAGATGATGTATACAAGAGTTTGATGGGTTAAAGATGTATAAGAGAACAAAATATGTACAAGAGGATGATGAGATTAGGATGTATAAGACAAGATGTAGATGATGGGGATGTGGTCAATGATGAGTGAATAATGGTAAGACTAAGAGGAGATCAAGACAAGGTGGTGATGAGATGTGCAAATAGATGTACAAGAGATAATATGGAAAGGATGTACAAGATATAAGGTGTAGGTTGATGGGGGCGTGACCAATGATGAGTGGGTATAACTAGCCTAGGATAGGATGAAGATAGAATGGGGGATGTGATAAGGATATAAGAGGATGATATGTATAAGGGTGTATAAGATGATGGATTTGATGAGGTGGTAATATATAAGATAATGATGGTAAGATGTACAAGATGAAAAGATATACAAGAGGTTGATGGGGTAATGATGTAAAAATAAATAAAGTATGTAAAAAAAAATGATGAGATGTATAAAATGATAGTGAAGTAAGGGTATGATCAATGATGGGTTGATATAACTAAGATGGGATGAAGACAAGATGGGAGATAAGACAATACAAGGATATACAAGCTGGTATGTACAAGAGGATGATGATAAAATGATGATGCAAGTATATATAAGATGATGGATTATGAAAATATCTAGATAAGTATATATAGGTTTGGGTGAAGGCTGACTCGACTCACAAACAACATGGGTATAAAACAACACACATCCAATCAAGCAAGCCATAGACCTATGATAAGTAAACTGATGAGTTTGTAACTTGATGCTCGCACTATCCAACAAGTTCATGGGTGAATTTGTAGGTCAGTGACCCATTACAGAATCTACTAAACCCTCTCAACCTCACTCATACTCGATGGCTACTTCAAAGTTGATACTGACTCTTACAGTGGTACATCTATTACGATCGAAGGATCTTATGTTAAGTTTGCATGGGCTCTCTAGGTGCATCCCCTATATACATGAAAGTATAGTGGGGCCCAAGTTTGTATAGGATGTTATTTAATTACCTTATATATTGGAGTTTAAGTGCCCCTCACTCCATAGAACCCTTTATGGGGAATTCCACTTGGGTGCCTAACAATAACTCTTATGATTTTTAGACTCTATTAGAACACAGAGCTTGGACTAGTGCATGGTGATCAAATCCATGGTCACTATCCCCTAGAAAAGAAAAGGGATGGAGGGTTTATAGGCAATTTTTGATCCCCCAAGAATCATCGCAAGGATGCAAGGGGGAGAGCATACACCAACCGTAGCCCTCGAGACACAAAAAAGCAAATAAAAGATTAATTGATTGATTATGATTAAGATATGTGATTATATACAAGATTAAAGATAAGAATATACAAGAAAAGATATATAAAAGACAAATAAAAGTGATTAAAATGATTTTTAAAGTGCCCAAAAGATTCTTTGACAAGTGACCTGCAAACAAATAGGTTAGTAGTTTCAAGTGGCACTCAAAAGAGGTAACCTACAAGACAAGGATTAGTAATTTGATTGATAATCTTGAGGGGTACCTACAAGACAAGATATTAGCCCCAAGATATGTCTTGTAAAATATGATGTTAGTTAGACAAAATATCGACTAGATTTACCCCTGCAAGAAACAAAGTGTTAAGCCGTAAGAAAAACACCCTAAAAAATCATGATTTTGATCTATAACTCCTTTGGGTGAGTGGGCCACGATGTGGGGTCTGGGGGTGATAACCCCTAGTAGGTTTAAGGGGAAGCACCCAATGTGGGGTCAAGGGGTAGATCCCCTTGTCAGGTTTAGGGGTAGTATCGATGGCATGCTCCATATTCATGATATAGGGTAGGGTCAAGGGGAAGAGCCCTTGATGCCAAAGGCAATTTGAGCCTTCCAAGAGGCCTGAAATAACTCAAAATTTACCAAAAAACAAATCTAAAAAATTCACTTAAAAGGACAATTTTGAAGGTAAAAAATGAATGCAAAATTAAAATTACACCGTGCAAAATCGCAACCAAAGAGTGCAAAGTCATGACTAGGGGGTCAAAATCATTGATCATGAGTTGTAATTTTGCAAAAGTTAGTTGACCATAATGGTTGATCCTACAAAATGATGATTGTTAGACAAAATCATGATTGAAAGTAATAAAATCATGATTAACTATGAATCAAGAGTTGTAGTTTTGTGATAAACTACAAAACCTTAGGATTTTGATCTTGGACAAAAACATATGATTTAACAAGTTATAACAGATTGCCTAAATGGCTAAAATGTCTTGTTTATATATGATTATGATAGATTTAAGACAAGTGATCAAGGTAGATTAAACTAATTATGATCTATTAAGATTTTAAGATGGACACTCTGATTTTATCAAAATGACAAACAACAGACAAAAAAAAGTGTTTTCAAGAAGATCTAATTTAAAATCTGCCCTATGGAATTTTAAAGATAATTTGTAGATTAAATAATTAGCAAAATGACAAAATCACTAATATCAAAGCAAAATCACTAATGCACAGGATAAAATCACGATTGTTAGAATATCATAATCTGTAGTTTTGTCAATGATGGAAAAAAAATGTTGAGGGCTATGTTTGCTTGGTTTCCAGATGTCCTTGCTTTTTTACCCTCTACTGACCCTGCCAGTCACACAAATGTAAAGAGACTTCTCAAAATATGGTTAGCCAACAAATATATATTTAAATCAAAATCCCCTTGGATAAAATATAAATAAAAAGAGGGGTCATCTGCCAGACGGGGTGATGACGGATCCCCTACAAAACATAGAATGTCAATATGAACTTGTAAATTAGAAGATAATAGAGGACTGTTAGTGTTTTTATCAGAAACACAATATCACAATTCTTAAATGCAAAGTCATTATTTATAGGTCAAAATTGTGATTTAGAGATTAGCAATTTTTTGACTTGAGGTTTACCTACTAGGTGTTTCTCTAATGATGTTTTTCCACCTAAAATATGCACACAAAGAGTTTTTTTTTTTTTAAAATACATAGGAACACTCAAGATGAGCACACCAGGGGTTAACAAAATGAAAAATTGATAAATAACCAAATTTATTTATGCCTATGTCTGAATCCTAGAAATTGTAAGTTAGTAGGACAAAACCATGACTACCAGGACAAAGTCATGAATTATAAAGTTACAATTTTGTCAAAAGATACTAACCTACAAAATATACCATTAAAGGTTTAAAAAATTGCTACTCTATACTCAAAATCATAACTCTAGAGTCAAAACTGTGATTCACAAGTTGCGATTTTGTTTAAGGGCAAAAACCTACATGGTTAGAGAAGATGGTTAATGGTTAGATCAAGCGATTAGCACAAAGTCACAATTCATGGGAACAAGATCATGACTACACAGGGCAAAGTCGTGAATACCAGTGCAAAATCGTGACTTGCACCTATACATACAAAATTTCAAAAAAAATGAGATTTTTCTCTTATCAGTTGATTCTGTAGGCTACCAAAAGGATTTCTAACAAAAAAAATAGTTAAATTAGGAGTAATGTCCCACCGTGGCCGCCAAAATATAGGAGAAATTTGAGCTTAATAGATAAAATTATGCAATTCAATCAACTTAAATATCAAACTACCTAGTTAAAGTCTAGAGCCATTAGAACCTAATGTAATAGATGAATTTAACCATTCAAAATAACATTATAATTCTAAATCTAAGTGCCCCAAACCATGATTAAATGGAATTAAAATAAGAGGATTGGGATTAGGATTACCTTGACTCAAATTTTTGACATAGTGATGTTGCTTGATCAATGATTGTTGGATGGATGCTTGAGATTGGTTTCGCATGGATTTGCTATGGACTCCTAAGATGGCTCCAATGGAGGAGAGGAGTGGTTTAAATAGAAAGAGGAGGGAAAGATCAAGGGTTTAAATTCAAAGTTAGCTTGTGTAGATCAATAGATGAGGATTATCCAAGGAATTTAAAATTTCTTGGAAGCCTCTAGATTTGGAGGCTTCTAGAGAGGAGGGGGAAGTTTAGAGAAGGTTTTTAATTTGGTGGAGTCTAAAAACCTTCTTAGGGTTAATGATGATTAGATGTCGGATTAAATGAAGATTAGGTAGGGATTAGGAACAAGGGGTGAAAGAGAGCCTAGGGAGTAGGCTAGTAGGTGTGCCATTGGGAATTTTAAATTTTTAAATAATAGATAACTGGGGATTAAGAGGGATAATGGGGATTTAAAAGAATTGATGATGTGATGGGATAGAATAAGGTTAGTAAATGAAGGGGATAAATGGGAATGTAAGATAAATGATTAGGAAGGGAGGATAAATTAGCAAGATAAAAGGGGATAAATGAGATTAGCATAATTAGTGTCGACTAACAAAAATATTAGTGAAAATAATATAGGCGAGCGAATTTTGATGCATACACAAACAAACAAGGAAATATACTAAGCACTTTTGGTCACCTAAGTTCCCTAAAGGGGATATGGGAGAACATACACACAATAGTTTCTAATTTTCCGTAAACAAAAGAAATCTAGTCTAATGAACTTGGAAATTTAGCTAATAATAAATAACAAACATAAAGTGAAAAAAAACATAAGATCTCTAACTAAAATGTATGTTCTTTTTAATAGCACCAAATCAAAGTGTGACTGAAATTTTGGCCCTTTGGCCTTGTTTTCAATTGTAAAAACTTCAAAATCTAAAAGATAAGTGTGATTAAGTGGATTTTAAGCACCAAACAAAAGTGTATGTGAGTTTTAGAAATGTCTAGGATTCTCTCTCCACCTTTAGATCGTATGAAAATGTTAGGGGGTTTACTTATCTCTAAGTGAAAAAGTAAATGAGTAAATAATAATCCATTTCAAGCTCTTGGGTTTTTGAAAAACACATAATGAAGCTACCATTTAGCAGGGTGAAGCCACTAATTAGATGTGGCAAAGCCACTAAATATAGTATAAAAATAGGTGAAAATAGTGTAATCTTACTTGGTTAAGTCATTATTTAGTAGGGTCAAAGACATCGAGTTTGCTGAGTGAAGTTGTTGTTTATCAAGTCAAAGCTGCAAGTTTGAAGTTGTCATTTCTACATGAATAAAGATCACAAATAAACACAGGCCTGGTGAAGCTATTGTTACACAGGGTGAAGCCTCTGATTACTCAAAAAGCAAAATGATGTTAATTTAGAGGCTAAAAGTCTAAACTTGAAGAATTCAATGCATTTATTAGAAAAACTATGATTAACATATCACTCACCTTGGCCATACGAGATGCATGGTCCTACTAGGCATGTTGTTATGTATCTTAGGTGTTCGAAGAGTACATATAATGTAGATTAGTCCCTTGTTAGTCCAAATGACAAAATAAAGCATAACAACACACTAGGACAAAACACTCTTGCCTAAAAACTAGGGAAAGCATAACATAATAAGCAAATCATAAAATAGAGATAAAAACAATGTAAATAATTTACCTCCTTTGTCAAATTTGATGCTTAATTGTTGGCACAAGGATGTTCATGCTCGATCTATAACAATTAGATTCTTCTAATAATACTTCTCCATGGTGGTAGCATCTCCCCAATGGTCACCTGTGGCTTGGTGTGAAGCTTGACAAAAAATGGGCATTATAACACTACTTTCAAAGGCTTCTTGAATGTATTCCAACAGAATAACCTTATACATAAAATCTTGTTGACATATGGTGTGGGCACTTTTATTTATAACTCTAAGAACTAACTCTAACCCTAGGGAGGTTAGGTTAAAATCTAACTTGGATTGAGTCTAAAATAACCTAGGTTGAGTCAAGCTAACTCTAGGTTGGGTCAAAACACTCATGAAATCTTGACATCTCAGTTTTAGATATTTGTGAGGCATGACAACTCACTTTAGATATTTGTGAGGTTGTAACTCTTAATTTTTGGAATATTTAGGAAATAATAAAACACTTTATTAGCTCCTTTGACATTTGACTTCATATTTGACTATAAATTCTTTTTTTGATAAATGAAATTCATTAATTTGATTTGGAATTTTTATTTAGGCAAGTTAATTAAGTTTTGTAATGTAATTAATCTTGTTTAGTGCTTTTTGGTTTCTAATAAATGTTTTAAATGTTTTGAATTAATAGTTCAACAGGCCAAAAGTATCAAATTACTGACCTTCATAATTTTACTAAGGTTAAAATTGAACTAGGTTATTGGTCCATACAGGGTAATACACCAAATAAACTAACCTCATCACGTTTCTAGGTAATTAAATCCCTTATACAGATGGATTTGGGTAATTCAAGTGATTTCTAGGTTTAAATTGTGTCATTTTTGAAAAATTGAATTGAATCTCGATTTAGGTACAAAAGTGGAAAAAACTAAGTGTCTACAAATAGATCCATGCTAGACAACTTTAAACACTTATCTAATTGTGTTCCATAGAAATTGACTTATGCAAGGTTGTAAAACTTGATTTTATATCAATAATTCACCTCTTTAATTATAATTTTAATGTACTTGTGTTTCTTGATTTGTCGAGCATAATGTGCTAAGTTGTTCAATTCTTCTCTTTGACCTAAATTTAGCACTAAAAAAACATATAAGTTATGGAGTCAGGAAACTACCGAAGTGACATTTTAAAGTACATATCCCACATGTTGGAATCATACCTTAACATAGTTCTATGAGTGTGTGGATGGAATGGCTCAAGAAAGAGTTTTAAACCTCCTCTTCCCTAGGAGTGGTGATGCAATTGTATGCAACCTAAAAAATTTATTTAGATAAAAGGGATAATGTAACACCTCACCAAGCCTCACCTTGGCTTAGAAACACGTTTAAGTATTAATTAGGAATGGACTCATTGCTATGTCATTATTTCATGATTTTTATCATGCTTTCCCTTATATATCCATTGGTAATATCATAATGGTTCACTAGAAGAGGAGATGCTTATTATTGTTATAATAAATAAGAAATGGATTAATGTGCACTTACTTTTATATCTTCATACCATATAGGTATCTGATGAGTTTGGTTCATTTGAAGGGGATGAGTGTTTCTGAATGGATCCTAATTCTATATACTGATTATGAGATGAGCTGGTTGGGTTTATATTTAGTACATCGATGTGTCATTTGAGTCAATACATGAGATTTAACAAAATACATATGCAATAAGCATGTATCTTGATAGGGTATTAGTGATGGGAGTCACCCTAATGCAGTTTATCTATATGGCATGTTGGATGCCTGATTTATTATCACTTGTGCATATGTGGCATAAACATGAGAGGACATTGAAGTATATGAGGACCATTATCCATGTGTACATGGTGATGAATTTAAAATAAAATGATAATCTAAAAACTTATAGCTTCACCAAAGAAGATTTGCAATTGTAAATCATAATCATATTGAAATTACCAATAAGGTAGCCCGTTGAACTAGATATAAGAAATATAAAAGAAGGCCACAATCAAAGCCATGATGGTTGGAAATGTTTAATGTATAAGTGGGATAAGAGTAGCCTAAGGAGATGATATTTAGAGAATTAATGTAACAAAATGATTATAATCAACACAACTACTAAACAACCAAAGTAATGGTAGACAAGATGGAAAACAACTAGAAGAATATACAAGTGAAAAAAAATTGCAAAAGAAGGATAGAGACTGCTATAAAAATGACAACTTGCCCTACATCTTGTTGAAAAAGTAAATGTGAGTAAAAGAAAATACAACTATAAATAATCTTAAGGTCAAAATATAGCATGGAACATAATCTAAGAATTAATGTAATTAGCTTGAAGTAGATCAAGAAGTAAATGATTTGAATGACTCTTTGATGAAGGGAGGAAGATATAGTTAGAAGATAACTCTTGGAGAAAGGCACACAATCTTCTAAGATAAGAAAGAATGAATGAAGATATACTCAGTTGGGAGAAAGGATCAAACACATGGTACAATGTTGGGCCATTATTGAGTTACTTTATGAAAGAGTACCCTAATTAATGGATGACAAGTCTCCATTTCAAGACTTCACAATGGTTGTGATATTGTAACATATAGATGCTCAATAAACAAGGTTACCCAAGTGTGATTCATAGTTAGTTATGTGGAGAAAGCTAATGGAAAGCTTTGGAGCATTGTTGAATGCTTTGGTGCTCAACCAAAGTAATAAAATTTAGTGGAGAATGCTACAACTGCAAAGGATAGAGCAGCAAAATGGATGATGCATGTGATGCATAGTTAGTTATGTGGAGAAAGATAATGGAAAGATTTGGAGCATTGTTGAATGCTTTGGTGCTCAGCCAAAGTAATAAAATTTAGTGGAGAATGCTACAACTTTAGAGGATAAAGTAACAAAATGGATTCCTTAGTTTCACCCTATTAACTATGTGTAAATGTCATATGGATGGCCAGGTGGATCATGGCACCAAATCATCTCATAACCAATATTGAAACATGAACATGATAAAGTTTGTTGACCGACAAATAAACTCCAATAATTAGGTGCATACATTCTAACTTATATATGTTTTCATTTTCCTTAAAAACCATGATATACTAATAAGAAATTCAATATTGATTGGAATAATAGCAAGACTAATTATGGCATGTTATTCTTGATCCTTTGTAAGATATATAATGTTTTAAAAGGATTAATAAACTTGATCTCATTATTTAAATATGGCATGAATGAACGCTTCTTGTTCTTAGGGATAATAAAATGAACCGATCTAGAACTTTGAATCCTACTCCTTAAAAATAAATATATACCACAATTCGTAGTACTATAGGTAATCTAATTAGAATACCTATGTGTTCCAAACCATTACGTCAAAACAATTTTCATTATTGATTGTGATAATGAATATGGTTGTTCTACTCTTAGGTGAGATGCATTGTACCTCATATCATTATACAACAATAAGGTGGTAGTCTATCTATGCTTGTTTGTTATATTTAATGAAATTCCCAATCATGCGAAGGGAGATACACAACAGTCCAATAGAACCCTGTTTAATAGAATGACCTTGGTCTTATGTCCAACAAAATAAGGATTCAAAACATTTATGATTGAATATTGCAGAGAGGTAGTATGGTCTTTAGAGATAGGACATATGTTGGATGTTTGGCCAACCTCCACATTTGAGTTTCTCTACACTCCATATAAATAGTTCAACTACCCATATATAATTAACAAGAGAGGACAACATTAATAAATGAGCGCTTCTCTGAGCACATCAACATCTATTTCATGTTGAATAAGTTGAAAATATTTTTAGAGCTGAGATAGTGTATGGACAATCCTATAAGATAATGCCTGTTATGATTTTGGTATACTAAGTTATGGAAAACAAGAACATAGTAGATCATTATTTTTATGAAACCTAGTTTGGTTGTCAAATGAACTAGTAGAGATTATAGGACAAGGAATATTGCTAGTTTCCACCTCATTATAGAGAGAGAACTGCTAAACTTAAGTTGAGGCAACTATTGACAACATACCTAAATGTCTTGTTGTTTAGAATGAGAAGAGATCTAAGTTTAACAAAACACTATTACGTTAATAATGTGCACAATTCAACAACTAAAGAGATATGTATAATTGGTTGTAAAGACACTAAAGCCTCTCACATAATTTGGATTCACGAGAACTTGGAATCTAAAGGGCAATTCCTATCAAGGATTGACATAATAAAAACAAAAACCAAAATGTTTTGAATGCTAGAAGAAACCTAAGTCTTGCCATACTTTTAGAATTTAAGGCAAAAGGAGACCTCCTAGGAAATTTATTCAATCAATTTATTTAGCTAAATCACCTTTGAAGTTTGGGCCTTGGTTGTCCTCTTCATTGTGCAAAATCAAGCCATCTTAGTTTACCATCTTGCACTCATTTACGCTTGGTCATATGCACATTAGTTCAGTCACATACTTTGAGCTATATAAGTAGGCAATGATATCAAGTTTATGCATTGTGTACTTAGGCAAACTTTAAGTCTTAGTCGCATGTGTTTTCAACTTAGCCACATGACTTTAACATGGGTATGTATCTTTGTTTAGTCACTTAGAAATGAACCGATTTGTCCTTGCCTTGAAATGTCCTTATGTTATGAATACTTAAGGACTTATCCACTCCCATTTGTATTTATTCACACTTGGTTGCAGGCATTTTTATCTAGTTACATGGTGAAAATTTGGCCTTGTATTCTCTAGATTATCTTTTTAACTTAACTAATTTTTAGTTTGATCACTGACTTGTGCATATCCTGCCACTTATCTCCCTTTCATAGCTTTTAGATTAGTTATGCAGTTTAGCAGTCAACTCAAACTTGTCACATGTTGTCATCACATCATGACATAACCTTCAAAAATTTATCCAAGGTATGAATTCAACTTAGCCATCAATGCCACTTGTTGCATTTTCATAACTTTCTGCTTAGTCACATGTTTATGTAGTCAACCAAGTTTTCTTTGTGTCATTATCGCA
The DNA here is from genome assembly GCA_037957365.1 of Torreya grandis. Taxonomy (NCBI): domain Eukaryota; kingdom Viridiplantae; phylum Streptophyta; class Pinopsida; order Cupressales; family Taxaceae; genus Torreya; species Torreya grandis. The sequence continues at coordinate 1,831,936 of JARHVA010000406.1, forward strand.
TCGTGGCATAACTTATTTTAATTTATCTAAGGTATGATCTTGTTTTGTATCCTTCGTGTCATGTATCATGATTTCACACACACACTTACAATTCATAAAGTATGTGGCATAATGCCCAAGGTTTGTGAGAATATGAGAACTTACCACTTGTCAACCACACATTCAATTGTGAATTTATGACTTTTATCTTAGGTTTTTTCCTTGAGTATCCAGTGGGATTTTGAATCAATCACAAGTTACCACGTGGAGGGACCTCCTAACATTATTCAATCTAAGGGATACAACCCCTTAGCTCAATACCACATGTCACATGTTACATGTCATAGATTTTAAGTAAATCCTTTGGAGCAAGGTAGCGTGCAAGATTACAAGGAAATCCAAGCTTGCCACTTGGTAGTAGTGCATTCAATTGTAACTTTGTGACCCTTGGCTTAGACATATCCTTGAGGTATACCATATGATTGTAAGGTAATTATGTGTCATAACATGGATTGACCCACATACTTACTCTATCTAAGGGACACGAACCCACTAATCAAGCCACATACCCTCCATTTATAATGTTACATCATAAAGTATAACACAATATGTCTCTCTATCCTTAGCCTTCACAAGCTTATGGCCTAGTTAGAAGGTCACAATTGTCATCACAATGCTTGTTCACATATAAAGGTCTAAGATTATGTTTGAGGGATATAAAAAAGTTGTAATGATGTAAAATGATGCCACATAACATCATACTCAAAGCAAATGGGACACGATGTCACCAAACTAGCAAGGTTGATAACCCAGTCAGCCACGTTGACCCACGAGCTGATGATTAAAGTTGATGGCCATCTTGATTATTAAACCATCAAAGTGTGAAAATGAAGCAAAAATACACATACAACTCTATCATCTTTTGTGCATAGTTACAAGCCTTGTAAAATTATGGAATAAGGTCATACAATCTAATGAGGCTTTGACCATTTGATCATATGTGACAAAATGATATGAGACCATGATACACTACGATGGTAATACAATGACCAATTGGACATTTATGTATGATAAATTAGGAAGTAATAGATTGACTGATGACAACAAAGATTTAATGAGATAACCATGGCCCTAATCATGGGTATTGAACTTGATGTTTTATGTATTGGACTAAGAGCTAAAACATTAACTCACCCATGATTTTATGGAGCTACTATAGTGATTGTTTTGTCACACAGACATGGCATGGATGGAGACCTTGAGGAGTAAGTCTTTTGTGGGCCCATAACCCACATGCCCTAGGATCATAACATGGTATTGGATGAAGTGAGGCTAATTCAATAGACCTTTGATATTAATTTGAAAGGATTAATTATGGATGTAAACATAATATTTGTTATTGAAAGTAAATGCAAACTTTTGGTGAATGTGTTTGTTTTGTAATGGGTTCATTTGAATCTGTAAGTGCAAATTAAATTGATTAAATGAAAAAAATTGTAGTTGGTAGCATATGAGGGTGCTAAAAATAAAGAGAGACCAAGATAAACAACTTCATCGCAAGTGTGTAAGATGTGACTCGATGAAGCTCAACTTAGAGTAGGAGGAACATAGTAGATAGATTATTTGCTCTACACTAGGTCTAGATCTTGATATTCTATTATGTTTGATGATTCCTTATATTTTACTAGATGATTTAGGATGACTTGTATATAAATGGTACTCTAAGTCAAGATGAGGTGCATTAGCCGAATTTAGAAAAGACAAGAGACAAGACCAAAGGCATACGATTGATGATAACAAGCAAAACAATCCATGAAGGCTGAGGGCCTACACAAAACAAATTAGGATAGATTTTCATAGGGTGTGTAACTGATCCAAGATAAGCAAAGGCTTAGATCTCGATGAGGAGAATGATAACATGTGAGATGTAGTTAGAAGATGCCAACAATTAGACTCTGATAAGTGTTAAGGTGTTCTTTTGAGGCTCAAGGGCTAAATAAATACCAATGAAGGGTTGGATAAGTCCTATAAATACACAAATTACATAAGTATGTCAAATATGGTAAACTATAGATAAAACACTTGAAATGAGGGTTTAGTACCAAATTTATATGTCTACATTATGTTTTTCTAGAGTTTGGGTCTACTCTTTATGTGTTGATTCATTTTTTGTCATTCAAACTGATAATTTGCATTCTTAGATAATTGAAAAATAAGTTGCCATTAAAAATATTGCTTCAATTTTTAAATAACATAGGCGATGGCATTTCACCAGCTCCAAGAGGTAGATTCCTATAGATTAATTACAATGTTGTGTAGTTTCTTTTGTCGTCTGATTTTGAAATCATGAAAGGCCATAAGTTGATTTTTTTTAGGCCTTAAATGTAAAAACTATCATCTCATACTTAGATTTTTGTTGAGGCATTTGGTAACTTCTCATAATTAGTAGACACATGATACCAACTCAAATATGGAATAATATGGAGCATGAGATCTTGCCAAAATTTTGGTATTTTTGATTTTTTGCTCTAAATTAGGGATAAAAATAAGTTTGATCTCTTATTGCTTCAACACACCTTTATTGTAAGGCTTACACTTCCAAATAATTTCAATAAAATTACTGTACAATTGAGAGACAACAATGCATATAGCTTTGTATAGTTCATATGGAACATGGAAGATCTTTTAGGTTATACCAAATTATTGTTTTCAATCTAGAAAGAATTTGGTGAGAATGAGAAGGAGATTTCAAGCAATGGAAAGTCAAAATTATATCATTTTTTCCCCATCATTTTATTTTTCCATGTAGTAATGGATGAAGATCTTTGTTTTAGTAACATAGTTGTGGATGATTCATTGGGATATGACAAGATAACTTGTGAATCAAAGATTTGTGAGGGAGAGTTTTATTGTAGATATCTTTGGTAGTTCAACATCAATTAACAATGGGGGGAATATGTGTATTATGGATACTATGTAGTGGCCAATTAACAATGGAGATTAATTTATAGAGGGTGATGATCTATTTTGTGTCATTCCTTATTTATAAAATTGATGAATGTATAAAAGTGTGACGATTTTGTACATATTTCATCATGTCATTTTTTATTTGTTAGAATGAATGGTTGATTAAATATGAATTTGGTGATTTTTCTTATTGGAGGCATGTTTCAATTATTCTATTTATGTTTCAAGATGACTTTTGATAGTGTATGTTGATTTTTATTACTTGGTGGAATATATTCTTAGGAATATAGAATGCAAAGCAATATTAATGAAATAAAGACAAAAATAAAATGCAAAAAACATAATACAAGAGACACAAATTTAATGTGGTTCACCTAATATGGGCTACGTCCACATAGAAATAGCCAATTATTCTTTTATTCAGTTCAACACATAAAGGGATAAACCTCCAATACATCCACTGCAATCTCTTCTTCACTCACACATAGTGCACCATCGTGATTACAATGCCCTCATATCAAAGGAGGGTTACATATAAGGGCAAAAATACACCAACATAATTTCTACCATTAGATATGTGACCTAATAGTGAATGGTCTAGATTTACTATGAAATTACAATATTTTACAATGCATTTTTCATAAAATTTTCACTTTGAGGTCATCACCCCTCCGCTCCCCATGGTGACCATAGTGGGGGGGGGTTAAGCCCCCCCACACCTCCCCGTCGGGAACTGGGCATTCTAGTAAGATCAGGTTCTACCATCCAACATATATAAATATCTTGGTTCTCCTTGGATTTTAAGATATTTATGTAGCATTCATTAATCATTCTAATTTAAATATTACTTGATTGGTAGAATATGGTTTTTTTTACTTATCCCAACCAAAATGTCTTTAAGATGATGATGGAGAATTTGAATATCCTATAAAAACAAGGGTGTTATGCACCAAATCTCTATGGGGTGAGCAAAGATGAGATTTTGGAAGAGGCTAAAATAAACAATGTCAGTTGGATAGTAGACATTGAATGTTTCTTGTTGTCGAGGAACATATTTTGTAGTCGTTCTAAAGATACTTGAAGAATATAAAATTATATCGAATATGTGAACATGAAGTAGGAAAAGTTCATTTCTTTGTTTATATTTTGAATAGTAAAGTTGAGTTTTGTAAAAGAAGGAACCACAATGTTTTAGACAAAGGACATTTTGCTATAATTTAAGAGAATTATTTATTTCTTTATTATGAAGACAAACAACATTATACAATCGAGTCTTTCACATATACATTGAGAGGATGTTGTAGAACTGAATAATGTTCTAACCATTTTAAATAAAAAATCATTGTTGGTTTGCTATAACTTAAGAAAATTAGCTATTTCTTTATTGTGAGTACAAACAACATGGTACAATTGAGTCTTCCACATATACATTGAGAAAGACATTGTAGAACTAAAAAACTATTCTAACCATTTTGTTAAAAAAATCACTATTGGTTTTGAGATTTCTAGTCTTCACTATTTGGCCCATAGATGCAATAGGGAAAGCATATTCTGTTAGATATTTTTGGAATTGATATAAACTACTAACGAATTTATAGAGATTTCAAGATTAGTGTAAATTGATCATAAAAATACAATGTAAACCTCATTATGAAAACAACTATGCATGAATTTGCTATGAAATTGTAGTGAAAAAAAAACTTGCTAAACCTTGACAGTAAGGATCTAAAAATAACATTAAAAAATAAATGCATTGTAAAGTAGGAATTCAAGCATAACATTTTACATCATTTTATGCTATGATGAGAGCTTTGGAACAAAGTATGGACATCAATGAAGTGGTAATTGAGAACAAACATTTGTCTAACCTAGTAATTGTAAATGTCCTGGTAGACATGTATGCAAAATGTAGAAGCATGCTAAAGGTCACTCAACTGAATTCTTGATAAAATGTAAAGAAAACCACTTGCATTACATAGCATTGAAATTTTGACTAGATGTGTTGAGTTTGAATACAATGAAATTTTAGCTGTGAATGTCAATACTCTGGATAATTTTAAGAAAAAATGCATTTTTTTTAAGACTAGACGCATTGGTAATTTTTCTTTAAAAACAAGCTTAGCTATACACCGATCACTTCAAATAGATTTATACTAAATATACTAACAACACTACACTATATGTGACTTGCTTTCATCTGCTCAGGCAAATCAAGGTCATAATAAAAAATACATTTCATATTTTTATTTAAGGTTTTATATTTTTTATACAAAATTTGGGGAATGCCTAATATTATGATATTTTTTTAGAAGTGTGGAGCCCTACTGTGAAAACAAAAACCCCATAAATTTATAGTGAATCAAACCCCAAACTGATTTACAGTGAATCAAACCCCAAAACCTTTTTTGTAAGTCTTGAACTGTGTGAGGTTTTTATAAAAATAAATGTTTTTTAGAAGCCATTAGCTCACATGGGAACTATTCATTGCATTAAATAATAGGCAATGCAAAAAATATCTTCTGGATAAATAAAACATAACAATAATTTACTAAGTATTATTATTTTTGTAGAAGGAATGCAAGGAAGCTTTAGAATTTCAGGGGAGGATTTGTTCAGAAGACTAGAGACTCTTGAAGCTAGGATGCAAAAGAAGAAAAATTCAAGTCCCAACTAGTCAGATTGGAAAATTGAAAGTATTCAGGTTTTGAAGACTTGAACCAGTAGGTTATTGAGAAGGAAGAATACTTTAAGAGGATAAGGACGACAGATATTGACCAAAAATTCCATCGTTTAGCAGGAAAAGTTGAAAGAGAATATGATTAATCAAGGAAAGCATAAGATCTAAACATGGAGAAAAATGTTGAAGAAAATGAATGATAAATTTGGTAGGTATGAGCAATATCAATAAGTAAAGAGAGATGGACAACATGAAATAAAAGAGAAGATGAAGGAAAATCGAGAGATTGAATCTAAAGATTAGACAAGGTGTAAATTTTCTATAACACATAAAGATAAAATTCGTTAGAATATTAGCCAAGTTTTTGTTGAATGGTGACTAGGTAAATGTGCTCTATAGAGACCTAGAAATAGAGAGAACATTTAAGATTTGGGATTGTGCCCCAAATGAAATTATAAAAACATAACCCAACAAAGAAGAAGGAACCGACTACTATAGTAAATTAAAATGCACGAGCACCAGTGTAGAACCAAAGGTTTCTCAGAATAAAAAAATTTGAATCTAAATTGGCATCATAAATAAAGAACTATTTTGGAAAGTAGACTATGCCTTAAGGATGACAAAAAATGCAAAAATATATGTAATGGATGAGGGTATGCAGAGCATTTAGTGAAACAATGATTGTCTAAGTTAAATTACAATATTTGTTTTTCTTGGCATTGATCTCATGCACTGGGCTTAGAAGAACAATTTTAGTGCCTATCAATGATACTCGATTTTCGTTTGCTTGATCTTCATTTGCAGTGAGGACTTTTTTTCTTATTATCTTGTATATTTTAGTCAAGACTATCACAAACACAACCTCCACTTTTTTTGCATCTAGTGTTGATGTTTCAAAGAAGAATAAACCCTCTATTTGAGCAAATCCTTGTGCATCTTCTGTAGGCACTTCAAGATTGTCAGTGACAACACATTTGTTTCTTATCAACATAATAACAATATTGTTGTCTCCATGGCCTCTCTACTCCTCGAGCCACCTCATGACATGGCCAAAGCTTTGGTGCTTGGTTATGTCATATACCAACGTTGCACCAACAACACCTCTGTAATAGGCACTAGTAACTTCAATGTATTTGTTTCAAATGAAAAGAAACAAGCCCCACATGAGATTTGCTATTCAAGATTTAAAATAAATGGCAAGTAAGGAAATCGAAAACCAAAATCTTAAAATTTTCGCTCATCATATCTACAAGCACTATATTGAAATGAGCGGGGCCCATTTTGCCCACCTAGACCCTTCTTTCAGACAATTTCTCACAAAATAAAGATCATCTTCAATGCATAGGGAGTTGGTCGATGCTGTTGGTGCAACAAACAAGTAGAAAGTTGGTGATGGACACAAGAACAAGCAAATATCTTGGAAGCTACAGAAGGAGCATTATTGTGAAGAAAATAGGTTAATAATCACTTTGAACAACTTAATAGGGAAGAAAATAATTGCAATCTTATGCATTATTTACACATACTGTAATAAAGGAGACATAATGTTTTTTTAAAGAAGCTCTATGCAGTTGAATGTGGAAATTATGTTAACTAGGGAAAGATGCATGGAGTGTAACTTTACACAACATTTAAAGATGCATTTGCTTAGTGGAAAGGCAAAATATATTAGGGGATTTCACAAATAGTGGATATATAATTTCTTCACCACATGCTCCTCAGATCAGACATGCATCACAAAAAACATGCCTAATCTTAGCGCATTAATTATCACAAACCCATATGCCACTATTTCAAATTAGCGTTAAAAAGAATTAAAAAACCCTACTAGGTTTTGAGAGTGGTGTGGGGAGCAAGATATCTCGAGGAAAATGTCTAAGAATGACCAAAAATTATTGTCTCGCCCTACTCATGCCCTCTCTTTGCAGGTGTTGACATCGGCCAAGCTACAATAGTTATCGCCACTCATCAAGCATAATTGCTCTTTTCCTGCATACATAAACACATATATGCCTAATAAAAATTAAAACAAACCCTAAAACAAATACATACTCTAAATAAAACTCTCATCTAGGGAGAGGGAATGTTGCCCTAATAGATTGTGATGATGCCTGGGCTCGATTTGGAAGCCGTGAGGATTGCACTACTCTTTCTGGTCTATTCATATTTGAAATAGACCCAGAGGATGATATTACTTTCAACCCTGTTGCTGACCTTGCGAACTTAGACTTGGACTCTAGTAAGGATGAACACACACTGGAAGGGTGGAAGCATGGTACAAGTGCGACGTCTCATATTTTTTTGTGTTTTTAACTATTTGTTTTCAATACTTTTTCATCTGCAACTTTAACAGGTGGGTTTGCAATCAAAATAATGACAACCACGTAAACACAGATTAAGAAAATAACAAGTATAATAAAGGAGAGTCTATAGATATTCAGGGAATCGACCAACAAATCTAACAATTACTATAATTACTATTGATGATTTTAGCGCCCTACTCTATAATAACATGTTGATAATCATGACCAATTAAAATTTAGTTAAATAATTTTTTCCATATTTTTAATTAATAATTACACAAATTAACTATTAAAAAATTACAAATATTAAAATGTTTAAAATAAAAAATAAAAATGAATTGAATCTATTATTTATCCTTCCGAAACTTAATATATATTTGTATAACTTTAAAATATATATATATATAAATAATTTTATGTTATCTTTATTTATGTTTTTTTGGGGGCTATCTTTGGACTCATTCGGAAGTGAAGTGTCTCAACCAGAAATTGTAAATAAATTAAAATAGAACATATTCCCCTCCGACAACAGCGCTAGTTTTTGCGCGACTTACAATAGAACATATTCCCCTCCGACAACAGCGCTAGTTTTTGCGCGACTTAAAATAGAGCATATTCCAATCCGACGGCAGCGCTAGTTTCTGCGCGACTTAAAATAGAGCATATTCCAATCCGACGACAGCGCTAGCTTTTCCGCAAAACCACTCCTCTTTCATTTCGAAAACCGCTTTTAAACATATCAACCCCGCTAATGACGTTCGTACAAACAAACAAATAGGCAAGGCAAACAGAAACATTGTTATCATTCTTTTCCTCTGGGAGGTCGCGATGTCGAATCTCGTCCTGAAGCCGAACGGCTTTCCGGCGCTGGTAGTTGTTGGATCGGCCAATGCGGACATATATGTGGAAGTGGACAGAATTCCGAAAGAAGGAGAGACAATCGCCGCGAGGACGGGGCAGACGCTGGCGGGAGGGAAGGGCGCCAACCAGGCGGCCTGCGCCGCGAAGCTGGCTTACCCTACCTACTTCATCGGCCAGGTACTTTTCTTAAACTACACATTACGCTCCATTTATCATTTGGAATCATGGAGCAGCAAAATTAACTTTCATGGCTATACTAGTAAAAATAGGGGTAGATTCCAAGAATAAAAATATGTCGTCATAAGTTTCAAAATAAGAGCCTGAAAAGCCTTCGATGGACGTCCTTTTGCCTATTGCGGTACCTTAGTTTTGTTTCCTGTACTTGCTTTGCATAGAACTCCGAATTCTTGCGCTTAACTGTTTCAGGTTATAATATTGCGAGGAAAGTTCAAATCGCGCAGTTTCTTTTTAAGTCTGCTTGTTCGTTCTTTTCAATAAGGGCATTTTTGTAGTTTTTTACTGTTCTGGCTGTGAAATATCCAGGGTTTATGCTTTTTGTCGCTTTAATTGGAATAGTATGATAAATAATTTTGGTTTGCGGTTCTTCCGATCAAAGCTTTTACTGTTTAGACATTCTATGTGTTCATAGCATCATCTTATGTTTTTTCTGGTAGTGTATGTTCAGTTTGGGAGTTCAATTGTAATAAAGGTAAAGGTATAAGTGGTTGTTTAGGTCATCAACTTTTACTGTTTAGGCATTCTATGTGTTCATGGCATCATTTTACGATTTTTCTGGTAGTGCATATGCAGTTCAGGAGTTTGATTTTAATAAAGGTAAAGGTAGTTGTTTAGGCCACTGTCAAGTGAGACACCAATTTGGTGTATGAGACCTTCCTTGTGGCAGCACTCAAGGGAATTGTTTAGTCCATTTACTTTATATATTGTTCAATGAGGTGTACAACCCTACCTCTATCGGTTTTGAACATGTAACCTCCTTTATGGAGTACATATGCCTTCACCATCAGGGCCATTCATGTTGTACTATTACGCCTTCACAATACTATGTCTAAAGCCTCGGTTGTGTGATTCTTTTCCAATTTCTTCCTTCTTTAAGCAACAATTAGGTAAATTTACCTTGTGGGGAGCCTTCGATTTAGATACCACAAGTGAGGTATATCTCTTCTATCTAAATTACTATGGAATTAGCCCTAGCCTTGTCAGATGGAGTATGCCAAGTGAGTTGGATGCAATATTCTGCAAAATTTAAATATTTTATTATGCCTCCTGCAGATTTGAACCCAAGGCAACATTATTGTAATGTCCCCAAATTGGGACAAATCAAGAAAAAGGGGTTTTCCAACAAATCCTAACAACAACACAACAAGCCCTAGCACCACATGTGCAAATTCTAATTCAAATATCAAACCTTAATCAACAATTATGATTTTTCTGATTTTTCCATTTCAAACCCTAGATAAAAATTACAGAATGATGAAAATGCAATTTTCCAAGTGCAAAGCAATAATTAACCCTGGAATATTCACCAATAAATTTTGAATATTATTACCAAAACAAATACATAGTTTTTTGAATTTTCGTAATGAATAATAGCTGGAAAATACCAATAAAAATAATAGAAAATGATTAAATATTTAGAACTGCAGTTTTGGCTTGAAACAACCCTCGAAACCCTTAGATTTGACTCCAAAAGAGGTTGCCCAGCTGTCATAGGCAGTTCGTTGCCCTAGGGCACCAAGAAAAACCCTTTAAAAGCAATCCACAACCCTCAAAACTCTCTGTCATCCCTCCAAACCAGTCACTGCCCTAATTTCTGGGCTCCAAACCTTAGTTTCCAGCGTTAGATAAAGTTATTGCCCAAAATATGATGAAGATTATGTAAAAATCAGTCCATTGAAGCTCAATACAACCCCTAAATGAGGATGCCTTAGTTGAATATAAGGGTTTTCGTTCTTACTCCAACTACCATTGAAGGATTTCGTCCTCAATGGATAAGTAAGTGTGTTCGTGTTTAAGCTTACAGTTTCAATTATCAAAACCATGCATACCTATCAAATAAAATCCAATCCCCTTTTATATACTCACCTTTTTAGTTATGAAGGTAGAGTTAGTGGATTGTAAGGTCGACCATCCTTTAGAAACACTTAAAGGCTTTTGAAGACCTTTAAGTCAAAATGGGCCCTTCTTAATGCAAAATTAGAATAACTTAAGTGAAAACTCACTTTTACCTTTTAAGGAGGGGAAATTAATGTTTTTTATTTTACCTTTCTTCCCTTAGCCTACGAAAAGCACCAAAAGAACTAGGCTAAAGGTCATGTCCGTGTTTAGGCCAAAAGGGGACATGACAATTCTCCCCGCCCAAAATTGTTTGCCCTCAAGAAGTTGCAATATCCAAGGGAGTGTCCCAACATTCCTCATTATGCAATGTCCACTTTTCTCTTTGCTGCTGTACTTGTTGTTATTGGGTAGGGACCAGCTGTAGTCATCCTAAAAAAATGGCCACCAAGCTTATCCCTCTCTCGTGCCAATGGCTGCCCCAGCTGTAGCCTTCAATGTAGAACCAATAACAGCTGTTACCCCTCTCAAAACCACCCTCTAAGCTTATCATTTCAAGCTCCATAAGGGCTGGAAACTTCTTCAAAACTGATGTAACTCTTACTTTCCTCCTTGGGCTCATGTGTTGACTCACCTTGAAGGCAATTACCCCCAAAGTATTGTTGTACTTGAATTTTATGTGGCTGTGTTTGTAGTTGACAACCTTGAATTTACCACAAATCTTGAAGCTATTTGTTTTCTTACTTCATCCTTTGGAGTTCTGCCCATACATCTCACCTCCCAAGCATCCGTTAGGAGCCTATAACTCCCTTCCATAGTGCTGGGAAAGTTCTGAACAGCAATGTATATCAAGATATCGAGGCTGCCCCTTACGGAAAACTTCCATTGAATGAGTGCCATGAAATAGGAGGCTCTTAGGAAAGCATCCCAATACTCTCCCAAGTACCTTGATGTTGTCTTATTCCTATCAAAGTGTATCCCAACAAATGACTTGCAAAAATTACATTTGAGCATTTTAGAAAACATACCTTCCCTCTTGAACTACTGTAGGTATTATCTAGCTTGAAAGGCTACCGATTTTGTCTCCTTTGCCCTCCTTAGCCACGCCTCACACCTTTTTTGGGTCGTTGTTATAAGGGCAAAATTTTCTCCTTGATTTATAATATTTTTTCCTTCTACTAGCAACTCTCCTTGTTGTTCATACCCTTGCTGGAAACCCTCACTTTGTTGCTTTATTAGCTGCCTATCATCATGCTGGAAATTCTCACTTGGCTGTCCCAAAATTTTTGATTTTTGCAACTTAGAATTTTCCGAGTTTATTTGTCCTCTTTCTGGCTGGAAAATCTTATTTGGCTGCCCTACAAATTATGATTTTTAAAGCTCGAGATTTCAATACTTGGCTGCCCCAAGCTGTTGCTCTTCTGCTGCTCAAAAGGCTTCAAGGTACCAATTTTTTGATTCAAATCTGATTTCTCTTTCCTTATAACAAACTGAAATTCAATCCTTTCACAAGCTTGCTTTGAACCTACATTTTCACAATTCGTAAGGTTCTTAAAATAAGAATTAACCCGATTTTTCACATACCTTAAAGCTTCCTCATACTTATTTGAAACCAACTTTGATTTTTCCCTTACTCCAATGAAAGGAACAACTGCAAATATATTAAAATCAGAATTGCTACCTTTTGTAGATCTCATAATATTATTGGGATCCCACATCTTTTGGAAACAACAATTATCAACTTGAATCAAGGGGTCCCCATGCCCCATGTTGTAAATTGTATGCCTCCTTTTATCACCCTTTTTGTCATGCTTTTTATGAGGGCAACAAATCTGAAATGGCATATTTGAAATCCTTTTTATCCTTGTGATTCCCCATTTCTTCTTCGAATACATGTCACTCCACACTGTTGTTTTGGAAATCAGCAAGCTGTTTATCAACTTTATTCTCCAATGATTGGGCTTCAACCACACAATTCTCTCCCCCATCTTGCAAATTTGACTTTCCTTTTCCTTTGGGCTTGTGCTCCATGATCTCCTCCTTAGCAATCTTTTGAGGTTTTGGTTTTAGCTGCTCTTCTTCCTCCTTTAATTTTCTACTTCTACCTTCTTCGAGCATCACCAAGAACTCTTCAAAGGTAAAGTTAGATTCTGCAATATATTTGGGTAGCTTGCTCACATGATTTTGTATGATATATCTTTCTTTTCCTCTTGTATTATATCTCTTCTTTAAATTACGTAACTCTTGGATTGTCAACATGGCTTGAGTTTTTAGACAAAGCTTGTAATAATCTTCACAGTAGGCTTCATAATCAAGTCTGATTTGTTGTTGCCTTTCTTTTTCCTATATGAACCCCATGATATTTTGTCAGATTTGCAAGTTGGAAGAAACAAATGCTGTGACTCTTACCCCTGTAGGTTGGCAAGATCTCGAATTCCCCTTCACAGACTGCCAAAATCTTGGCTCTAATACCACTATAATGTCCCCAAATTGGGACAAATCAAGAAAAAGAGGTTTTCCAACAAACCCTAACAACAACACAAGCAGCCTTAACACTACATGTGAAAATTTTAATTCAAATATCAAACCCTAATCAACAATTATGATTTTTTTTATTTTTCCACTTCAAACCCTAGATAAAAATTACAAAACATTGGAAATGCAATTTTACAAGTGCAAAGCAATAATTAACTCTCGAATATTCACCAATAAATCTAAATATCATTACCAAAATAAATATCTTGTTTTTTGAATTTTCCTAATGAATAATAGTTGGAAAATACCAATAAAATTAGTAGAAATTGATGAAATATTCAAAACTGCAGTTTTGGCTTGAAACAATCCTTGAAATCCTTAGATTTGACCCCATAAGAGGTCGCCCAATTGTCATAGGCAGTTCGTTGCCTTAGGAAACCAAGTATAGCGCTCAAAACACTGCTTTGTTCCTCCAAACCAGTCACTGCCGTGCTTTTCTGGTCGCTGCCCTAATTTTTGGGTTCCAAACCCTAGTCACCAACCCTAAAAATGGAGATGAAGTTACTGCCCAAAATATGATGAAGATTATGTAAAAATCAGACCAATGAAGCTCAATACAACCCATGAATGAGAATGCCCTACTTGAATGTAAGGGTTTTTGTCCTTACTTGAATTATCATTGAAGGGTTTCGTCCTCAGTGGATAAATTAAGTGTTTTGGTGCTTAAGCTTACAATTTCAATTATCAAAATCATGCATACCTGTCAAATGAAATCCAACCCCCTTTATATGCTCACCTTTTTAGTTATGAATGTAGAGTTAGTGGATTATAAGGTTGGCCATCCTTTAGAAACACTTAAAGGCTTTTTAAGACGTTTAAGTCAAAATGGGCCCTCTTTAATTCAAAATTAGAATAACTTAAGTGAAAACTCACTTTTGCCTTTTAAGGAGGGGAAATTAGTTTTCCCATTTTACCTTTCTTCCCTTAGCCTAGGGAAAGCACCAAAATAACTAGCTAAAGGTCATGTCCGTGCTTACGCCAAAAAGGGGGACATGACAATTATGAAAGCCTTAATGTATTTACTACTTGAGCTCATCCCATTCCACAAATTGGGCAATTTCTTGTAGTCTGTCCCGCTTTCTTTTAAAATAGGATAGAGTTATAGCATTGTTATGGTTCTAGTTATAGAATATCTAGGGATTATGCATAAATATGGTTTAAACTTTAAATTATACTATATTCTTGAAGTCTTTTGGTTTGCGATTCTTACAATCATTGCCAAAGTCAAACATTATTCATGGTTTTAGTAATACATGTTCAGTTCAAGACCTTTGATTATGATATTATCTCCAAAGCTTTAGTTACCTGGTTCCTTTTTTCTTTTTTTTTTGCTTGTTTATGTATCTAATTTGAGAAATTATGTACTGTTTTTCTTTTTGTTTGGTAAATCTTTGATGACGTTATGATCTGCCTTTAATGCATTATAGGGTAAGCTTAGACTGCATTCTTGAGATCACTAAGTACAAACCATGCTTGAATGTACCACTAAATAGTTATTCTGCAACCTCACCAGATGTTGACTGGAGTTATGAGCCTAAGGGGCATTTGAACTTGAATTAGCTCTTTCAAGTACCCCATTATCATTACACCACAACCCCTCGGGCAATTAAGTAAATTTTTCTTTATGAATATATTTGTTTTTTTAATGGGGCACAATTGTGTTATTTTTAGGCTTTGGTTATAAAATATTCAAGGTTTCTGTATCTTATGGTCTAAATTACACTATAATATTGAAGCCTTTGGTTACGTGGTTCCTATGATCCTTGCTGTACATAAACAACTATAGTCTTAGCTAGACAACAAACATTTCACAGTTTTATGCTCGTTCAAGAGTATTGATTGTAATGGATAAAACTTCAGTTAGACATTTATTTTATGCAACAAATTCTACCATTTTTTGTTATCATGTGGTATGTGCCGAATTTAGGTGTTCTAGTGTTTTTTTCACTTTATTAAAGCCGGGTAAACTTTTTAACGTGACTGGCGCCGCTGGCTAGACACGACTAATACCGGTACCACGGGGCCGGGGGGGACTCAAACACTTGACCGGCAGAGCCGCAACGGAAATACCTGACCAACCAACTACACCCCCAACCCGGTGTTCTAGTGTTTTGATTTGAGTAATATAACGAGGAATTTTTTTTAGATATTTTATTCGTGGGATTTTTGACTATGTTGAGTATTTTCATACTTGAGTCATCACCGTGATGACTATTTTTATATGAGTATTCATTACTTTAATGACCTTTCTCTCATGTATTTAGCTAATAGTCACAAGGTAAGTGGACCCACAAAGCACACAAACACCTCTAAGAATTTGTAAGTATAGGGGAAGAATAGTGAATATTAGATAATCCACTGCTTTGGAATTTTTACCATATAGCCTCTTTCCCAATTGGCAAAGCTTTTGGTGAATGTAATGTTAAAAATAAAGTCTTCCTTGTCTCGCAATTATTATCAATGTGATTATCTCAACCTAACATTATGTTAATTGTCATTAATTGTGGCTTCTGTAGTGTAGTATTCATTTTATGGGGGTTTTCATCACATAATGTATTTTATACTCGTCATTACTACAATGACTATTTTGATTTTTTTGAATTTTCCTTGAGTAGTCGTCACTTTAACAATCACTTTAATGACTTTTCCTTCATGTATGTTGCTAATAATTACATTTTCCATGAATAGTCATTAGTCATTACTTTAATGACCTTTCCCTTAGGGCCTCATGTATGTTGCTAATAAGGAATGGAGACCCACCAAGCACACCAACACCTCTAAGAATTTGTTGGTATGGGGGAGGAATAGTGATTATTCGGTAATTCATTGCATTGGGATGTTCACCCAATTGGCAAAGCTTTTGGTGCATGTAATGCCATATAAGCCTTCCTTGTTTCATAATTTATATTATTATCAACGTGGGATTCTTTGAACCCAGCTTTTTTGTTAATTATAAGTAATTGGAGCTTCCATGGTGTAGTATTATTTAGATATTTTATTTTTGTGGGATTTTTCACTACTTGAGTATTTTCATATTAAAGTCATCACTATGGATTCTCTCATGTATGTTGCTAATAATCACAAGGCATGGGGATCCATAAAGCACACAACCAACCTTTAAGCATTTGTTAGTACGGGGAGGAATGGTGATTATTAAATACTTGATTGCTTTGGGCTTTTCACCATCTAGCCTCTTTCTTGCTTGGTAAATATTAAGGCTGGATTTGAGTACTTTATAGTGAGGACATATGTGCTAGCAAATATTAAGGCTGGATTTGAGAACTTTACACTGAGGAAATATGCTTTTGTTTATGGGAACTGTTTCTTAATATGCCGACATCAAGAATTTTGAGATGTAGGCTAGATTTGAGAACTTACCATATTCAAGTAAAAGAAGAAATCATTGATTTTGTGTTTTTTTGTTGTTGTTTTTTGTTAAAGGGTAACTAGTATATTATCGAAAAGGGGTGCAAGTCCAACAATTACATCAAGCATTATGCAACAATTTTCAATACTTTCTTGGCAAGTAAGGTAAAATCGCCTAAAAGCATGCTTACAATGGTATTTGATTTCTAGTCCCATGGAAGCATACTTTTTAAAAGGAAAAAGCATGAATTTTGCATGATCATGCTTTTTCCATGCATGCTTTCTTACATTCATGCTTTATTACACATCTTGCTTTTACACTAAGAATCCAGCTTTTCTATAAATGCCAACTTTGTTTTTGCTATATTTTACTAGTCCCACCTTTGCCTACTTTCTAAAAAGAACATGCATGCTTTTAACACGATCTCGCTTTTTCCATGCATGTTTATCTCCTAACAAGTATGCATATATGAAAAAGAAATATGCTTAATTTTTTGCACGATCTTGCTTTTATTATTTTTGTGCAACAACTAACATCGAAATCTAAGAACCAGGCAAATTTGGTACCCTGGCCCATACAAGAATAGAAGAAAGGATTTCAACCAAAGGATCGAAATCTAAGAACATGTCTTTTTAAAAAGGTTGACCCTGTTATGAAACCAAGGCCTCTTATTGTAAATCGGGTTTGTTGGTTCTACAAAATGCACAATGGAAAACCCTTGGGCACAAGGGTAAATCTTGAGGGCTTGAGAGATAAGAGGAGACCAATTTTGGCCCTATTCATTCACATAGAAAAGGAAGTGTGGCAAAAAACCATTGAACGTACAAATTAAACCTTGTTCACTTAGCGTAATAGCAGAATTAGAGATCACTTCACCTTTAGGTAAACAAAGGGGTGAAGAGGCTTTTTCAACAATAAATCCTTGCTATGAGAGGGAAGGGAAGCATTACTGGAACCTTGATTTTTTTGGGGAGCTGATCAAGGATCTTTCTTTTTGCAGCTCAATATTAGTTTTGTCAATGAACTCTTTGAATGAGTCTTTATTGGGAGACTTTTATCCTCTATAGCTCTTGCATACATCCTCGAAAATTGTTTTGGAGAGTTTTGATGGTGGATCATCCTTCAAGGGTTGCGGAACTCCTCCATTGCTCATGCATGCCACTTTGCATGTTGTCTTGGGTAAAATGATATTGGTGGACCCTCCTCCAAAAGGTTTGTATCCCCTCAATAGTTCTTGCAAGTGTCCTTTGATCTTGAAGATTTTCCCATGCTCTAGAAAGAAAGAAAGAAAATTTATTAATGTCCACAAATGACCAAAAGTAGGCCAATGGGACTTGTGAACACACCCAATTAGAATAGAAAGAGCTAGGGTAAAAGGACCCTAGGAACAACGTCTAATTAAATAAAAGAACAAAAGTAAATATGGGGCAAATCCAATGCTGAAAAATCCCCCAACCCATGTGGGCAGGGTAACAATACAAATAGTCATGTGGGGGGGAGCAAGAACCTCCAAAGAGCATTCGTTGATGAAAGTTGAAAGCCAAAAAGATAGGATGTTAGTTTCATCAAACATCTCTGATTGTGCCCGGTATAGAGTAATAATTGGTGTCATTGTCTATCACAATAAAAGGGAAAATGCATGATTTGATTCCTCGAGGAATGTCTAGGGCTGAGGGGGCCAGGTTGGGTAATCATAGGTAGCAAAACACTCCCCTTAGAGTCCCTCCTTAAATCTAAAGCCGAAGAAGTTCATGTGGCAGTAAAGAAACTCGTAATGTGTGCTTGCCTCCCTAGCATGTGAAGCGGTTGCAAAAAAGCATATCCATGATGGCGAGGATTAGATCCATGATGCCAAGCAGGAGCAAATCCCCAATCCCAAGAGCTAGTGTGCTGGGTACCTTAGGACTAGTTTTGTTCAAAGATGAGTGATGCCTTACTGACCTACCCCCCTTAGTGTGTGAAGCAACAATATTTAAAGGGCACTTCCCACCAACCTTTGGGAGGCGCTGAAAGAATGAAGTGATTAGCCTGGGGACTTTAGGGGCTTCCTATAGGGGACCTGCATTGAAGGGTGGCAACCTCTCAAAGAAAAAGGGTAAGATACCGTTGATGTGGGTACTGAAAGAAAGTGGATAGAAATTTGCCCAAGTCTCTATAAAGACAATGGTATATACCCTGGATCTCATAATAAATAGGGCATTTGAAAATGAAGGGCTCAGTCTCCATCTCTTGGAGGGGGCAAAGACAACAAATTCGGTACCCGTGTGGAAATATGATTATTAGTTTCAACTCAGAGTTGGTGTGAGCATACCCTCAACTGGCCAAGGGGAATCTTCAAGCTATGAGACGAATGACATTGGAGATACTCAAGGCGTCGAATGACACCATCCACCATTTACAAGGAATGCTCAGTGTAAAAGACAAGCTTGGGGCTAAGCGACTGAGACAGAGACATATATATTCCCTGTAGATATTCTTTCTAATAACGCTAATGACGACCTCCTTTAAGGGAGAAGTCGGAGAGGGGCATCTAGAGAGTACCTGAAAGGAGGTAACCTATCTATAGAGATGCCGATAGATTGGAGGAGCAAACTCGTCTTAGAATACCCACAACTTCGACGTCTATCAGGGGCCAAAGATGCAATCCTCTTTGAAGAACACAGGGTTAAGTATGGATACCTTGCATGACATGAAGTTGAATCCCCCATGGTTTTGAGTTTGTGAATATAGAAAGTAAGCTTGAAAATAGTCTCAAGGCATAAACGCTGGGCGACAAGCTCAGCTTGGATGATGCACTGAGGAACACTCTGTTTGCAATGTATCACATGTTGAATCATGAGAGTTTGGACCCTCTCAATACAAGCCCAATCAACGAAACCTAGACTAGTTCCCAAAACCTTGGACCCATATAAAATTGTAGGCTTGATGATTGTGTTGAAGAGGCGCATCTTCAAAGGGATATCCTGGAGGCAAATCTGAAAGCATTGGCGCTCCAAGACAAAAAAGGAGGCATATCCCTTGCAAAAGCGTGGCCGAGAGTCAGGGTTCATACTAAAAGTGGTTCGGAAAACTAGACCCCCAAGTAAATGAAGGCCAATGTGATCTCCAAATGTTCCTTTTTGTAAAGGAATTGGAACTGGGCAAGAGAACATTTGGAGATGTTGAATATCATGACCTTAGTTTTGCTAAGGTTGACCACTAGTTGACAAAGCTTGCAAAAACAAGCAAGGACATCAATTTGTCTCCCCCTTTTTCCTTTTATTTGTTGATTTGAGGCGCTTTATGATTTTAACAACAAAATATGACAAAAGTGGAAGAAACATATGGTTTTGATCATAAGATCTAATGAAAACCCTTTTTATTTGTTTTGATCTAAATGTTAAAAAGAAAGCTACTAAGCTGTAGTTTGTGTCTCTTCTCTTCTCTTATTTGTATGGTAATTCAATTTATTTTATCTCCATAAGTTGGTAAACACTTGCATCTTCCATCTTATTTAATGTATGGGGAATGCATTATCAAGATCAGAATACCATTCATCTTGTAAGCCATGTTGTAGTGTTATTTACTCTCTTAAAATTTACCTAGGGCTTCTATCCAGCTTTGTCTAGGATGGCCTGCATTATCACAGTCACATTAACATGGTGACTCAATTGATGCTGAAGTTAAGCATTTAATGGTTTAAGTTATTCTTAAATGAGCAGCAGCCGTGCTTTTACTGTATGACATTAGTCATCAGTCTGATTTTTCTCCCTTCTTGATTCTTTGTAGTGCTAAATTATTTGGAGTTTGTTTGACCTCTATGTGAGTACCCCACAGCTTTAACCATATATTGTCCACTGTGTATGCTGTGAGTTTTGAACCCTTGCTAATTTCATGACGTGATTCACCATTCCGACCAGCCTGCAAATTGAAATGCCTGTACTTTATGGTGAAATAGGCAAGAAATTTTCTATTTTAGCCAGGGGATTTATGTTTTCATCCCAGCTGGATAGATTATTGGCTTTCCTTGCCCAGAACCCTTGCTAATTTCATGACGTGATTCACCATTCTGACTAGCCTGCCAATTGAAATGCCTGTACTTTATGGTGAAATGGGCAAGAAGTTTTCTATTTTAGCTGGGGGATTTATGTTTTTGTCCCAGCTGGATGGATTGTTGGCTTTCCTTGCACAGGAGTTTCTTTATGTTTGTTTATGCCATTGAATTGGAAGTTACTTGCATGCTAAGGCCCTTTCTCACTGTAACTTATACATCACAGTATTGCCAATTTGCCATAACTCTTGGTCTTATGTGTCAAGAGCAAGATGGCTTATCATTCTAGAAGAGAAAGCCAGATCACCTAACAACAGACGTTGATTTTCGCAGCATCTATTATCCTTTTACTAATTTCTCTAGCAACAAAGCTGGCCAGGCTATTAATGCATATATGAGAACAGGGAAAACATGCAAAACAGGCAAGCCTAATTATGCATGCATTATCTATTTGGATGCGGTCTAGCAGAAGTTGAACTGGCATGGCCAGATGCCTGTTTTTAATATGCCATTTATAATTTCAAAGAGAGCAAAGGATTAATAAATATCTAAGAGAATATGGGGATGGTATTGGATAATATTGGGCTAAGATAATACCGGGACAAAATCAGATAGATGGAGCATCAAGAAAACAAAAAACTTGTAAATAAATTACATGCTAACTTGTGGTCAGGTCATTGCAAGATACACAAAAGTAATAAATAGATGATCTATGCACATCTAACTTTGTTGCTGAAAGAGTTGGTTAGAGTGCCAATCATTTTTCCATTCTAGCATACATGCATACTTATGGCAGATAAACTTTGAAACAATATAAATGGTGAACTATAACTTCCCAAGATATTTAGTCCCTGTTTCCCACAAGGGTAACCACCATCAGGCATTACATCTTATGACACATATATATGGGCGAGAAGTAGAACACACAATCTGCTTAATCTAGACCATATTCATTTTCAATCTTGAATGGAGAGGAAGCCATGGTAAACTGGGTCCCCATGGCAAGTGCAGCTTTAAAGATCCCTGCCATCTGGTACGTATGATGTTGATTGGACTTGGATTCAACTCCGTAGGATTTGATATGTTTCTGATAATGTGCAGAACACACTTCCACTGGAGAATTAATCATGATGTTCTTTGAGATCTAAAAGTGAAGCAAACCAATAATGCGTTCTTTTTCTTGGCTTGTTTCACTTTCCTTAATTCTATCTTAGTCTCACATTCCAGAACTAGCATAGGAACCTGATATTGGTGGTTTAGTGTTAACATAAGTTCATGGAAGCTTCTCTTGTGCAGAAAACACACAAACACACATGGGAAAAGCTTAGAAAGTCATTGTTTTTATGTTTCAGTGTTGAAAATAGAAAAAAGGTTTGGGAGGAGGGCAAGATTCTTACTAGTCCCTAAGATGCAGAAATCCCCCTTAAAACTGGCTATGTCTGAAGCACACTCCCGTGCTACTCCAGAACCAAGCAGAATTTTCATTTTCTTAAGCTTAATTGTGCTTTTGCAAAGCATATGAGCCCAATGTTCAATAGACACACTAACATATAATTCACATTGGCATGCAATAGCCTCATTGTGCCTTCATCCATAACTAGTCCTACCGGATTAATATGGATAGGTTATCAAGTTAGTCTTGGTTTGTTTCACCAAGCACATGCCAAGTTATGATTGTGGGATTTGTGGCTTGCAAGAGACAACTCCTCCCAAGTTGCTTGAAAGCTAAAATAGACCCCACCATTGGGTTTAGAACACCTTAAGTGTTGGCCTCTAGTGCATCCAAGCTCACTTCCTGATCTGCCTACATATCGACTTATGCACATCGGCATGAGCGGAGTCAAGGTTACAATAGTTCACTTAAAATTCTAGGGAGTGACTTTATCCAAGTCGGACATTGGATATAAAATCCTCATTTGGCTTAGGGATCGTTGATTAATACAAGCATAATTGTTTCCCACACAAATCAGAAGTGACGCCATCACGACAGTCTAAGCCATATGGCTAATCACAGACTCCAACACATTAAGGTTAAGTTATTGATTTGGGTTTGAAGAATTGGGTTCACCACTATGACGATTTTTTTTACCTTGGGTATGGCTTGGGTTTGGCAGTACAAAAATATAGAAAAAATAAAAAATATAGAAATTCTAGCCTAATAAATAGGAAATTAGTGACATTAACCACATGCTATGGATATAAAAAACAAAATAACCACAAAATACTAACCGAACGTCAAATGTCATGATAATTATAAATATCAATTAGAAGTTATTACATCAAAAATAATATTCATCATCATCTTGCGACTAAGTTACTATTTGTCATCAGTCGTCATAAATCGACAACTTTGATTTAAATGGGTATCACCTACTCTACCATGTTCCCTAAGAACCCCCTCTCATGCAACTCCTACCCATACCTATCCTTCTAGAACATTTGTTAAAAAATAAAAAAATTTATAAACCAAAAAAGAATGAAGTCATTTTACTAGTCAATAAATATGAATGCATTGTCTTTTACAGATACATGCCTTCACGAACAGGTCAAACACAACCCACTACTATGCTGTGATTGCTTACTCGAAAATACATTCCTGGGCAATATACCTAGGCATGCCTTTTACGTGTACTGTCACCTCATGGCTCTTGCCTTTATTCAGCAATTTGGCCAGTCCGAAATCTGAAACCTATGCTCTGAAATTCTCTTCAAACAAGAACTTTCGAGGCATAATGTCTGAATGAATAATACAAGAAGAAGAATTCTGGTGCAAATATTGGAGGCCGTGAGCAGTCTGGAGGGCAATAGAATATTGGTCTTCCAGTTGAGGGGTTCTCTGTTTGAACCAAAGAGCAAGTCGTTGGAAGAGTTGTTCTCCATGAATTTGTAGGCCAACGGAGAATGAGAACCTTCAACACCATCGTCCATGGCAACGACATTGCCTAATATGCAGAGACACAGGTTGAATAACACTTCTCAGTATTGCAGCAAATCACTGCCATGTAAGAGAAAAAATAAGAAAAAAATTCAAAAAATGTTTTTGCCTTAGATTCTGCTCAGGTTCTGCCTGAGTTCGTCTTGGGTGACCCGGGTTTGTGCAAAAGAACCTGGACAAACCTGGGTCGTCTAGGACGAATCTGGGCCGTTTCCCAGGGGAACTGAAATGGTACCCGATTGGGTCCATCCCCGGGCAGGTTTTTTTGGCTATTTTGGACGTATGGTATCCTAGCATTAAGGCAGATTACCTTTTATGATGCATCTGCACTCACTCAACGTCATAGAGTTCTTAGATGAGATTAGCCAAGGATCACAATGTTTCATGCGTCCTTCAAACCATATATCATTGTGCAGTCACACATCACTTTATTTAACTTCAACAAGGCCTCTGTATATCCATGTGGCGCCTGCACGTTAAGTGCTTGTTACATGTACGAGTGGCCAAGGCTGACAGCCTTCCGTGGATCTCAAATAAAACAAGTTGTGGTCTATACTTTAATGCATTTGTGCTTTCGCACATGGGAGACCCGCACAAAACTTAGGTGAAGAAAGGTCGTTGGCACGACTTCAGGATGGGCGCCACGTGGCCTCATCACAAACTGCCCGCAGTCCCAAACAAATAAAATACTAAGACCAATTCAAACCACCTAATACAATACAAGTGGCTTCACAGTGCATATGGCCCCCACAAAAGCTGACATTGCCAATGACCTCAGCCATATTGTGCTTTACAAACAATAAAATGGATTCTATGATCTAATGTAATAACCTTGACAAATTCTTTCAACTGCTGAATTACTGAACGCTCACATGCAAGTGCTGATCACTAACATGCAACAGGGAAAAACTGACATGCAAAGCACAAAATCAACATGCAATGATTGATACCACACATGCAACCACCGAACATTTTCATGCAACCATTAGAACTGACATGCAACCCACCAAGCTAACAAGATCACAACTCTGTGGTCTGAAATATCTCTTTCCAAAATTGATCTGATTCTTCTGAGTTGCTGGTTATGATTTTTGGTTCTTGTTTGAATGTTTTGGAATAATTAATGATGACCCAATTGCATGCAAAGAAAATACAATAAAGATAGGCAAACTATGACTTCATTTTTTCATGTGATGATCAAATATAATGAAAATCAGAATTGAACATAGATCTGATCTGATTTATTACAGTACCAATAATGATCATAAACATTCAATTTATCATTCTATTTCATTACATAAGCCTACCCGAATGCTGAAGATGGATTAGGCTTCAATGGCCTGGATTTGTAAGATGAAACAAGGCCTCCAAACACTGAAAATGATGAACTTTGGTCGCAGATCTGATAACACCTTCAAACCCTATCGAGATGACAAATATAATCATAAAATAACCTCCAATAATCTGTTGAATTTCAAATCTGGTTGCACAATTGTAATTCCAGTGTGGAATTACCATTTGGGTGTGAGGGTTTTCATCCTCCATCGGTTCCAAACGAGGCTTTCCGTTCTCTGTGGAAAATATGGGTAGCCTTGAGCTCTCCGATGAATTTCAGAATTCTGTTTGATAATAATAATTTCTTTCTTCTATTTTACCCTTTTATAAAAAGCTTTTTCCACTTGAAAACCTTAAAATTAATTTAAAATTACTTTTTAATTTCTATTTTCCAATTGACCTTCAAAAAGTAATTAATAATTACTTTTTATTTTATTTTTCACTTGGCTTTTTAATTAATACATGCTTTATGGCCCCATTCCCTCTTAAAACACTCCTCTTTAGCCTACGGGAATGAAAATAGGCTACGGATTTTCTCTGTTTGCGTTAACTCGAGAAAGGGACATTACAGTCCGCCCTTCTCAAAATTGCTTGCCCACAAGCAATTGTAAACCAAGATGCTCTAGAATTTCAGCACCCTCCCAAGTGGCATCCTTTGCTGGTAAATCCTTCCATCGTACTAGATATTCTAGAATAACCTTGTTCCTCAACACCTCTCTGACATTCAAGATAGTCTCAGAAATCAGGGTGAGTTTGCCTTCATCATCCAAATGAGGCAACTCAGGGGATGAAATAACATGCTGCCTAAGTGCCTTCTTGAGACATGACACATGGAAAACATTGTGAATCTTGCTATCCACTGGTAATTCCAGCTCATAGGCAACTTCACCAAAATCCCTGCGAAGTATTGTACCAATCACACCAACACCTGGATCCCAAATCATCACACCCTCATGCCAGCTAAGAGTGAAGAAATAGATGTCTCTCATTGTGTCATCATCACCAAATGTCCATCTAAATCTGAATGATCCCCTAGGGATGTGAAAATTGTCCATTACAAGTGCATAAACAAATATGCCAAACCACTCTAAGCTACTGAAAATCATACTCATGATGATGCAAAAAGTACCTCCAATGACATATGATAGGATAAAATCATCATGCCAACCTCCAACACTGAAGTAGTGACCCAAACTTCCCCAACTCATCAAAACAGTTGATGTCCTCAAAGTACATTCTGAAAACTCCATGATCAGCAAGATAGAACAACCACTTCTCACCAATAAATGAGCAGAAAACCAATGGGTTAGGGCTGTAATACTTCTACCCTCGTGCACATCTCCATACCTTGGACAAAGGTCCAATTGGAACTCATCAAGTACAACATCTACATATACCTCAAGCCCTGAAAGTAGGACAGCACTATGCTCCAACAATGAAGCATCATCATGAAGTGTGTCATCATATGGATACCAAAGTATCACATCACCCAAGCTGAATATGAATGTACAAGTGTCTTCTCTCAAGCTATCATCATGGGCTATCCAAAAACTGAGTTGTGCCACATGGACTTGACAAGCGTCCATCATATGTGTATTATCTATTATGCAACTCCACTCCAAAACTCTCCAAACAGCTGCAAGCAAAAGTATATAGGCTGAAAATTTCCTGCTCAGAAATGCAGAACAACCACCTATCCTTATGATGCAACTTGGCTCTCCACACATTAAGCCAAACTTATCACATAATCTTGCATATCCACAAGATAAATGAAATCATGTAAAGTTAAGAGATTGCTGTTTATCACCATAAGACCAATCTTTACCTCATACCTCCCAAGTTTGCCTTCATAGATGTCATCATAGGCTGCTGTCCCAAGGTGTGTACTATACTGAAAACTTTCATCAAGGGCTGTTATAGCTTCTACCTCACGGCTGCCAGCTGTACAAAAGAGTAACTTGATGTCTATGGATGTAAAATCAGTCCTTGCTTTAGAGAACTCAAGTCCTAAAACTAGGACAGCATTGTGTCTACCCAAAGAATCATCTTCATCAGGATATGATATCAAAACACAAGTAAACTCCTTCAAATCTGAATCACGAATACATCTCTCCACGTCATCCTTTGTTGGTCCATAGGATGTATACACAATTTTTTCTTCTACAAATCTCTCATCAAGTGTTGGCAACTCTGATTGCTCCTCATGCTTGATCATCATAAGAGGCTCATCCCTCAAATCTTGAGTGTCAACAATGGAAGACTTCTTATAGTTATCATCTTCATGCCACTCATCTATCTCATGATCATGTGAAGACAAAGGATTGTTGTTTGTACTCAGAAAATCAGATCCGTGATCATACCTTTTTGAGGTGTCTTCATTGTCCTTTCTTGCATCTTCTTCAATGGTAGGTCGCTCATCCATAACTTCCAACCAACTCCATGGTGTAATGCCTATGACAAACCATATATTATCAAATCCTAGAATCTTCTTACTAGGCAATCCCTTTATTTCTATAATCAGCTCTTCAATAAAATGTCTCTCATATAACTTCAACATGTGTGTCCCAAATGTGATCATGTGTATGGAACAAGGAATGTCAAACATACTATGGGCTGTCATACCTTGAATGTAGCTTGGATTTATGAACACTTGCTTATGCTTAGCCATAAAATATTTTAGATCAGCAAGATAAAACCCCTTGCCAAGGACATCCTCTTGAGGTATATCTGTTACCTTATGATTACCAAGATCATGTGAAGATAATGTACTGCTGCTTATAACCATGGAATCAACATTTGCAACATACCTTTCAATGCTCTCTCCATAGATATCAGACGCATCTTCTTCATTTCTGAATGTCCATTTTCTATGCTATGATGTACAAAATCAGATTGTTTGTAGCTTGTTTCCACAACCATTACCTCATGCTTAGTCATCAAACCTTGAGTGTCTTCATGGATCTCGAGCACCTCTTCCTTCATGGTTGGATGATCTTCATCAAGTATTGGTCCATGAACTGTAGGCACAACTTCCTCTTCCTTAACCATAGAGTGATCCTTCAACTCTTTTGGATCCTTTTCTTCCATTTTTTCTTCTTCATCTGTGAAAATAGTTTCCTTTGGAGTTGTAGATTCCATGATTCCTTTTTCTTGTTCATTATTGCATCCTTGCACATTGAATTGTTCTAGGAACCTTTGACTAAAATTTTCAAGGCAAGCAATGGATTCGGTCCCTTGGGTCCTCAACAATTGATGCCACCACTTATGTGCCATTCCATCCAAGTACAAAGGGATAAATTTGAAGGCATCCTCCACGCACATAGAATTCCATAGCAAATATGTCTCCAATTCCTTCAACCAAGCTCTAGCAGAAATTTTATTAGTGCCATAAAAAAAATGAAGATAAACCTTACTCATTTTCTTTTCCTCTTCATTAGGCTTAGGCCACTTTGATTTTTCTTTTGGAAGAATGTTGGGTGGTGTAAGCCCAAACATTTTGTAGAATCTGCTCATCCTGAAACAATCGGCAAACAAAAAATTTCACAAGAAATCCCACAACACAAGACTACACAGGCTGGCAGGATGCACATCTTTGATACCACTGTAATAACCCTGACAAATTCTTTCAATTGCTGAATCATTGAACGCTCACATGCAAGTGTTGATCACTAATATGCAACAGGAAAAAACTGACATGCAAAGCTCAAAATCAACATGCAATGATTGATACCACACATACAACCACCGAACACTGACATGCAACCATTAGAACTGACATGCAACCCACCAAGCTAGCAAGATCACAATTCTGTGGTCTGAAATATCCCTTTCTAAAATTGATCTGATTCTCCTGAGTTGCTGGTTATGATTTTTGGTTCTTGTTTGAATGTTTTGGAACAATTAATGATGACCCAATTGCATGCAAAGAAAATACAATAAAGATAGGCAAACTATGACTTTATTTCTTCATATGACGATCAAATATAATGAAAATCAGAATTGAACAGAGATCTGATCTGATTTATTACAGTACCAATAATGATCATAAACATTCAATTTATCATTCTATTTCATTACCTAAGCATACCCGATTGTTGAAGATGGATTAGGCTTCAATGGCTTGGATTTGTAAGACGAAATAAGGCCTCCAAATGCTGAAAATGATGAACTTTGGTCGCAGAGCTGATAACACCTTCAAACCCTAGTGAGATGATAAATATAATCAACAAATAACCTCCAATAATCCGTTGAATTTTAAATCTGGTCGCACAATTGTAATTCCAGGGTGGAATTACCATTTGGGTGTGAGGGTTTTCGTCCTCCACCGGTTCCAAACGAGGGTTTTCGTCCTCTGTGGAAAATATGGGTAGCCCAAGCTCTCTGATGAATTTCAGAGTCCTGATTGATAATAATAATTTCTTTCTTCTATTTTCCCCTTTTATAAAAAGCTTTTCCCACTTGAAAACCCTAAAAATAATCTAAACTTACTTTTTAATTTCTATTTTCCAATTGACCCTCAAAAAGTAATTAATAATTACTTTTTATTTTATTTTTCACTTGGCCTTTTATTTATTACATGCTTTATGGCCCCATTCCCTCTTAGAACACTCCTCTTTAGCCTATGGGATTGAAAATAGGCTACGAGTCTTCTCCGTTTGCGTTAACTCGGGAAAGGGACATTACATCTAACACAGACCTTGCATACATGAAGCTAACTTAGTTTTGGCAAGGTAGGTTTATATGCATGGCCCTTAGATGTTCAACATGTGGCACGATTAGGGATAGCCTACGGCTCAAGCCAAAAGTTAACGAAAATTATAATAAAGCCGCATATAATAATAATAATAATAATAATAATAATAATAATAATAATAGGGCCACTATGACTTAAGCCTAAAGAGCTTTGCACATTTCACTGATTTGGATATAGCAATGGTTCTACACACAATGAACTTGCCTTAAAACCTTCTTGGGTTAAGTTTGAGTGCGATTCGTTGGGATGGTGGCACTTGTCACAATGGTGGCCTCACAGACTCCATGGAGTCCAAAGAAAAGGGGATGTTCATTACATTGCGCAGTAGCAGTGTGATTGTGTGAAGTGGCATGATCCTAACCCCTCGTTTCACATAGACCATTCCCCAGCTGCGTGAACCAAATCAAATTCAAGAAACTGTGATTAAGGAGCAAGAAGCTCAAGATGACATTGGATCATCAAAGAAGGATTTTTCACCTTTGAGATCACTGCACTGAAGGTAAAAGTTGTGATCTAAACGTCTAGGACTCACGTAGTTTGACATTAGTGCTACGCCTTGGCCTGCGTGATGACTGTGAATCGTAAGCCGTGTGTAAGATTGAGTGACCACAATGGAGATTACTGCAATGTCCTTAATGCATGCTTGGTTACAAAGGTGACTTCTCGCAGTGTAAACTACATCTGTGTGTTTGGTCGTAGGGGAAAGTGGTTGCGGGGGATTCTACTGTGATACCCTAATGTGTTCCTAGTGGCATTTGGGATGCCCAAAGCACAAAGCCACGTGTTTGTCTCAATAAGTTACAGAGTCCCACCTAAGGGTATATTTAGAGAGGTTTAGTTCTATCGCTGATGACCACATTAACACGCAACCCCTTAAGAGCTTGTTAAACCATTTAGCATCCTCTGTTTGCTTAACCAGAGAGTTAAGGTTCTAAAATAGGTGCTTGGTATTGACAGCAATGGCTTAACATAAAGGTCATGACCTTTATTAATATCAAGCCTAAAGTTCTATAGACTAAAGCATTTACTCATGCTTTATTTCATACATTGCATGGTCCAAGGTTGAAGCCATAAGAATTTATATTCAGGGGCTCCCCTTTTTTGAGGCAGGGCTATTTACTCTCGTCAGTTACAGGTTACTCTCTAACTAGTGGCATTATCTCTAATTGGCATTCCTATAGCCATAAAGGGAATAGTCCATCTACTAACTCGTGGTGAGTATATATATTTTTTTCCATTAACAGAATATCCATTCCTAAGGGAAGATGCAACATAGAGACCTAAGTCTTAATTTTTCCCTTTGCGTACTTTACTTGATTGTTGCATATCATTCATTCCACAAATTGCCTAAATTGCTAGCAACATTTTTACTTTACAGAAGTAAGGTAGTCTCAAGGATTAATTATGTTCCTACTTATTAGCACACCTCCATTTTTATAAAACAACAAGAACAAACAATAATCATAGTGACTTCCAACATTATAATCTGTAAGTCACAAGGTTTGAGTTTGACGAGGATAAAATTCGGTTCAAGTTCGCCAATGGATAAATTTGAAAAAAAATTCACCATTAAGTTCGAATCATAGAAAAAAAATAAAAACTAAAAAATAATTAAAAAATATAAAATTAAATATAAAAATTAATAACGATAAAAATATAAATAAAAATAAAAACAAAATTGAAAATTACAAAACATAAAATAATTTTAAATAAATATATACTAAAAAATTAAAATAAACAAATAAAAAACTTAAAAAAATAAAATAAAAAAAATCATAAACTTTATGAATAACAAATAAAACACTAAAAAACAAACAAAAAATAATTCAAAATATAATTACAAAACATAAAATAATTTTCTTAAAATTCATAATTTAAAAATTAAAATAAACAAATTAACAAATCATTAAAAATAAATTGAAAAACCATAAAACAAAAAAAAGTAAAAAAAAAAAAAAACTATGAAACTTAAAATGAAAAAATTTAAAATACATGCGCAAAAATAAACATAAAAAACAAATAAAAAATTATTTAAAAAAATATCAAGATATAAATTAAAAAATAGAAAAAAAAACGTAAATAAAATTAAAAAGCCCTACATTTTCATTGCTCGGCAATCGCAAAACTGTTGTAGCTAGTGATTTCTGCTTCGGATGCCAGCGTTAATGGCTCCTCCCTGCATTGCACAAGCTGTTGCAAACCTCTTCCACATCCACATGCACTCCATGCTCACATGGCACTCCATGCGTTGCAGTCTCGAGTCTTGGACGACACTCCATGTCAACATTAATAGCAATGCCCAACCTCCAAGTTTGCCTAGTAGGGCTAGCACCCGCCCAGTCTAGCACCTCTCAGCGCAACTCTACTTATTTGCTGTGTGATTTTTGCTCTGAACTTCATGATTTTACCCTCCATGAATGCAACATGTAGACCCACTGACACGAAAAAAAATGCAGATAAAAAACACAACGAATCCTACGAACTGTGGCGATTTTTTTTTTTGCCACATGAAAATCAACAAATTTCGTATTTTATCCAAAAAATACGGCGAATCTTGTGACTATGATTATAATGATTGGCAAGCTAATTAATCCATTTCTAAGCATTCTAGATCACCCATAATCCAAATGAAATAAACACAATGTAGTAACTTCAGAATGTAAGTGTATGCACTAAAATGTGCTCGCCCCGTTAATTGTGCTAATTTTCACTAATTTAACCTAATTCTTAGATTCCCTAGCCAAACTAACTAATATCCTATTATCCCCATCCCATTCCTATATCCCACATAACCTTTATCCCATTCTAAAATCAATTAATCCTTTCATTAAACCTTTAATAAATTCCATTACCTACTAACGTACTCCCTAATCCCACTAGTCAATTTTAAATTCAAAAATAATCCAACCACCCACCTACTACCATACACTACCCTTTCCTAAAACCTAAACCCTATGGGGAGATTTCTAGAATTGGAGGATTCTAGAAATCTTCCTCAAATTAGACCCTTATCTAGAATTCTTTAATTCTAGAGATTTCCATGGAATTAAAAAATCCATGAAAATTTCCTAGCCCTAGATTTTAAAGGTCCAAGTTTGAATTTGGATCCTTGATCTTCCCTCCATTAGCCTATAAAACTAAGCTCTCCCTCTACCCTCAAACCATCTAGAAAGCTTGTAGGGAATCTATGTCCATTTAGCTACTAAGGCAATCTACCAAGCTCATATCAAATCCATGCCAAAATCAATCCTTGCATCTTCATCAACAATACAACATCAAGCAACATCATTTGTCAAATTTGAGTCAAGGTAAAATCCATCGCAATCCTCTTGTCTTTGATATTTTGTTTAATCATGATGTGAAGAACTTAGGATTTAAATGTGTGATCGAATGTTGCATTCATCTAATGGCATTTAGATTCTAATGGCTTTATCATCTTACCTAGTAGTTGTCATTTGAATTGATTGAATTGCATAGATTTAATCCATAGTGAGCTCAAATTTCACCTACATTTTGGCAACCACGGTGGGAGGGGTAACCTCCCTTAATTATTTAATATCATTGTTGGAAGTGTTTTAAGTCAGTGCAGGGCCAACTAGACGTGGAATCAAGACCGGATTTCCAATTTTTGACGCGTTCCAGGCCAGTCGTGCTATTGCACTATTAGTCATGGTATTGCAATAGCGGGTTTGTTAAGGCCAGTAGCGATATTGTCAGTTAGCCGCTAGCGGTTAGGGTTTGAGCAGGGTTTTTGACAAACATGAGACTCTCTCAGTTGCGGGATTGCCCTGTTAGTAGCAATATTATGGTTCCTAACAGCGATATTGTCGAAAGTGATACTTAGGTTTAGACTATAACTTGTGTGTGCTAACCCTCTATTGTTATAGGGGTGTTGTGTGTTGTTGTTTCTGTGTGCAGGTCAAAAAGAAAATCCCCCTAGAGAGCATCTAATCACACATTTTCGACAAACCCACGACTCTCCCACTCGCGGTATTGCCTTGGTAATCGCGGGATTGCAATTTTCAATCACGGTAGTGTCCTTTCTTCTCAATCTGGTAAAACACTATCCCTATCACCTTTGAATCATCATTTCCAGTGTTTCCAGGGTCTGTCTAAGAAAATTTTAAGCCCTGTAAGACAAATCTAGAGAGGTTTTGTCCTTTTGTTGAAAGTTTGAACATTCCTCTATATAAGCATTTCACCACTTTCTTTGCCTATCAACAACTCCTAAAAAGTGGTGTTTTGTGTCTTGCAGGGTTCACAAGGGGTTTAAAAGGGAACAGATTATCTGAAAGCCCATCATACAAACTACTTGGACCCCATTCGATAATAATGTGACTGACCTAGTCGTGGGTTTGCCCTGCAAATAGCGGCTTTGATAGTCCCATTAACGCTTTGTAGTTAACGATATCTAGGATTAGTATTAGAGTCTGATAGCATTTTTATCATTAAATAATTGTATTTAATACCAAGGCCTTGTAAATATTTTTAATAGACCTTTTGCTTAGGTCATATATAGAATGTTTTTCCTTAGGACTGCAATATCGCTATTTGTGTCTTTTTGCGAGTTGCGGCTTTGTTGTTTGGAGTCATAGTTTTGTGGTTTATGGCAAAACTGCCACCGTTGATTCACATCTAATTGCGGTTTTGTCATTATCAGTAGCAGGATTATCAAACAGTCACGACTTGGTGGTTAACCATAGCAGTCAGCTAACATCTTGCAAACCCGTGACTAGCAACTCGTGGGATTGTGATCCCAGTCGCGGGATTGTGCATTTTGGTCACGGGATTGCCTTGTGCACTCACAGTATTGCAGGGACTCGCGGGATTGCAAAAATTGAGATTGCTAACATTTTTCTTGTAGGGCCCTTGGAGATTTTGGCACCCCATGAGATCCATAACCTTTGTGATTGCAGGGAGGGTTGCCATTTTCTAATTGTCTTAGATTTCATTGTCTTGATCGTTAAGTTGAGTATATCGTTGTCCTTTTTAGTAACTTGTAAATACTTGTTTAATATTGTGTGTGTATATATCTTTGATTTCTCTTTGTATCTACTGATTTGTCGTATTGTGTTAAAATACACATAGGTAATTAGAAGGGTTAATTAATCGTATTGTGTGTTTGCCTGTTTGTTAACCTCCCCTTAGGATAGCACGTGATGTGGAATTGATATCCACGCATGGGCTTAGTCTATAGGGGTTAGTATTGCGGATTTCATCACCGCACATTAACCAAACTCCGTGTTCTGATGGAGTATAACAATCAGGTACAACTATCATTAGGCTAAGCGGTTGACCCCATACAGGTCATTCGTGAAGGGGAAGAGTTAACTCTCTGAACCAGGCATTAGACAACACCCTATACGGACTTGGACCTCAACGTACCTTCGTGTATATAGGGGACACCCTTAGAGAGCCCGTTCAGCGTAGTATAAGACCTGACCGTAACAGGGGTTCCACTGCACGGGTCAATATCAGTGTCGAAGAAGCCATCGAGTGCAAGCAGGATTGAGAGGGTTCAATCGATTTTGTAACGGGTCACCGGCTTACAACCTCACCTGTGTAGCTGTTGGATGGTGTGGGCATTGGGTTACACACCCATCAGTTTACTAATTATAGGTTGTTGGCTTGCTTGATTGGGTGTGTGTTGTGTTAGACCCGTACTGTGTGTGAGTTGAGTCAACTTTTACTCATCCATATCCTATCTAGGTCTTTTGTACAATATCCGCTTGTATATTCTATCCTCATCATTCTATCAATTTGTACATATCTCCCCCACCATCGTTTTGTATGCATCTTAATCATCATCCTCGTCTTGCTCCACATCCCCATCACCCACATCTCATCTTGTATATCCAAGTCATCATTGTACATAGTCTCTTTGTATATCCTTCTCTTTGTCATACCCACTAATCCTTAGTCATACCTTTACACCCAAATCACATCTTATATCCTTATCCAAGTCCACAGCATCACCCACTTACCATAGTCACCTCATCCTTCCTAGTCTCACCATATCCCATTATCCTTGGTCATCACCCCATTATCTTGTACATCCTTGCCTAATCACCATCTTATCCATCCCCTCCTAATCTAACCATATCTACCCATCACCTCATCCACTCGCATGTCTTAATCACCATTTTGTATCCATTATCTAATCCCATCTACCATATCGTCTCTATCACAATCCCCCTATCATCGATCCTCTTAATCACTATCTTGCATCCATTGTCTAATCCTATCGCATCTTAATCTAACCACATCCCCTTATCATTGATCGTCCTAATCATCATTTTGTATATCCTAGTCTTATCCCCTTGTATATATCTTATTCTCTTGTACATCCTACTAGTCCTATCCCATCATAGTCCCACCTACCATTCGTCTTTCCATCCATCACCTATCCTAATCACATCTTGTCTCATTATCCACATTCTATCTTAAGTCCACCTCATCCATAGTCCTAATCATCCCCATACCATCTTGTCTCATTATCCCATCACCTTGTATATCCTTGTTTTACCTTCTTGTACATAATTCTTTCTCTTGCACATCCTTTTAATCACATCTTATCACTAGACCCATACGTCATTAGTCATCCCTTAATCACATCCCCATCATACCTCATCATCCACATCTTACCTTAAATCCATACTTGATCACTCGTCTTAACCTTGCCTTCATCACCCATCTAGTCATCACCTCATCTTATCCTAGTTGGCTTCTAGGTCACATACGAGTCTAAACCATCCCCATCCCACGTTATCCCTAATCATTTCATTATCACCTATCACCCTACTTGTCCATATCCCATGACCTCCATCACATCATCCTATCCCATCCCTACTTGAGCAACTTGGTCCAAGGTTTTCGAGCTCGTCCCATCATCCACATCATCGTATCCTTGTAATCCACTATCATTCATCCTTTGGTTAGATTTCACACCTTAGTCAATATCCTGTTAGCATCTTGTCACTCTTTCGATTTCAATGTAGCAAACCCATCACTTATCAATCCAATCCAATCCAATCATCTTGCCTATTCATAACTAGCACCCATCATATTGTCACCTTGGTAGTTTGAATCTAGGCACCCATCATATCCCCAAGCCTTTTGCTAGTTTGATAACTAGACATTGTTGATAAGTTGTTAGCACCTATTGCACTATCGGTCTGACATTTGATCAGTCTTTAATCCATTAGTCTATCTTATCCCCATCATTACCTATCATACTAGCTCGGTCCTTTCTATCTATTTTTGTTCAAGAACCTTATTCAATCCTTATCCTATTTACATCATCCATCATCTATCAACCATCACCATGGAACTAGACCTCGCCTTCATTGACCAATGCATACATGCCAACAAGGATGAGATCCTTTTGCGACTCATTATGATGGGTGTACCACTTCCCAAAGGTGTTGATCTCCTTCAACTCATTGCACCTCCTGTCAAAGCCTCGTCATGTGAATCCCGTACCAATCCTCCATCTGCTAGCCATAAACCACCGTCTGCCCATTCCCATACTAGCAAAGGGAATCCAATCTTGGCCATCTCGGATCCATCCACCCAGCCACATCAAACACCATCTGATCTAAAGTCCAATGCTTCAACGTCCAAGTCACAACATGAAGCGGGTCCTTATACGCCACTTCCCATATCATTGGAAGCCCTTTTCAAACATCTTGTTGCTGCTAACATGATGGTCTATCCACCTATCCGACATCTTGATCCCACTAAGCCGAGGCCCTCTTGGTATAAAGATAACCAATATTGTGCATATCACCAAACTTGGGGGCATACCATTAATTGATGTCGACCTTTCCAAGATTTTGTCTAGGACCTCTTTGACCGCGGTGATATGGCAATTGATGACAAACCAGATACATCTACATCCCTAGGTGAACAAAAAGAGGAATGCCAAGATTCCCTTCCTAATCATGATCAAACTCTTCCCTTTCCAAGCCAAGGTCATGACACCACACCCGTCCTACATGATCTCCCCATCCTCGACAAATTCTCCATAGAAGCCAAGTCTATTCCCCATGAGCCTAGTCCTCCCATATCTCATGAGTCCATCCATAAACCTCTCTTGGGTGAATCCATCCTTCATTCACCATCTTCCTCTCACCCATCACCCCAAATACCCCTTATCTAGAGGTCAATAGCGGACAATGCATCTACAAATAGCAGCATTATATCTTGTGCATCGGAGTTAGCTTCAAAGACAGTATCTGAGGTCTTATCTTTTGTAGGATCATGTTCAACACCTGTATTCAAATCAGATTCCTCATCAAAAATGTCATCCCTCATTGATGCTGATAATGCCTGTCTTTTAAAGGATACCTATAATCCAGATACCTCCGATTCATTACCAGGCATATGTTTTGATTCCATTCCAGATGATGACATCATAAATGAGTTCTTGCAAGCTTTATCTATCGAAGATTGCCAGAGTGACTCTGATCCCCCTGTGGATGCATCTACTACAGCTAGTCCTAGCGATCCTTTTGCTGATCTTGAGGAGATTTTCTACGATGTCGAAATAGGGTCTCCTAGGAATCCCTATGAAGACTATGCTGCCCCATCACCACTCATTGACCTCATCATACCATCTCCACCACCTTCATCCATCATGGACCCCTTTCTTCCCATCGATGACCATATAATTACCTCCCTCCATAAGGACGAACATGACCATGCATCGTTGGACCCTTG
Organism: Torreya grandis; assembly: GCA_037957365.1. Classification (NCBI taxonomy): domain Eukaryota; kingdom Viridiplantae; phylum Streptophyta; class Pinopsida; order Cupressales; family Taxaceae; genus Torreya; species Torreya grandis. The sequence continues at coordinate 1,870,472 of JARHVA010000406.1, forward strand.
AGCAATGTAATGTGTGCCGCAAATGTAAAGGTCGAAGACCAGATTTCAGAAGTCAATCATAATCAAATCATCTTTGATCCTATCAATCAAAATCAAGAAGAATTAAATCATCGGCCTAATCCAAAAGTGCCTTCTAGTGAAGCCCAATCTCTGACACTAGGGGCATATCAAAGTCAAAATAATCATTGTATATCAAGTCAAAGATCAACATCCCTTGGTGAAGCCCAAAATCAAGCACTAGGGGGCAATCAAAATTCAAATAATGTCAAAAGCATGGCCGATCATCCATCAAATCATCAGATCAAAGATAAGCCACAAAGTCAAAGTGTCTTGGATCTCCTACAGTCTTTTATCACTTGGCACCAATCAAATGAATAATGTCCAATACCTCCAACGGTGTATGTCACTGCTAGTCCTAATCCTCCATCACCCATCACCCCATCCTATCACGATCCCATCATTTAATTTAGTTTTAATCTTCCATTACCCATCACACCATCATATCTCGATCCTATCATCCAATTAAGTCCCATACATCCCCATCAAGCTCTAATCGAATCCATACCGCACATCACCCTCCCAGGTAACGTTGTCTCTCCGCGACGAAGACACCTAGTCTAGATACCTAGAGGGATCACAATCAAGAATCATCGAAGGTCACACGAATCCAAACACATCCAACAATGACAACATGATCCTACCATCACACATCCTCAGAACAGGTGTTGGCTAAATGATCCATCAAGTGTTTGCACCTTATATCTCCCCTATCAACTAATAACTCGAGATGCCCAATAAAGTTAAAAATCAAAATTCAAAAAATAATTCAAATTAAAAAAATTCGTCTAATGGTGAAAACCAGTCTTCTGGCGCCTTGGGCAAGTACCATGATGAAAACCGGTTTTCGACGTGATGGTAGAATAATCTATTGTTTGCATTGTTCCTCAACACTTGGGGGCAAATCAGTCCATTTCATATCCTCGTTCATCCATCCCACTTGTCACATCCTTTGTCCACATCATCTATATCACCCATCATCTTATCCCTTGATCCGTCATCCACCATCATATCATGCATCCTATCTCCTCTTCCTTTCCGTCTTGACCTTTGTAAGGAAGTGGAAGGTGTTTTGCGAAATGTCCTTGAAACCTCTTGGCATATCCTCCGATAGACACTCAAGCAAATAACCATCTGGTTCCTCCACGATGTGGTCATTGGCTATCCCTAGTCCATTCGTCCTTGGTCCCCATCATCGTCATCCTTTGTCATCCCATCCATCATCCCTCCATTTTTCTCCTAGGTGCTAGGCTTGGTATTCCCTTTGCTAGTAACCCCCTTTGTATAGTGTACACATTCCAAAAATCCCTAAAAATTGAAATATTTCCAAAAACCCCAAAAATCATAAAACTTGAAAAAAGCCAAAAATAGTCCATCTTGTCTTGTCTTATGCCTAATCCCTTAGTCGCATCCATCTCCATCCATCTCATATCATCCCATTTTTTGGATACCACATTTTGTCTTGAGACCAAATTGGAGTGGTCATCCATCCCTTCATATCTTCCATCTCATCCTATTGGCTAGGTCTTATCAACATGCATCATTTTGTCAAAAATTTTAATTTGGCACCCATCACTTCTTATTAAGGCCTTTTCATATCTGGTACCCATCCAATTATCCTTTTCTAGTATGGAAGGTACTTGATCCCATCACTATCCTTATCATTGCCTCTTCATGTCTAGCACCCATCCAATCACTTTTGCTAGCATGAAAGCTATATGATCCCATCATTTCCTAGTTTCCTTGCTAGATTGGATCCTTGCAGGGTCTTGTCTGTTGGTAATCCTTGGTCATCACTTTTCTCAATCACCTTCCTTGGCCACTTTTCGATTCAATTTCAAGTCCAAATCAGTATCCAAAAGACCTCCATCATGTCCTTCCATCTTTCTATCCTCATCTAGGGGCAACATCTCATCTAAATCCTAATATTGATCACCCTATCCAAGTCCAAGCCCATTGTAAGTCCACAATCACATCATGATCATCCAAACCATCATAACCAATTCAGTCCAATCACTCATCCCATCATTAGGCAAGACATTAGGACACTGCATGTAGATGCTTGTCTTTTGTTTGTGTCATGCATATATCTTGTTTGTCTTATGTTTTGTTTGCATCGTCATTTTTTGTCTATTGGGCAATGAACGAGGATGCTATGAGGACACCACAAAGTGCCCTCGAGGATGCAAAGTTCACCATTTGCCCATGCACTTTGGCACCATGTCCTTTTGGTCATACCTATATCATGGGGCATACCGCCAAGTGCCATATTTTTTGGATTACTTAGACTATGATGAGATTTATGACATTTGTGATGGCTTGCTCTCATCATCCTTCTCCCCATCACAACCTATTTGACTAACATTCCAATCTTTTATCCTCATCTCATCATCTAAGTTATATCCTATCATCACTAATATCATTCTTTAATCCCTAATCATTATCATCATCATCATCGTCTTCTATCCACTAGCCAGAACTACATCGGCCTAAGGTCTTTTCAGACTATGTAGGTAGCACTTGGCCACTTTTAAGTGCCCAAGGATAGCTCAGCTACTATCTCCTCTCTCGCTCCCTTGCATGTGTCTTTGCTAGGGGCATCATCCCAATCCTTTTGGTCATTTGATCATATCACTTCTTCTCTATCATCAACAACATCATCTTGATCGATTTAGCTTTGAGCTACATCCATCATTAATCCTATCAAATCATTAGTCTTATCTTGGCTTATAGCTCTCCCTTGCATGCGTCCTTGCTTGGGATACGTCTAAATCTTGCGGCCCTTTAATCTTATCATCATTCTGTTACGGTTGATTCCCCTTTATTATACAATCGTGACACCCATCATCTATTTTCTCTATGCATGTGTCCTTTCCAGGGCATTGTTATCCATTTGTAGCTCATTGCTCAAAGTCGACCTCATCTTCTTCATCTTCTATCCCACCCCTAACATCCCATCCCCTCATCTATCCATCTCATCCCACCCATCCTTCTTTTAAATGGCCATCCGCCTCCTCCTTCCCCGCATGTCCCCTCGAGGGGGCATCATATCATATCCCTTATCATCATTTACTAACATTCATCCATGACATGGTTTTTCTTTGAAAGACCATTACTCCTTCCACTTCGCTCCACTCGCAATACCCTTTCAAAAAGGGGTAAAATGTATGAACTAAAACATGCTCGTCTCGCTAATTGTGCTAATTTCTACTAATTTAACCTAATTTCTATATTCCCTGTCCAAACTAACTAATATCCTATTATCCCCATCCCATTCCTATATCCCACATAACCTTTATCCCATTCTAAAATCAATTAATCATTTCAATAAACCTTTAATAAATCCCATTACCTACTAACCTACTCCCTAATCCCACTAACCAATTTTAAATTAAAAAATAATCCAACCACCCACCTACCACCCTACACTAGTCTTTCCTAAAACCTTAAACCTTATGGGGAGAATTCTAGAATTGGAGGATTCTAGAAATCTAACCCAAATTAGCCCCTTCTCTAGAATTCTCTAATTATAGAGATTTCCATGGAATTAAAAAATCCATGAAAATTTCCTAGCCCTAGATCTTAAAGGCCTAAGTTTGAATTTGGACCCTTGATTTTCCCTCCATTAGCCTATAAAACTAAGCTCTCCCTCCACCCTCAAACCATCTAGAAAGCTTGTAGGGAATCCATGTCCATTTAGCTACTAAGGCAATCTACCAAGCTCATATCAAATCCATGCCAAAATCAATTCTTGCATCTTTATCAACAATCCAACATTAAGCAACATCACTTTGTCAAATCTGAGTCAAGTTAAAATCCATCCCAATCCTCTTGTCTTTTATATTTTGTTTAATCATGATGTGAAGCTCTTAGGATTTAAATGTATGATTGAATTTTACATTCATCTAATGGCATTTAGATTCTAATGGCTTTATCATCTTACCTAGTAGTTATCATTTGAGTTGATTGAATTGCATAGATTTAATCCACAATGAGCTCAAATTTCACTTACAGTAAGTTATCCACTATTCAAACTCATCTCAGTTTTAAGCTAATTTTTAAACAAAGTAGTTAGGGTAAAGGTTAGAAAATGTGTACCGTGTGAGTAGAAGCTTGCTTGCTTGTTTACTCGTTTGACTGGCCTCAACATGATTATAAGGTGATATTAGATGATTTGGTGTCATGTTCCACCTGCTCTCATGATGAGTGCACATGTCCAAAAGGGGGTACTGAGGAATCCTCTTTGCTGTTCTATCCATTGAACAATATGTAACCACAAAAAAAGTGCTCAACCTTGCTGAACAACACAATACTAATCTCTGCCATCTTTTCAGTCCACTAACAATGTGTAACCATTATGAGATTGCCCAGTTCAATTGAGAAGTAGATGTATGGCTGCACATTCAATCTCCATCCTCATTATCTTATGTTACAGCTCTCCTATTCCACCGTTCTGATGTCACAACAAATGGAGAAGAAGAATAACAGAGGTGGAAGTCACATGTCACAACTCAGCACAGACCCAACATAGATTTCCACCAAAAATAATTTGGCCAAAGAAAGCTCGACACCAATGAATTGCGTGTGCCTTCCTTCCCATACATTTAACATTCCCGACCAAGCGTAGAACCTGGGAGATTTCTTGCATCTCTCCCTTCTAAACTAGAAACCAAACTGTCCTAATTTCTCTTGGGTGATCCTCTTTGTGACCGAACTGACCCCCCCTTGTCGATGGGCTGTATCCTTTTTTAATTCATTTCTTTCTCAGCAGAGTTTTGGCAGCCATTAACTTCCAGAACTACTTGTCATTTGGTCAAGTCACATTGAATTGAGGAATGGTGACCCTTATGCAGCTCTGACTTTGGTGATTTTTTGTGGTCGCTTTCTTCTCTGTTCACATTTATTTCTGGTAGACTAAATGGTTGACTGTCTTTGCTTTCCGCAGCCTCTCGTCTCCCTACTATATGCCACCCTCTCTTTCAACTTGGATTGTGACCTTATATTTTATTGGTCATTTCACTGTTTAATACCTGCTGAGTATTATCCGTTGTAGCTGCCATTTAGCTTATGGCTTCCTCTTAATATCATGTGGTCCTTATTCATTTTAGTTCGCTGCTGAGTATTTGTCCATCATGGCTGCCACTACGTGGCTTGTGGTTCACTCAATGATAATTCCCATGTATCATTTAAATGGAGATCATTTTTAATATTTTTTTGTCACGTTTCTTTTTTGCTGCAATGGTCACGAAGCGTCTTTATATTACCTGTGGTCATGTGAAGAATAGTCCACATTAAAACATAATGCGTCCAGTGTATATATTCTACCATGGCATAAGGTGCCAAGTGTACATGTTGGGAAATACGGAAGCACACAATTGATTACCAAATACAAGCAACTTAATATGCGGAATTAACCAGAATCACAAGTAACTAGAATTCAGAAACAACACAGAATATGAGAGACAATACACAGTTGTATTAATACTCTTCTAGAAGGAAATACAACAAAGAAGATTGCCACAGTTCTTTTTCCTTACACACCTCTAGGGCTCCCACACCTCTAGGGCATAAACAGTAAATCTTTCCTCAAAGCTCTCTCTCTTACGGTCTCAACACACAACTCAAATACAGAGTTGGTGTTCACCTCCAACCAGTGAGTATCCACGCCTGCTGGTACACCAGTGCTCCACGCACTCCACAAGTGCTCCACGCACTCCAAGTACACAAACGTACTTCAAGTAGATTTTCCCTGAACTGCAACAACCTGCAACTCAAATGATCTCACTTATGGAAGGAACTACCTTGCCTTCCTCTTTGCTCTCTTTCTGAGTACACACTGTACTCCAAGTAGATCTTCCGTGTTGTGTTGCTGTCCTCCCTGATCTTGCACTCCTGCAAATCAATTTGGTTCTGCACACTTGGATCATGCACACACATACACCTGCAGATCAATGATCTTACTTATCATGCAGATCTCTTAACGTAGCCATGCACACCTGCTGACCAAGATCCTACACACCTGAAGAACTATTTTGATTCTCCAAAATCAGCGCCCACACTTGGTACTGCTATGGAACTAGGAGGAACACCCTTGCTCACCTCACACACAGAAGGAGCTAATTTTGCTCTATTCAAACTAGCACACATTTACAATACAGCGCATGAGTCTATTATATAGATCTCATGCATACAATAATTAGACCCTAATTACAATAATTAGATCCGCAGCTTCTAGTCTAAAATTGGCTCTTAACATGCAAAGACTCGGTTCGTTAACTAACTGTCTGTGAAACTGGCAATTCTGAACCGCACAGGGGATTGACGTCGGTCCCTGTCTGCCTGGAGATGACCGACGCCGGCCGATCCCTGATCGACGTCGGTTGCTCTTCCTGTCTAATCCTGCCGACGTCGGTTGCCCTGACTGACGCCGATGTCTGTGACACTTCAACAACTCCCCCTGTTCGCAATCTGGGGAAGCTTTTAACTCCACAACCTAACAATTTTCCACTTGGAGATAAACAGCTGCACCTGTACCTGTACTTGTACCCCATCTAATCTGTTTCCTGGTTTGTATCCCTCTTCAAGATCAATCCTGAAGACCACCCACCACACAACTTGTGGTGCACCTCCTGTCATCCGAGTAATCTGCCACATCCGAACTTACAAACTCATGTAGTGAAGTCCTGACCCTGCATAGCATGTATACTTGCTGTTGGTCCCTCTCAAATACTTGAGAACCCACTTCTCCGAATTGGCTCCTAACTCTCTGACAGCTCCCACTGTTTGGAAAAACTCAGGTCTATACCAGACCTCATGTGATTTCGAACACTGTTCTAAGCTCTGCTTGAACTGTCCAGCCCTTGGTGTGCTTACCGATTCTGCATCCTGCATCTTGAACTTCGCCAACACCTTCTTCACATCAGCTCCCACTGGAGACAAAATCTTCATGTCTATTATGCCAAAGAATTTTGCTGCTCCAAATTCTTCATGACATACCTCTGAACTAACTTTACCTTTAGCTCAAAAAACTCCCTGCATGTGTAACCCTGCAACAAGCAACCGCACCACATACAGTAACAAGATAATGTCGCGACTCATCATCCCCCTGGTAAAGACAAACACAATGGTTGCACTGACATTGACTGAAGCCCTGCTTTGTCATCCACCTGTCAAAATCTGTATCACTGTCCTACAGCTTCTTCAAGACCATATACCTTAGCCTTCCGTCTCACGTATCCATCCACTCTCTTCTTTAACTTGGGAATCCATCCGTCTTTCAGTGCTTTTTTCCAGTTGACAACTCCACCAACAGACACCTGTTTGGTTCTTCTCCAAGGATTCACACTCCTCATCCATGTCAAGCTCCCACTGTTTCTGGATTCTACCTTTATTGCCTCTTCACATCTCCCTGGTTCTCGACCATCAGTAAGCAACTAGTAAGAAGGTGAACAACGAATATGAGGTCCACTTACCCTTTCAGACCTCCACATGGGCGTTTGAGACTCCTTGATAGCTTGCTGTCCGCCCAACATTCGTTCCAGTGACCGATCTCGGCCATCTCCCAGTCTGCACCCGACTGATGTCGGTTCTCTGCACTGACACTGACTGTCGACGTCGTTTCTCTGGCCGACGCCGGTGTCCCTTCTGTCGACGTCGGTTACTGTCTGATCGATGTCGGTCTTCCTTGCTCGACACCACCGACTTTGCTGATCTGCACATGACCGACGTCGGTCCTTGTTTGTTCGACGTCGATTCCTCCTGACCGACGCCGGTACTTGTGTTCGCCTGTGAGTGATGACTTTTTACTCGCGAGCTTCTTTTGGATTAAAACCCTGTTCAAATCAACACAGCACTGGTCAGAATAATTCAGTCCCCTCAGCTGATCTCTGTCCGTCATCTTCTCCATGAACACCAAGGCTTTTCAGTTCTTAAGTTTGTCAAAGATATCTGTCTTCCACTTAAGAACATGCATTCCCCTCCTACATATGTGACCAAGCCTACAAAGCCACATCTCTGCAACAGAAGGTGAATCAGTAATATAAGTAGATAGATAAAGGATACCTACTTTCTTACCACCGTTTAATTTAAGTACATCCGCTGTGAGAGTTACTGTGCATCTCTCATCACCCAACTTTCCTGAAGAAATTAGACTCATTTCCAAGACTGGTACCTGCATGACCTTCTTCAACACTTGTGTGTTACCCGTCTGCAATTTCAGCTTCACTTCTCCTTCGTCAATACTCTGACAAGGCTCACCAACCCTTAAATAAATTTCTCCAAAGTCTCCCTGGACATACCCATGAAAAGAGGCACATGGAAAGAGGCAACAGAATCTGTAAATCAAGATTCTACTTTATCTAGAGCACCCTGTGCAACAACACTTGCAACATCTGCTTCTACACGCTGATCTTCTACCGACCAACAATCTTCCTTTACCTGCTCTTTCTTTCCATAAGACCGTAACTGACCATTCGTGCTTTTCAAATCCTCCATTTTTAGTGTACTTTCTTCTGCCATTGCTCTACTCCCACTCAATCAGAAACCCCTGAGAGTGACTTGTAACCAAACACAAAATCTGCTCCCTGCAACCTTAGCTCTGATATCATTTGTTGGGAAATACGGAAGCACACAATTGATTACCAAATACAAGCAACTTAATATGCGGAATTAACCAGAATCACAAGTAACTAGAATTCAGAAACAACACAGAATATGAGAGACAATACACAATTGTATTAATACTCTTCCAGAAGGAAATACAACAAAGAAGATTGCCACAGTTCTTCTTCCTTACACACCTCTAGGGCTCCCACACCTCTAGGGCATAAACAATAAATCTTCCTTCAAAGCTCTCTCTCTTACGGTCCCAACACACAATTCAAATACAGAGTTGGTGTTCACCTTCAACCAGTCAGTATCCACTATTCCCAGTACACCAGTGCTCCACGCACTCCACAAGTGCTCCACGCACTCCAAGTACACAAACGTACTTCAAGTAGATCTCCCATGAACTGCAACAACCTGCAATCCAAATGATCTCACTTATGGAAGGAACTACCTTGCCTTCCTCTTTGCTCTTTTTTTGAGTACACACTGTACTCCAAGTAGATCCTGCTTGATCTTGCTCCCTGTTGTGTTGCTGTCCTCCCTGATCTTGCACTCCTGCAAATCAATCTGGTTCTGCACACCTGCAAACCTAGATCATGCACACACATACACCTGCAGATCAATGATCTTACTTACCATGCAGATCTCCTAACGTAGCCATGCACACCTGCTGACCAAGATCCTACACACCTGAAGAACCCTTCTGATTTTTCAAAACCAGCACCCACACTTGGTACTGCTGTGGAACTAGGAGGAACACCCTTGCTCACCTCACACACAAAAGGAGCTAACTTTGCTTTACTCAAACTAGCACACATTTACAATACAGCCCATGAGTCTGTTATATAGATCTCATGCATACAATAATTAGACCCTAATTACAATAATTAGATCCACAGCTTCTAGTCTAAAATTGGCTCTTAACATGCAAACACTCGGTTCGTTAACTAACTGTCCGTGAAACTGGCAGTTCTGAACCGCACAGGCGATCGACGTCTGTCCCTGTTTGCCTGGAGATGACTGACGCCGGCCGATTCCTGACCGACGTCGGTTGCTCTTCCTATCTAATCCTGTCGACGTCGGTTGCCCTGACCGACGCCGGTGTCTGTGACACTTCAGCAACTCCTCCTGTTCGCAACCTGGTGAAGCTTTTAACTCCACAACCTAACACATGTGGCCAATGTGCCACCTAACCAGCTGCATATAAGGTGACTGTATTGGTGATGATCCTTTCTCAGTTGTGGAGGTCCATCGCTTGAGCTCCCGCTCATGCCGCATCAACTCAAATACTACTCCGATGGACAATATGCAAAGCCTTACCAACTCATTTCATCATTGGTGTGTGTGTGAGAGAGAGAGATTGAAACACATTCGGAAACCCTTGTTTCCTACACAAACCAAACTCATCATGGCACCTCTATGGTATGAAGAGACATAAATAAAAGCATAATAATCCAATACTTATTAACCACAACCATAATCAATATATCTTTTCCCGAGGTCTAATATGAAATAATCAAAGGTTACTTGAAACAAAGCATGATCCCAATCATTTTAAATAGCTGAATTAATGGGTCCAATTCTGATTAATACTTACCTATGGGCCTAAGCCAAGGTGAGGCTAATCAGGAAACTTGCACAACATGATTTCTGTATGATGTATGCTTGCACATAATTCCAATTCCCTATTAGTGTATGGTTCCATGGATTGCAAATATGTTGACAGAATTCTTATGTAAAATAGTACAAGGCCTTTTTGTCCCCACAGTGACTGGAATCAGAAGTAGATTTTTACTTTAATGATGTATCAATGAGTGGAAATTCACTTGCAAGCCAAGTGCAACCAATAACAGTTGGTTCTTGTATTTTCTCATAAGGGATATTTTTAACTAAAATTATCTTTACCTAATTCTAAGTAATCTTTATTACAATCCCATGTTGATCCTCTTCTGTTTTGTTCATGATCCTTGAATGTACATCTTATTTAGACTCCTTGTCTGTTTCACGTTTTGAAATCTCACACGTGCTTTATCAAAATCTTCCATGTGATCCTCCTTGCAAGATGAATCTTATCTTGACGCTTTATTTAATTGATATACCTTTGCTTGCTACCAAGCTTTTTGTTTCGTTCATTTTCTTTTTTGTTGATTGTTGAAGATTGAATAGGCCCTTATTTGCTTGAGGCCAATTCTTAACAATTTTAGGGCTTCTTTGCAAAGAAGGTGAAAAGCATATTAATTCGTGTATTTTTTGTATACTGAAGTTGCTGAATTGTCTTTGTCAGTCTATAGGAAGCGCTATTTATGTTTGATTTAGAAATTTCTAGAATCATAGCATACTTTTCTCATAGTTAGATATTTATAGTCATGGATTAGGCAAATGCTCAAGTCCTATAATGGCTTGCATGTCCCATTGTGCTTTGTCCTTAGCAAAGAATGAAAAAACAAAGACTAGAGACATTTTAAGCTCATAATATGTCTCATGTCATCAAAGAACGTGAAAATAAGAGACAGCAGCATATTCCAGCTCAGATTCTGATTATCTATCTTGAACTTACTTCTTATTCTTTGCGTGAGTAGGTAGGAAAAGATGCACATGGAATGTTGGTCAGAGATTGTCTAGCTTCCTGTGGAGTTCGTCTCGACTACCTCAATACTGTATCAGTCTCTACTGGCCATGCTGTTGTTATGCTGCAGCCTAGTGGACAAAACTCTATTATTATTGTTGGGGGTGCCAATGTTTCCTGGCCAAGACTTGAAGATGGTATGAGTCGCCTTTCGACGAATGCCCAGCAACAAATACGCCGAGCAGGAGTAATTCTGCTACAGAGGGAAATTCCTGATAGTGTGAATATTGAAGTTGCTAAGGTGATTATTATTATTTAAGCAAATCTTTGTTTGTTTGTGGTCTTTTTTCCACTTTTATTTGCATTGGAAAGCGGATAATATATGGAATTTAAATTAGTTTCTGTAACAGGCAAATACTTTTATTGGGTCGCCTACTTTTCATTTGTCATAAATAAGGTATCTAATTTCTCTTTTAATGTTTTATTGTACATCCATTGTTCTTTTTGTTAGAAGTTCCCTGTTTAAATTGTAAACTGTCAAGCTGCTTCCAGTGTTTGGGGTGGTGCTGGTGGTTGGGTGAAACAATGTTTTCAAACCCAATGGTCGAATCTCAATATTGGAACCTATGGTAACTGTGAAGACATTCAGAAACTAATTTCACTAATGCCTTGGGGTTCAAAATGCAGATTTTTTTTTTTAAAGGTTCAAGCAGAAACGTGACTGTAGGCAAATGTTTTCATGTATCAAAAGCAATCACTCACAGCAGCGCTACTTGCAAAAATTTTCAAGCTATTCTACACAATTAATTGTTTAAAAAGACATCCCATGGTTTTGAAAATGCTGACAAAATTCATAGACCCTCTAGCTCATTTTTATATAACATACCAGTAAATTCTGCAAGATAATTTTTTTGTCACAATGGATTGTATGTGAGGTTGTATGCTTCGTCTCCATCTAGTCTTCCCCAACAGGTAGAAGTTTTATTGGAATGCAGTATTATGCAAATTGCAATCTATGTAACAAAAAATGGAGAATATCCAAATGAGAGACAAATGGATGGTGATTATATGTGCCTTTTTCAAGTAATTGTTTTTAAGAACTGTCATATGTTGGCTGTTTTTATTTTTTCTTAGGCTGTATAAGCAGTTAAAATTTTTATGACCTTCCATAGATTGGAGTCTCCAGACTATCAGAATATGCTGTTTTTGTGTCAATAAAACAGAATAACATCAATAACATCAGTGTCAATTGAAATACACAATAAGATTCTCATTTGTTATGGCCGCTTTTAATTTGGGTGAGTAATCCGAGTTCTCAAGATTCAGAATCTTATAAACTGTTGCTTTATCAGAGATTTTTCATATCATGCATATTGAAAGTATTCGAAAGATGCAATTGAGGCGATTTGTTTGAGCGACCTCCTAGCATCTTTAAAGATAGTCTCTTAAAGTAAGTCTGTAGATACAACATTAGCAAATAAAAAGATTTAAAAAAAGAAAAAAGAAAAGGAAAGGATTTATATAAAGGAAAGATCAAAATATATATATATATATATATATATATATATATATATATATTCTACTGTGCCAGGCCAAGAAGCTATTGGTCCAGGCCTGGGCGTTTGGACACAGAAGCAAACATAGTCATCACAATCATTGATACAAATCTAACTCTATAATCTGTTGAAGGTCTTGTTGAAGCTTGCCGGACCACCAGAGTAGCAGGGGGAACCAAAACGAGATATATTCCCATTGTCAAGAGCCCAATTTGATAAAGCATCTGCCACTCTGTTGAGCTCTCTTGGAATATGTTGGAATGTGATTTCCTGAATTCTGTTTTTCAAACATTGTAATTTGTCCCGCTCTCTACACAGTTTCCAATTTCTGCCCTGACATACAACTGAGGTAGAAAGCAGTCTCACTATAATCAGAGAATCAGATTCTACCTGAATTCACTGCTACCCAAGTTTCAGGGCTTCTTGTAAGCCCCGATATATAGCTCTTATTTCAACTAAATTATTTGTGGCATACCCAAGATTTTCTGAAAAGAAAAAAGCCACAGAGCTATCAGCAAGTCTTCCAATGCCCCCCATACTTGCTTTCCCTGGTTTACCTCTATAAGCACCATCTGTATTTAGCTTACCAATTCCTGGAGGAGGGGGAGACCACTTACTCTCAACCTGATTTCTCTTTCTTGGTTTAGAGACTGCCACTGTGGTACTGGAAGGGCATATCAGAAGATTTTTTGAGAAGACTATCCCATTGCGGAGATAGAGAATGAACAATGACACCTTATGGACTGTCTTATCATATGCACTGTATTGACATTTTGCTGCCAGCATTTCAGCTTCCATACTTATTTCAGGGATTTAAATTACAAATGTGTATTGTCTTGAAATTTTGTAGCTATATTAATAAAAAACAAGAACCATTTCAAAATTGTAAAATACATTTGAGCGAAAATAAACAGCATAAAATTTTATTCTGAGTAAATATGTAACATATAGTTGCAAATTACCTAAAATAACATCCTGATAACAAAATGAAAATGAGTACTACCATATGAAAGTATACTCGTGAGTGATGATGGATTAATGACATGCAGCTGGGTTGAGGATTCTCACCTTAGGCAAATAGACATACATAGCCAAGCTGTGATATGACTGCCTGCTGTCCTGACGATAGTCATTTAAAGGCTAGGCACTTTCTTTTATTTAAAAATGAGGAGGAAAAAAATGCTCAACTTTGTAACTTATTTTAATGGAAGATATTTGTGTTATTTCAAAGCCGTTTTTAAAAATTTAGGGCAGTTCCAATTTAAATCATGTTTTGTTTGCAAGACTATAAAAAAAAATGACATAAATTTGGGCAGTTCCAATTAAATTCGTTTTGTTTGTGAGGCTAGAAAAAAGAAAATTTGACATTTTTTCTCCTTTCTCTTTCATTTTCTACTACTATGGTTTGGCTGATACAGGACAGGTATGAGCTTATGTGGCTTGAATTTTTTTTGTGAAGGCTTTATTACAAAGCTTGGTGTATAGAATGAGAATGTGTCTGCAAATGCTTATTTTTCTATTTGTGTCCCATATTGAGGAGTCTGCTTTCCATTTGAATTTGAACTCTGCATAGACCTTGTCATTCCTGTGCAGTAATTTGTACTTGATTGATATGATATACAGCACCCCAATGCCCGTAGATAATTGAATACGCATTTATGTTATGATATTTTGAATCTGAGTATGAACTGGTACGTGGCGGTAGTAACATAATATATATAATTTAATTTTCTAAGGCTAAATTAATATTTTCTCAGGTAATATAAGCATGCTAGCATACCTTCAAGTTCGCATGCAAGTTTGTCTATTAATCAGAAGCATATTTGGAGTTTGGTTTTTGTATCTTTGTGAAGTTTTTTCATACTTTCTAGGTGATATCGATTGGTATGAGTCTATGAGACGATATCAATGATTCTGAACTCTGCCTATTCTTTGATGGACTTACAAGTGTGTAGCTTTGTGAAGTTTTCTTATACTCTCTAGGTGATTTCTATTGGTACGAGATAATCTCAATGTTTATGAACTCTGATGATTCTGCGATGGACTTATAAGCTATATTAACTGCGCAGGTTGCAAAAAGTGCAAATGTTCCTGTTATTCTTGATGCAGGAGGCATGGAAGATCCTATTCCTGAGGACCTCCTTAAGTCTATTACTATTCTAAGTCCAAATGAAACTGAGCTATTTCGTTTGACAGGAATGCCAACTGATACTGTTGATCAGGTCATTGAGGCTGCTACAAAATTCCTTGAAATGGTATTAACTATAATATCTTTTTTTGCTTAAAGCTTTTGTATCTGATTTTTTAAATGCATCAGCCAAGCTATCATTAGACTGGATATAGTTGTGAACATGTAACATTATGCTACCGTTTAATATACAGGGTGTTAAACAAGTTCTTGTGAAACGGGGAGAACAGGGGTCTGTCCTTGTGATTAAAGATACTCCTCCAATAATACAACCTGCTATACTTGCTCCTATGGTACTAGATACAACAGGAGCAGGAGATACATTTACTGCTGCTTTTGCTGTAGGTCTTTTGGAAAAGAAGTCGCTACCGGACAGTCTCAAGTTTGCAGGTTTGCATGCTTTCGCATCATATTTTAAATTTAAAGTACCATCCTGAGATTTGTTGATGTTGAATGCATTGAAATTTTGGTGTTTGGCTTGAATGGGGTTTTTAGTGCAAATATATTGCAAAATCCTATGGAATTGGATCTTTACACCCGAATATATGATATGCTCTAGACTCTTATTTTATATATGTGAGATGCAGAGGTGTTTGTACCTTTGCATTTTACCCAATAAGTTTTCATTTTGTAATTTTCATGTTGGTCCTGGAAAATCATTAAGTTCACGACTTTTATCGAGGCCCAGATTTGTATCCATGTTCTTTATTTGAAAATAAGAGATCAATATATTTATATATAAGAGTGATGTTACAAATATTTAAACCCCAACTTATCTTACAACTTGTCATAAGTTGGAATAGCCATCATCAGGAGAAACACAAAATAGCTTTTAGAATTAGCTTAAGACCTTTTGGCTATAGAAAACCATAGGGTTCACAAAACAGAAGAAAGTAGCAACTTTGATCAAAACCAGGAGGAACATCCCCATTGCTTTGAAATTTGTAATTGCAGTCCAAGCAAGCGGATCCAAAATACAATTATAATCTATGATTATACCTTAAAAGTAAGCCGAGAAACAATTTGCAGCATGCTTTCAAAATTGGACATTAGACTAAATATTCCTTCTAACAGGCTCATCCAAGATGAACTCACAGTCTACATTGGTGGTTTGTCCTTCCAGGTGAGATATGTTGCAGTAGCAGAAGCCCCATTTCCTGGCTCAGTTCCAAATTCTAATCCACTGGTGTTGAGCTTGGGGACTATAATCCACATTACAGTCTGTTGCTCTGGCTTGTGTTGTGCGGGATGGACAGGCATTGTGCTGTTTCCTTCTAGTGGCTCTGCTGGTCTCTTCGGTTTCAATGATGACCCCTTCAATAAGATTATTTAGGGGCTCATATATAAGCAATTGTTTCAGATTCTGGACCTGAAACTGTTGAAAATTAAAATGTTTGTGCAGTAGTTCAATGCATTCGACTTGTTTGGCTGGCAATGCAGATTGTTGTGATTATAATGTCGTACATTCTTCAATGTGGTGAGGTTCAATGCAAAAGCCCTTTAATCCCTCAGCTTGTTTCTCAGTCCATCTTACTTATCATTCAGAATGTGAATGACTTTAACAAGAGCCTCAATAGATTTTAATTTTTGGCTACATCAGCCATTGATGGTGTTATAGGGTGGCTTGTGGCCTTCTCTTTTGGTTCTTCTTTGGCAGGCAATTGGCGGCTCGTGGAAGGGTTCAATGAGTTGTTTAGACCTGGGTCAGTGGCTACCTGATGCAAAGTTTCTTGATTGCTGGCATACTAAGGAGGATGCTTTGCAGTGGTCCTATTGTGAAGCTGCCTATATGAAGATCCTGCAGCAGGAGGAGGAGTGATAAATGGTTCCTTCATTTTATTGGAATTGCATGAGGAAGGTCGAATAATGAGTGGCATTTGATGTAGTCAGAGGAGTGTTAGAAACTTGCAAATCATCTTAAGGTGTAGACCCTAGTTGATTAAGGAGGGGGTCTTTGCTTTGTTGCAGGGTTTTTAAATTCATCAAGAGTGTTGAGATAGTTTTGTTACACAAACTGGATATCTACGAGGAAATAAATGCAGAGCTTGAGTGGAGTTCCCCTAAGTGGCCAGAGCTTCAGGTTCTCCCATGATTGGCCCATCCTCATAAATTCTCATCAATTGCTTACTTTTCCTCTGGCTTCTGAAAGCTAGTAACAGACCTCCGTTGTTGTTTTGCTGCCATGTTGTTCCGTCTTTTTTAGCCTTTTTGATATTCTTTGATTGAGTGTATTTACCAATGTAGCAGGGGTGGAGGTATTTATAGCCTTAGAACCGAGTCTGAGGCCTTTCCTTCTATGCGTAGCTTGATACCCTGTAATGAAGATCCTGGATGTGTGAGGATGACATGATTGCAGATCGAGTTTAGAAATTCTTCCACATGTGTGAGATTTATTGCTGATTTTGTTCTCGAGTGGTATTTTTAGCATGTTTTACATCTATGTTTCTTCTTTCTTATTATACATAGAATGCTTGGAAGCTTCCACTTTTCCAATGTGCCTGGTGTGCATGTGGTCTCTTTGATTTTATTTAGGTTTAGGTAAAATTAAACCACACAGATAACTCCCAAGACAACACAAAATATATAAGGTTGAGGCTTACATGAACGAACTTGTGACTTATCCTATCGAAGTTCCTTTCCCACCATTCTGTCTTCTTAAATAACTGAAAGCGTATCTCAGATGGGAAAATGCAGTTTATCCATAGCAGCAACAAATGATATTAAAGGCTTGGGCCAAAAAAGTCTGTTTAAATGTTTCTTTGTCCTCTTTTTTTAAAGAATGAATCTTTCGGGCTCTAGTATTCGGAAGTGATTGCAAACTTAAGTTTTTTATATAAAGTTTATACACTTTGGATTTCAGCTTGTCAAGCCTAGTTTTCCTTTGTTTTGAGTATGTGTGTTCACATTACTTCTATATGGTGGCTTTCACAGACAGAATCTCCACCAAAGTATCACATAAAATTTGAAAATTATCCAATGCCTCGCACTGATGTTTCACAATACTTAGTAGTTTCAGAAAGAGACCGGTTTTTTACTATAGCAATATCTAAAAATGCAAAACTTATGTGCCATTTTTCATTCAATTTTTTGTCTTTACCATACTTGCTTTTATTTATGCTTCACTATTTCCCGCATTTTATTTTTTGTAAATGGCTGCAATGGACTTTTCTATGAAATAACATAGAAATGGATGTGTTTGTATGGAAGAATCATCCTGAACCGTTTGTATTGGCTCTCCTGGCAGCTGCAGCAGCATCTTTATGTATTCGGGTCAAAGGTGCCATCCCGAGTATGCCTGATAGATTGGCAGTAACACAGCTTCTGCAGGATAATGACATTTGACCTTTTTGAGGATTGAGGGCCCACATACCTGTTTTGTACTTGGGGTTTCTTCATTTA
Source organism: Torreya grandis (assembly GCA_037957365.1). Lineage (NCBI taxonomy): Eukaryota > Viridiplantae > Streptophyta > Pinopsida > Cupressales > Taxaceae > Torreya > Torreya grandis. Next base: position 1,888,845 of record JARHVA010000406.1, read on the forward strand.
CATCTGTTTATTGCACATATGTAAATGCTTTTATGAAATCTGAGAAGAGAGGATTTTGTAAGTTTTGGAGCCTTTACTAGCAGAAGTGAATGTTCAGTGTTGAGCTTCGGTAGTTCCAGTTGAGGCTGCAGAACTTTGTATAGCTAAGGCAATGATTGAAGTTTGAATTTTGTCACTGTAATGTGGAGTGGAGCTCAACTTGTATATGTTAATTGGAATAACATAATATGCCGGTGTATCAGGATATTTCCTGTCCCAAAAATTGCTTACTGGTTTCCTGACATGGTTGTACAGTATTAAAACTTAATTTCCTTGTACCTTGCTTTCTCTGCTCCAGTATGCCTTGAAGCTGATAGAAGACTAGTTTCTTGGTTTGTAAATCAATTTTTAATTTTCATATCATCATGTAGTCAAAATATATGTTGGCATAAAATGGTTGTATTTATTTTGAGCTGGTAGAACATTGTCCAGGTAGGTGCCCCAGCCCTTCTTAGTCTTATTAAAGGAGCGTGGCAAGGAAGTCTAGATAAACCTTCTTTAAGAAGGGTGAACGGCAGCAGCCTTAGGTACATCCCGCTGTTCTCTTGCGTCCACTATCATTTTTTTTTGTCCTTTGCTTGAACATAGTTGATGTGACCGGATTGACTGACACATATTAGGGGCTTCTCTCTTCTTTGGGTGAAGAGGCGGTGACCAACAAATACAGTAAAGATTTGACTAAAAAAAGTATTAGATATTTTAATTTGTGGGATTTTTGATGGAATGTATTGTGTCATCTCTTAGATGACCAATGCGAGAGCCATTTCTATTATGACCTTTTTTTTGGATATATTCCGACAACAATCACAATTGGGCTTTGGTAAAGAACAAGTACACCTAATGAGTTCCAACACATCGGATGAAATCATATGTACTGACTTTTTGGAATACCTAATACTCAATGGTGCGTAAGTTAAGACCATCCCATTTATATTTCTATTGAAAAATGGAAACAAATGTCATAGGGATTTTGCTACTCTTTTGCATGGACATTTGGCACTAACAACAATAGTGCTCCTCCTTATCACATCTTAGTGAAGGAAGAAGATGAAGAGGACTGCACTGTTTCTGGTCTTGATAGGTGGATTTGTGCTGAACAGTAAAGAAGCTGATGCAAAAGAAGCACAAAACACGTTAACATTTTACATGCACCATGGATTGGCAGTTTCAGAGCATATTAATGAGAGGGTACCCAATTTGAATCTGAATGCACCCATATTTGGAGGATTAAACATTGGGATAGGAATTGTTACTCCCATTGATGTGGCCCTGATTGAAACACCTGATTTAAATTCACCTACATTGGGCAGAGGCCATGGATTTTATGTATCCACCTCTGAGAATAAGGATGATGATAAGTTTCAGTTTATGGCCTTCTCTGCTGTTATAGAGGAGAATGGTGAATTTGGGCACTCTGTTAATTTGTTTGGTGTAGACAATATATCGTTGCAGGAAAGGCAGATTACAGTAATTGGAGGGACGGGAAAGTTCATAAATGCAAGAGGCTATGCCACCCTCCAAACCATTCCTCAGTATCATGGTGACCACCAATATAATATCCTTAAATTCACACTCCATCTTACATTTTAAGCACTGTTACTCTATGGCAGGCTTTGATTTAGAAACTCCCTGCCTTATTTGATAAGGTGATTGGATAAAACCTTCGCCGTGCCTTGGAGGACTTCTCTTGCGTGTTGGGAATGCTTAAAGCTTTATATGTATAAGAATTAGATTTTGCTTCAGACAATTTGTTAGTGATAATTTTTTCTTTAAAGTTAACCTCTTCAAAAATGGTTTTTTAGTCGTAAATTTTATTTTAAAAGTTAACCCATACTGCGTTCCTTTTTTCCCTGCCAATTGCTCTTATGGAGACTTCACGAACAAGGGGATTTTTTTGGCTCCCACAAGATAAATTACTTCACTTCTACACATTATTGTACAAGCATTATACAACTCTATGATTTTACACAAGCCCAATGGGAATTCTATGCCTCTACATGATTTGCCAAATAACCAATTTTTTTGGAAAAACCATGTCATCTCACTAATCGAAAGCTAGAACACCATTGCTTACGTTTTGGTTGGTTGTATTCTCATTTTGCATTATCTAATTTACCTCGTCTTTGTTGGCTGAATATTGTATGCACTGAGTTGGGGCTGAATGTATCTGTTACATGAGAATGTGTCATGTATGCATTGAATTGGGGCTGAATGTATCTTTTACATGAGTATGTGTCATGTATTTATGTTTTCATTTGTAAGAAGGGTCTTCGACGGCTTGCACCATCCCAAAACCTTCCTTGTATTCAATTTTTTATGTTCTTAACTCTGTAATTTATGTAACATTTTTTCACACATTTAGAGTGAGAGTGAAACAATGTCTATGTATATCATTGGTCATACAAACTATGAATGGATTTGAAACAAATGAAACAAAACTAAGTTACTGTAATAATCTAATTCTGGCATAGAACCTTTTTCCATTACATTTTTGTGCTTGGTCCACTTGTGTTCATTTGACTATTTTTGCGCTTGGTCCACTTATGTCCTTGATCTATCTATTTTTGTGCTTGGTCCACTTGTGTCATGCATTTTTGCGCTTGGTCCACTTGTGTCCTTGATCTATCTATAGTTCCTCATGAACACCTTGAATTTGTCAATTGTAAGTTTCAAGATCTTAATCATCCATTCTTCGTTCCCCTGAACTCTGTTATGAGCCTTTTTGTATTTTTGGTTAGAATCAGTGGATTGTTAATTTTGACTTGGTGAGAAGTAGCCTTTTGTTGATTCTAACCCTCGTTCTTTTGTGGGTCTATTTTGCCTTGAATTTTGCTTATCACTATCCCCATGGCTGACTTATGTTTGAAGTGTCCTAGGGAGCCTTATATATAAAAATATACTCGTAGTCATTTCTTATAAGTGTTCATCGGATCTCTTACAAGCCATTTGTCTTGCACACAATCATCAAGCCTTATCAAGAGTTTTGCACATCTATTGAAGAAGTTTGCACATTGAACTTCCATAGTGTCAACTTCAATACACGTCTTGTGCAATCACATCTTATGCCAAAATAGAGTCATAGTGAAGCATATAGTTACATTTGATTTTCTATGGAGAGGAGGTGAAGCCCAATCACTCATTGGGTTGGAATTCACTCAATTGCGCTAGAGCTACACAAAGTCTTTATTCCTAGTGTGGGATATTTTATTGCAACTCTTCAAGAGGTTGTTAGGGTTAACTAACTTGCACACAATGTTTTATGCATACATTTGAAGATTTATTAAAGAAAAGGAAAAGCATTTTAGTGCATTCTACTTGTCAGTTTTGTAAAGTGAAGTCATATTCTTTCTCAACATGCACAAAGGTCTAGAAAATTGCAGAGCCCATATAATAGCAAAGGACACAATCGACCCTTTGTCAAACCTGTTCAAGACACAATTGACCCTTTGCCAATTTTGACCCAACAATAGAACACAATGAAATTTGCAAGATAGATTGTGTATCAGTTTTAGACCCTTATCCCAGTTCCATAATTCTATTTTAGTGTATGTGTGTTCATTTGTCTTCCATTCTCTCTTTCCATTGTTGCTTGCTCAATCGTTTCATTGTACTTTCAATTTACAAAGTCAATGTTATGGTAGACCTAATTACTATAGCTTATTATATATATTTGTATGTCTCTCTTGTGCACATTGTTTGTCTTATTGTGCGTTAGTGTAAATCACCCTAGTGTCACATTAAGGTAAAACAATTACATCAACATGAATGATCCAATTTGGATAACACATCTCCAATGGAGAGGCTTTTGGTTCTCAAAAGGTTAAGGAATAATGAGGCGAGAGAACAATTTCATCACTTAATATTTTGAATAACACTCGACTTTGCATGATAATTATCCTTTCAATCTAACCTACCATATTTTGTGCCCCTTTCGGTATTCTTAAACAAAACATCTTAATCCAACTTTTCTTGAACATTATAGGAAAGGTCTTTAATGGAAGGAAATGATGAGGTTTCTTCTTCTTCATCATCAAGAATGGAAACCCCCAAAAATTTAGGTGGATAACATTCACAATTAAATATATGTTTACATGTGGATGCATGTCTAATTTGAATGCATTAGCTCATGCTCGCTCAATAATCACAATTGGACCATATTTGAGTGGTTTCAACTTTTTTGCTTGACCTAGAGTCTTTCCTTGCTTAAGCAAAGCCATACGATCTCCCCAACTTGGAACTCTGTGTTCAAATATATGCAAAGAATGATTTATCGGTGCATGGTGGTTAACCAAGTGTTAGCTATAGCTTAATAGTGTGCAGTTATATCAGGGTATTGTTAGTATGGAGGATTTATATCCTATGATAGTTTACCATGAGAACAGGGACAACGTTGATAACAGGGTATAGTTGATGCATAGGTCCAAAGGAAGGTCCGAGGACCCTGCGTGTCATATGAATGTTTCCCACCACCATGGTTAGCAAACTTTCGCTTTAAGTGACGTGAAGGAATCATGACAAATTTCAGAGTGGTGAATAATAGATATATGATTGGGATATGATAGTGTAAGTGTTAATTTTGAGGGTTTGATTTAATGCTATGAGAACAAGGCCATAAAATGACAAAACTTGTTGAAGTTGATGCAATTTTACAGTTCATGAAAGATGATGATAACATATTGCAAAGTTATACTTTGAATTTGAGAGAATATTGCAACTTATAAAATCAAATCCCAATTAATTTAGTCCGAAGTCCATATTAATTCATTGAGAAAGTCACTTCAAGGGGAAAAAATTTGAAGCTTAAGTGAAAGTGGGAAAACAATGGTGTATTGCTGAAATAACGACAATGACATTGAAACAAAACAAGTCTTTGCAACAGTCGAAAAATATTGCAAGGGTTATAAGGGTATTGATCATTGAATTTCAAAATTATATATATATTGCAAAGTTAATGTGCAACCATGTTTGTGCTTGAGCAAAGAAAAGAGAGATCGACTCGGCGATTTACTGGTATTAATCTAGTAGAATTAATTGGCGCTGGAAGCACAATTTCATTAAAGTGCATTGGTGTAAAGTATGTTGGTGTGTATAATTAGCATTAAGCTTAGATGCTTTACTCAGGGGCAATAAGATTAAAGAAGATAAGACTTAGTGAATGCAAAGCAATGAAAGATTGTCATGTGTATCAAGCACTAGATCATAAAAATAGTTTTGATTTTAAAATTTGATACAGAGTATATTCAAGATCCAAACTTAAATTTCATAGCCACATAATCACGTATCCTAAGTTAATAGGTCAAACATTATCTACCTCACATTCCATATCATTTACATACCTTTGCAACCCAACAAACCCAATCATAATTAAAAGAAGAAAATGAATAAACCAATGCATCCTTAAAGGCTTTTCTCACTTCAAAAGTTAAATCGCATTGCATGACCCCATGACCCCATTTGGCATGCCATGTATCAGTGGTTACACACTATTTTTTTAATGTGATCACCAAGTTTATTTATTGTGCGTAAGTAAAAAGCGATGCGTTTTTATTAATATATTTTAATCATTGTTTATTTCTTTGTAGGTGAAAGTGGACTAGTAAAAAATATAAAGTGGATTTAAAATTAAATGCTTCTTCATTGTCGCTTGAAGTTAATTAAAAGTTGCAAAGCCACTTTGTGACTTTGTTGATACAAGCCAATTAAAGGCAACTACATGCTTTAATTTTATTGGAAATAGTAAAGTGAGGAAATGTATTGCATAGTGTTTTCAATGTGGCCACCAAAAAAATGAAGGAAAGGTTGGGACTTCAAAAAGAACACAATGAATTGCATATTTCAACATATCCATATAGGGCTTAAAGCCATTTGAAGAGCTAAAGCAATATGTGAACTCCATCAACCTATGACCAACAAGATGCTGCCATGTGTTTCAATGTGATTTTTAAAAAGAAAAAGAGAAATAAAAGGAGAGATGTGGATATTTGTGAAGGCATACTGCATGATTATTCAGTGTAGCATAGACAGAGGCACATAGTAGAGATAAATGTGAATTCAATAATTCCACGGATCCACATAGGGCTTAAAGTCCTTTTAAATCCAAAAGCGACCCCATGAGCTTTGTTGACATAAACCAACTAGAAGCTGCAACGTGTTGCAATGTGATTGGTCGAAGCAAAGGAAAAAATTGAAAGAAAGATCTTAACTTAGTGGAGGCATATATTGTGTGAGCACTCCATGTAGTAGCAATCAATGCAAATATTGAATATGAAGGTAAATCTATATTCTAACACATCCTCTAGAGATAAAGTGAATGCAAATAGTGAAAAAGGATCTATGTGAACTCTGTCTTTTTATGCCTTTGTGATTATGATGTATGGATGACTAGGATTCTTTAATATAATCAAAGTGCAAATTGCACAAATAGCCACTACTGCTATATAGTCTTGAGGAACATTTAATTCAAAGTGACCAATATTAAAAATATTCAACTGTTAATATTTTCTTAAAATACATATGAAGTTGGGTTTAGACTTTAATTATTTGACCACACAAAAAATCTTTGTTAAATACGAAGCCAATTCACCGCAACCTCTCTCATAAATATCTAAGTCTAAGTTTCACTTTATACTTTGTCACTTGATACCTTTTATGTTGAGCAGCGCTGGACACATTATAAAGCAAAGCGTATATCCTAATGGGATTGGGGCCTCACTTTATTTCAAAGTAAAAAAAAGACATCCCATGGCCTTCGTGACATCGTTAATTTGTTACACTGACACATGTCTACTTTTTGACTGGTGAATGTGTTGTGAACTTTCCACGTTAAATTTTTGATCGTAGGTTTTACTAATCATATTTTATTTTAAAAATATGATTGCTATTTATTTATTATGCACATGTGGAAAGCGAATGCAAGAAAGTACCATGCATCTTTGTCTTATTTGAAATTTTTATTCGAGCTATTAGAATTTTCATCAATATAATATATATTTTAATTACGACCTTTTATATTTGTCACAAGTAAGCGAACCCATAAAAAACATAAAGTGGATTTTAAAATTCAACGCGTCAATGCAATTATGTTTAGAGTTATTTAAAAACAAAAAGGTACTCCGTGACTCCGTTGATACAAGACAATATGAGGCGGCCATATGTTTCAATTCCATTGGAAATGGAGAAAGTGAAAAATGATAAAGAATGACAGCTCAAGCGAGGATGTATAGGACAACATTTTTCCACGTGGTCACTATAAACACAAATTGTAAGAAGTAGATGCCAAAGAACATACAATGAATTTGAAAAATTCCACAACTTCAAGCAAAGAAAATAAAGACATTTAAAATCTAAAAGCCACTCTGTGAACCCTAGAACTAGCTAACACAAGTCACTCTATGATAGGATAGAGGAAAAGTCATATAAACAAATGTTACATCTTGATTTCACAATATGATTTATAACCTGTAATTCATGAATTAATATGATTATTAGCTTATTATTATTATTTTAATTTAAGCTTTATGACATATATTGTAATGGGACAATGATATTATTGATTAGTATACATAATGTGATATCTGTATTTTTTTATTTTGTATATTGATGATGTATATTTGTTAGTTTTGCATAATTGACTAATACATATGATGACTCAAACTAACTACCTACTTGTTGCGAGATGGATGCAAGATAGATCCTACTCTCAGAACACAATAGAGGGAGAGCATCATCGGATAAGATGGACTAGATGGGACAATTGGACGATGACATAGAAATTGCTAGTGACCTTACACACATACACATTAGATTTAAAAATATTATATATTTTAAATGTTAGTGCATAGTTAAGAAAATATTGTTGTCAATATAAATATATGTGGATTTAATTCTTAATATGTATTAGAATCTTTTAAATTAATTGTTTTGATTTTCGATAATAAATCATAAAAATAGATATTAATTGCTATATATATGTATTAGTTATTGTAGATACGAATATCTTACAATAAAAAATAATTATTAATTAAATATCCAGTAATTAAATAAATAATTATCCTTGTAATAATTGTTTTCAAAGAATCTAAATTATCTTAGAGTACTAACATTGAGTTATGCCAATCTAAATTTAGTCTTTTTAAATCATGCATGAGATTGATTTAAAGATAAATTTAGATATCTTTATTTAATAGTGGCTAACTTAGTCTCTAGTTTTAGATAACTTGAAAAAAGTGGTTTAATATTTTTTATTGAGCAAATTAAGAGATTTAATATTAATTAAGAAAGTTAAATTAATAAAACTAAAAATTAAGGATAATAAAAAATGCTACACAGATGGCAAATTGGAAGAATAAATGCATGTAAAGTGAATAGTGCATCATAATGATGAGAAAATAGTTTTATAAATAAAGGAAGAAAAAAATTAGAAACAAATACAAAGACATGGAGAAGAATTAGAGAAGAGGAAATGGAAGAGAGAGATTGGAGGAAACAAGAGAAAGACGTATTCTTCAATCAATAGATATCAAAAAAGTTGGTTCTGTAATTTATTTTTCTGTGTGCCAAACAATGTGATTTATGTGTGTTTTATTTATATTTGCCCTGATTCTCATTATAAAGACTGCATATTTAGTGTCAGATAAAACTTCAGTGTCTAAATTTTAAATTGGCCAGCGTCTTCATTGTAGCATCTCATATATGTTGACTACGTTTTTAAAGATGTTGGCTGCATCTTATATTTATAGGACTGTATATCATTTCTAAGAGCAACACTATATATTAATGAATGGATTTTTAAATTTATCAGCCCTGCATAAAACTCATGGGAGTAATGCCAAGTCATGTAAAAATGTCCTCACACATGGGTGGTCAATAATGAGAGTTTTGATAAGCTTTTGAGCTTGTAGCAAGCTTCACGTTGTTTTGGTTTTTATGGCCTTCGATTTTAGTCTTGTTCACATCATTGTAATATAATTTGTTGTTCATGTTGATTAGCTCTTTGTGTCTGCTCGTGTCAATTTGCTCTTAGTGTCTGCTAGGGATTTTTTAGTTTTTGGACTGAACTTATATATGCTTTGTGTAGCTTATTCTCTAAAATTGATTGCGTCTAGCCTATAAGTAGATTTATATCCTATTAAAAATAATCGATCTATATAAGATCATTGAAATTTGATAACATATATATATATATATATATATATATATATATATATATATAAACGCCATATCTAAAGGAGTTGGGCAGACTTATTATAATATATCTTTCCTAAACGACCTTGTTATAAATAAATCAGGAGTATTTTTGAAAGCGTCATACTTCCTTAGGTTAAGCTTAGCAGAGAAGTGAATTTCAAATAATTTTAGACGCTCGCTAAGTATAAAATTGTAATGCCAAGTCATGATTGGAAGTGCTGAATCCATAATTAAAATTATGAGTCACTAAATGAAACGTTGTGTGTATGAATGGTTTTCATGGTGTAAATTTGTTAGGTAATGACTCAACCGCTGTAAAAAGGTAGTGTCTAAAAATGTGTAGAGTATTTTTATATATATAAAGGTTTGCATTTCATTTCTAGAGACCTATGTTTCATTTTATAAGTGTTTTTTATCAGTGTAGACCTGCATTTCAACTTTACTTAAATTTGTGTCCCACTATAAAGAGCAACAATCCACTATTTAATAGCCTGCCTTCCATTATAATGGAATACATTTCACTCAAGTTGATCTGTGCGTTATTTGATAGGTCTATGTTGCATATATTCTGAACAATGTTTTAGCTTAAGTGGCCTCTTAATATCTTTTACCAACGTCTTATCCCCAAGCACATTGTAGTTATCAACGTCTTTTTAAATATGTATATGCTGGGAATACATTGAATGTGTAATATATATTTATATAGTGTCCTATTAAATTAAGTATGAATAAATGACTCATGATGAAATCATGGATTGTGTTCTTGTTTATATAGGCGTACACCTATATCCACTTAAGTCTTGTGATTATGAGTGAATCAGTCAATTAAATAAATTTATTTGTGGTATGACTGGTAAGATTTTTAGAGTTGACCAATTTTTAAATTGGAGTCCTTGTGTAAGATAATTATGTATATACATAAATTAGTGTCAGGAGAACCTACAAGAATCAATATGCTCTGATACCAACTGTTAGGTGACCCCTTATCCAACGAAAGCACAATTGATTACTTTCTTATAAGCAATTAAACACGGAATTATACCAGAATGATAAAGTAATTAGAAACTTGAGACAACAAAAAATTTGAGAGACAATACACACTCTTGTATTAAATATTACTAGAAAAAAATACAATAAGGAAGATGCCACTTCTTCCTCCACCTCAAAGGCTTGCCACACCTCAAGACCTTCTTCCCTCTCTCTCTTGCTCAACACAACAACTCTATAGCCTAAGTTATTATCCCTCCTTGAAAGCTTCAGCTGATCTCCTTGACCTTACACCTGTAGATCTCCTTGACCTTGCTTGCTTCAATACTTTTACTTGCCTTCTTGGTTATTACAATACATGCCTTATGGGTCTTTAAATAGGATCCCATGCTTACAAAAATAGAAATCTAACTACAATAATTAGACACGCAGCTCGTGACTATAATTAGTCATTTGACATGCAAACACTCGCTTCACTTAACTGACTGTTCGTCAACAGCAGTTCTGGAAATACATAGGCGACCGACGTCGGTCCCTGCTTGCCTGGTACTACTGACGTCGGCCGACCTCCTGCCGTCGCCGCTTTCCTTCTCCACTGTTTGTGACCGACGTCGGTTATACTACCGACGTCGGTTCCTCTGGTTGTTCAGCATCCTCTTCTTGTGTCTGCAAATAGTTGAAGCTTTTAGCTCCACATCCTAACAATCTCCCACTTGGAGATAAACAGCTGCAACTTGTACCTGTACCTGTACACCATCTATTTTGTTCTTTAGGCTCTGTATCCCTCTTCGAAGTCACTCTTGAAGACCAACTACCACTGAAACCTGTGATGCTGAACCTGTCACTTATGCCACAAGAATTTTGCTGCTCCCAAATTCTTCATGACATACTTCTAAACCAACTCTACCCTTAGCTCAAAAAACACCCTGTATATGAAACCCTACAACAAGTAACACAATACAGTAACAGGATAATGTAGCTAGTATTATCCAACCTGGTAAGGATAAAATACAATAGTCAAACCTCCATTGTTCTGCAGCCTAATCAAGACCATATACCATAGCCTTCTGTCTCATGTGTCCATCCACTCTCTTCTCTAATATGGGAATCCATCCCTCTATCCAGTGCTTTCTTCCAGCTGACAACTCTACCAACAAATACCTGTTTGGCTCTACTCCAAGGACTCACACTCCTCATCCATGCCAAGCTCCCACTGTTTCTGGATTCTACCTGCATTGCTTCTTCCATCTTCCTAGTTCTTGACTGTCAGTAAGCAATATAAAGAAGGTGAACAACGAATATGAGGTTCACTTACCATTTCTGACCTCCATATGGGTGTTTGAGACTCCTTGACAGCTAGCTGTCCACCCATCATCCGTTCCAGTGACTGATCTCGGCCATCTCCCAGTCTGCTCTCGATCGATGTTGGTTCCCTGCACTGACCCTGATTGCCCACGTCGTTTCTCTGGCCGACGCTGGCGTCCCCCACTACCGACGTCGGTCCTGATGACCGACGTTGAACTTCCCCTACCTGACCTACTGACCCTGCTGGTCTGCACATGACCGATGTCGGTATCTGGATGACCGACGTCGGTCCCATGTGACCGACATCGGCATTTGTGTGTTCCTGTAAGTGATAAAATTTTCATCCACGAGCTCTTCTTGGATCAAACCTCTGTCTATACTGCCCTGCTCAGATTTATTCAGCCCCTGTGACTGATCTCTGTCCTTCATCTCCTCTATAAACACCAAGGCTTCTTTGTTCCTGTCAAAAGCATCAATTTTTTTTTCTTGCAATGAACTCTATCTATGCTTTCCGAATCTGAACACATACCTCTTGAATCAAGAACGTCCATTCCCTTCTTATTCATGTGACCAAGTCTATTAGACCACATCTTCGAATCTACACCAGAAGTAGAATCAGTAATATAAGTAGATAGATAAAGAGTACCTACTTTCTTACCTCTTGCTAGAACAAGTGCTCCCTTGGTAACCTTCCAAGAGTCCGTTGTGAGGGTTATTGTGCATCCCTCATCTCCCAACCTTCCTATAGAAATCAGACTCTACTTCAGAATTAGAACATGCATGACCTCCTTCAACACCCATGTGTTGTCAATCTGTAATCTCAGCTGCACTTTTCCTTTGCCAACTATCTGACAAGGCGTACCATCTCCTAAATAGAGCACTCCAAAGTCTCCCTGTTCATACTCATGAAACAAATTTCTGTTTGGGGATGCATGAAAAGATGAACCAGAATCTAAAATCCATGATCCTACCTGACCATCCAAAAAAAGTATGAGAGCATCCTGTACCACAATATTTGCATCCTTTGCTTCTTCAAAATCTGCATGTTGATTCTCTTTATCTCTCAACCAACACTCCTTCTTCGTATGTCCTTTCTTTCCACAAAACTAGCAGGTAATACCTTTGGACTCGGATCTCCTTCCTGACCTTGATTTCTTTTGCTCAATCTTCTCCCTTTGCCTTCCCCTGCTTTCTGCACTTAGAGCATTCCCTGATGATTCCCCTGTGCTTCTCCTGCGTATTTCTTCATTCAAGATCACACTCACAACATCATCAACTTTTAAGATTTTAGAAGTAGATGCAGAATTACTTACTGCCATAACCAAACCGTCCCAACTTTCAGGCAAATAACATAAAATTAAGAGAGCCTTTACCTCATCATCAAAAACAATATTGACCGAAGCTAGTTGGTTTACCAAACCATGGAAATCACTGAGATGAGTATGTACTGATCCACCTTCTTGCATTTACAAAGTAAATAGCTGCTTCATAAGATATACCTTATTAGAAGCCGAGGGCTTTTCGTATAAATTCGTCAAGGACTTTATCAACTCTTCCATTGTCTTGCACTGTGATAAGCTAGAAATCACAGACGATGCAAGGCTCAACCTTATAGAACTGAGAGCCTTCTGATCGAGAACACTCCATTCTTCATCCTTCATATTTGTGGGCTTGCATGCAACCCCACCCAACGGTAAGTAAAAATCTTCTGGATACAAATAGTCCTCAATCTACATCCTCTAATGTTGATAATTCTTGCCGTTAAACTTCTCCATTCGTAGCTTACTTTCTTCTGCCATTGCTGAACTCCCACTCAATCAAAAAATCCTGTGAATGACCTGTAATAAAAAACAATACCCTGCTTCCTGCAAACCGTAGCTCTGATACCACTTGTCAGGAGAACCTACAACAATCAATATGCTCTGATACCAACTGTTAGGTGACCCCTTATCCAACGGAAGCATAATTGATTACTTTCTTATAATCAATTAAACATGGAATTATACCAGAATGATAAAGTAACTAAAAACTTGAGACAACAAAGAATTTGAGAGACAATACACACTCTTGTATTAAATATTACTAGAAGAAAATATAATAAGGAAGATGCCACTTCTTCCACTTCAAAGGCTTGCCACACCTCAAGACCTTCTTCCCTCTCTCTCTTGCTCAACACAACAACTCTATAGCCTGAGTTATTATCCCTCCTTGAAAGCTTCAGCTGATCTCCTTGACCTTACACCTGTAGATCTTCTTGACCTTGCTTGCTTCAATACTTTTACTTGCCTTCTTGGTTATTACAATACATGCCTTATGGGTCTTTAAATAAGATCCCATGCTTACAAAAATAGAAATCTAACTACAATAATTAGACACGCAGCTCGTGACTATAATTAGTCATTTGACATGTAAACACTCGCTTCACTTAACTGACTGTTCGTCAATCGCAGTTCTGGAAATACACAGGCGACTGACGTCGGTCCCTGCTTGCCTGGTACTGCCGACGTCGGTCGACCTCCTGCCGTCGCCGATTTTTTTCTCCACTGTCTGTGACCGACGTCGATTATACTGCCGACGTCGGTTCCTTTGATTCTTCAGCATCCTCTTCTTGTGTCTGCAAACAGTTGAAGCTTTTAGCTCCACACCCTAACAATTAGTATATTTATAAAATACATATATTTAATGAAAAATATATATACACAAGAATATAGATTATTAAGTATATGATAATAGATATCAATATATATACATATGTGGAAGAGTGTAAGCTTTATGAACTATGTATTGTATAAGCTCAACTAATTAATATAAAAAAAAAATTAAAGTAATCTACTGGTACTTCTCTTTATATTTTTAAAGAGTGAACAAAGTATTTGTAAATTATTAATATTCTAGTAGACGCTTATCTTGATTTACTTATAGTTCTTTGGACTAAGATGAGGGTCAAGCATATGATGGAATGATCTTAAGTTATAAAGATATAAACTGTTTGTTTATCAAAAATTAAAACAAGTGAAATCCTTAAATGACTTGCATATTACCCATAAGGTAGAGTAACTTGCTTGTCATAGATATTGGGTATAGGTAAAGATTCAATGTAGGTTCAACATGTTTTTGACGGCTAAGTTCGTATTAGTATCTATTACGAAATATTGTGTGTGTTTGATTTAGCTTATAGAGTTAAATACATGAACCTAAATTATGTAAAGTTCAGACACATAAAAAGAACTTGTGAATGTCTTATATGATAGTTTTGAATTAGAGGTTGTTTTCTTCTATGTTGAGAAATAACTATGATTAACGAGAACATAGTCTTGTTTTCTAGAGAGGTCTATTTAGTTGTAATACTCAGGGTATTTATTAAAGATCATGAAAATTCTGTTATGAAAAATCTTGTAAAACCTTGACTTGTATCATAAATAACTATTAATATATATATGCTATTTGTATTAAAAACTTTTGAGCAGTACATATTGTGAAAGTATTAATATGTAAAGGTATTTAGACTTTTATAGCATAAGATAGAGCACCAACTTGTGAGCCTAAAAATTATGATTGCTTTATTGGCAAAAAAATCGGTATATCCGAATGATAAAACTCTGTATTGTTTTAATTAACTTTTATAATATAAGATTATAGGTTCATGTTGAAGTAGGGTGCTCATTCACAATGACCTATGATATTATGAGATGTCATAGAGTTCTATTATATTACGTATGTTATATCCAGATGATGCATACTCTATTTATATGTCTAGACTCTCACTTACATGACTGATTAAGTGCATGTGTTGGTTATCAATTGAATAATATGCTTTGTAACAATTAGTAGGACATTAGATATGTGTACATACAATCTTGAGATCTTAAATTAATGTTAGGTTAGATGATTTATATGTGTTTATATGACTTGATTTTTTATATGTATTTGCTTGATTAAAAGCATATGCTTTTTTGCATGATTGACTGTGAAAAAACTAATGTATATGTATTATGACATTAAACTATGATAATATGGGATATCATAGGGTGTAGAAGTTTTAATCTTATTGTAGTAGTTGAAAAAATGTAATTTAATATGATGGTTACTTAGATGGTATAAATTATAGGCATTATTTCTAGTTTAACATAATGTACGATTTTGTCATGTATTAATAGAATAATTATACACTTTGTTTACTTCTATCTTTAACATGTGATATGGTTTTTAGGAGGATGTAATTAGTATAAATCTTGTGGTTAAATAATGTATAGTGAGACATTATCTTATGGTATGTATGATTTACATATCAATGCAATATTTTGTAATAGAATAATTTTTTTATGATATACCACATGTTTAATTATATAAATCATACACACTTGAGTACTTGCTTGTTCTATGGATTCTCGTATCATTCTATGTACCTATCCGTGAAGGGAGGACCCTTCCCTGATATGGGATTGTACGAGAGATTGTTGGTCCATGGTTGTGAAAAAGTGCTCAGATGATGCTCTCTCTCCTCACAACAATACTACTTACCTAGAGATTATACTTGAGATTCAGAGATGCACGAGTTGGATCGACTCAAGCTCTGGAGGGCATGGTATTTATTTATTATATTACATTGAATACTTGAAAAAAATGTAAATATAATAACTATATTTGATTAAACATGGACAACAGTTGCTGTATTATGAGACTAGCTATAGCTGTGTCCTATTGTATTTACTTTGCTTACTTTTGTGATATATTATATTGCATTCAATATTATAATTCTAGAACTGTTATTGCTCTAAGTTATCGATTATATGTTTGGTTAAGTTATTTAGTATAATTATGGTTTGAGTGATTGAATGTTAATATTTAGTTTTAAATATAAAATAAATTTTACTGCATTATTTTAAGTACAAATTGAGGGGTTGTAACATGTGGTATCAGAGTTGTTGCTTGAACTCTAGGACCTAACGAGTCCATCAACATTTTTGTACCTCTTTGTTTAATAGAAAAGAAAAATGTGAAGTATGTGTGGCACATTGAGTGTGTATCTTAAGAGAATTCGTACCCCTTAAGGATTGGTTTATCGAGTGTCTCATTAGTGATGGTTTTATAAGGTGTATGGGTGGGAGAGTACATAGTTTTGTTCATGAGTTGTGAAAAAAATTTCCCTACCATATTCTTGATCTTTTCAATTGAGCACCTCGAGTATGATTACATCTTTCTTGTTAATCGAATCACTTTCACCATTTGTGTTTGTGTTATGAGTGTTTTAAAAACATGGAATGGGAGTGCTTCCCCTTTAGTTATTTATACTTTAGTTTTGTGTATTGTTTATACAAACCCTAAGAGTGAGAATTTTCTTGTAGTTGAGTGTTGATGTCGTGGTTGATATTCATTTGTGTTAAGAGTTTTTTATATGGATTAACACCCTTATATTTATGTGAACTTGAGAAGAAGTGTCATCTCTCATAGTTAGCTTAGAGGCAAGTTTTTATTTTTTCACTCTTCTCTTACATCATTTTAAGCTACCAAGAAGATTCATATTTTTAAGATGTTGATTTAGAGTTTCCTTAAGCAAAAACTTATTTTTTTTTGAATTGTTGTTTTAAATCCCTTGAGTTCAAGGGATAGTGTTTACACTTCTTGTTGAGAAAAGTTGTAAGATTGGATAGTTTGATGCACCTTTGTGGTTAATATTTCTTTTTAGTTGTGGAAGTAGGTTGTGTTACTACTCTTGTAAATTTTGGTAAGTAGGTAGTGATTTGGCAGCTTGGGTTATGATGTTTTCTTTTACCATGTGAGGGTATGTAGGATATTTTATTTTGAGATGTTCGCTCTCTTCTTTCCACTTTGTGAATTTTTACAATTACTATTTTAATCTAACTTGACCTTAAGGAATTACAAACCTTGAAGCATGTTGTTTTGAAGAGTTATATGTGTACTTTTCTTTGGAACAAGTAAGGTATAAGATGTGCAGAACATCTTGGTAGTCTAAAAGGGTTTAGATAAACTTTTTACCTTGTTGTGTTCTAGTCGTGCAAGCAAAGAGATATTGTTTCGATTATAAAGTAGTAAGGATAATATAATTCTTAGCCCTTATATGTTATATTAATTTAGACATTATTTTCTCTTAATTATGAATATAATACTATAAGTAAGTTGCAGAATATGATACTAGTTATGTTTGGCTAGTGATAACTTAATGCAATCTTGGAATGATTGTATGATTTTTCTTATATGTATGTTAGTACATATAGAATCATTTAGCATATATCATTACTTTTTTTTTGATATATAAGTATAGATTTATATTTTATTGAATCTTGTGCATATTTTGAAGATCGTCAGGTCATGGAGACCCAAGGAAGAGTGGTGAATTAGGAACATGAGTTCTAAGTGATAAGACGGTATCGTACTTAGCCTCACACTAACTTGATTGTTACCAAGTTGGATCCAATAAACAGACTTGTCGAATCTAAGATTTGATAAATAAAACTTATCAAATTCAGTCATATGACAATACACATGTATACTATGGATGGGTATTTCATGATTTTACATACATTAGTTTCAATTCCTATTCATCGTTGTATTTGTCTGAATCTCTGATTGAGTAGTGACAATATTGACATGTTATACTTCTCTGAAGCTATGCAAAGTAGCAATAATATTAATATATACATATCATTCTTACCAGGGTTTTTAAATACTTTTTTTTGTATGAGAAATACGCTCTCTAGATTAGAAAGATGTGCATAAAAGTTAGAAGATTTTGTGGAACTCTCCCTGGTCATTTGTTTTAACTTTTGTGATGATCTCATGTATTTTTAGGATGTTAGTGAGACTTTTTTTGAGATATTATTAAGCTTGTTTTGTGATTCTGGACCTTGAAGTAGTCATGATAGAACCAATCAGTGTAAGTGATATTTGTAAAACTTATTTGTATAATAAGAAATGTCACAAAATAGGGTCTTATGGGACCAATACTCAAAAAATAATACTAATCAAGAAAACTATAATAAGTTTTTTAATTAAAATTTACATTTAGTTGCTTGATTTGATACTAGATATTATGTTTTTATTCTATTAAACTCTATTTGTTATTTAAAAATTTTGTTTGAATAAAAGTCATCAGGGTGATGACCAGTTTTAGGAGGGAGGATGTTACATCTCGATTTCACTCTATGATTTATAATCTTTAATCCATGGATTAATATGGTTATTATTATTGATTTAATTTGAGCTTTATGATATACATTGTAATGGGACAATGATATTGTTAATTACTATACATGAAGTGACATCAATATTTTCTTATTTTATACATTGAGGATGCATATTTATTAGATTTATATAATTGGCTAATACATATGATGACTGAGACTAACTACCTACTTATTGTAACATAGATGTAGAATAGATCATTCCCTTAGAACACGACGGAGGGAGAGTATTATCAGAGAGGATGGACTAGATGGGATGATTGAGTGATGACATAGAAATTGCTAGTGACCCTACACACATACATTAGATTTAAAAATATTATATGTTTTAAATGTTAGTGTGTAGTTAAGGAAATATTGTTATGAATATAAATATATGTAGATTTAGTTTTTAATATACATTAAATTTTTTAAAATTAATTATCTTAATTTTTGATAATAAATTAAGAAAATATATATTAATTGCTATATAGATATTAGTTATTGTAGATATGGTTATCTTGCAATAAAAATCAATTATTAACTAAATATCCAGTAGTTAAATAAATAATTATTCTTGTAATGATTGCTTTCAAACAATTTAAATTATCTTAGAGTACTAACCTTGAGTTATGCCAATCTAAATTTAATATTTTTAAATCATAAATGAAATTGTATTAAAAAATAAATTTAGATATCTTTATTTAATATTGGTCAACTTAGTCCATTGTTTTATATAACTTGAGAAAAGTGACGTAATATTTTTTATTGAACAAATTAAGAGATTTAATATTAATTAAGAAAGTTAAATTAATAAAAGTGAAAATTAAAGAAAATAAAGGAATGCTATGCATGGTTGACAAACTAGATGAGAAAATGCATGCAAAGTGAATGTTGCAACATAATGATGAGAAAAAAGTTTTATAAATAAAGGTAGATAAAAATTAGAAGGAGATACAAAGACATGGAGAAGAAGCAGGAAAGAGGAATTGGAAGAGACAGATAGGAGGAAATAAGAGAAAGCCATATTCTTCAATCAATAGATATCAGAGGATTAATTTTGTAATGTATTTTTCTATGTGCCAAATGATGTGATTTATGTGTGTTTTATTTATATTTAGTCTGATTCGCAGTATAAGGACTATATATTTAGTGTTAGATAAAACCTTAACGTTTAAATTTTAAATTGGCAAGTGTCTAATTTTCATTGTAGTGTCTCATATATGTTGACTACCTTTTTAAATATGTTGGCTATGTCTTATATTTATAAGACTGCAAATCATATCTAAGAGCAATGCTATATATTAATAAATGGATTTTTACAATTATTAGACTTACACAAAACTCATGGGAGTAATGCCAAGTCATGTAAAAATATCCTCATATAGGTGGTCGATAATGAGAGTTTTGATAAGCTTCTGAGCTCGTAGTAGACTTCACATTGTTTTGATTTTTGTGGCTTTTGATTTTAGTCTTGTTCACTTTGTTGTGATACAATTTATTATTCATGTTGATTATTCTTCGTGTCTACTCATATCAATTCACTGTTTGTATCTGCTCGTGTATGTTAAGGATTTTTTAGTTTCTGACTGAGCTTATATATGCTTTGTGTAGCATATTACTTCAAATTGATTGTGTCTAACCTATAAGTAGATTTTTGTCCTTTTAAAAATAATCGATCTATATAAGATTGTTAAAATATGATAACATATATATATTTATAAATGCCATATCTAAAGGAGTTGGGCAACCTTATTATAATATATCTTTGCTAATCGATCTTGTTATAAATAAATCAAGAATATTTTTGAAAGCATCATACTTTTTTAAGTTAAGCTTAGTAGAGAAGTGAATTTTAGATAATTATAGATGCTATCTAAGTATATAATTATAATGCCAAGTCATGATTGGAAATGTTGAATCCATAATTAAAATGACGAGTCATTAAATGAAACACTGTGTGCATAAATGATTTCCATGGTGTAGATTTATCATCTAATGAATTGACGACTGTAAAAAGGTAGCGTCTGAAAGTGTGTAGACTGCTTTTTATATATATAAAGGTCTATGTTTCATTTTTAGAGACCCTTGTTTCATTTTAAAGGTTTGCATTTTATCAGTGTAGACTTGCATTATAAATTTCTTTAGATCTGCGTCCCATTATAAAGAGCAACAATCCACTATTTAATACCCTACATTTCATTATAATAGAATACATTTCACTCAATTTAATCTACATCTTATTTTATAGGTCTACATTGCATATATTATGAGCAATATTTTATCTTAAGCGGTCTCTTAATATCTTTTGCCAATGTCTTATCCCCAAAGCACATTGTAATTGTCAACACCTTTTTAAATATGTATATGCTGAAAATATATTGAGTGTGTAATATATATTTATATAGTGTCCTATTAAATTAATTATGAACAAATGATGCATGATAAAATCATGGATTGTATTCCTGTTTATATAGGTGTACACCTATATCCACTAAGTCTTGTGATTATGAGTGTATCAATCAATAAAATGAATTTGTCTGTGGTATGATTGGTAAGATTTTTAGAGTTGAACAATATCTAAATTGGAGTCCTTGTGTAGGATAATTATTTATATACATAAATTAGTATATTTATGAAATACATATATTTAATGGTTTACACACACACACACACACTCAAATATAGATTATTAAGTATATGATAATATATATCAATATATTTTCATATGTGGAAGAGTGTAAGCTATATGACTTATGTATTGTAGAAGCTTAATTAATTAATATAAAATAAATAATTAAGGTTGTCTATTGGTACTTCTCTTTATATTTGTAAAGAGTGAACAAAGTATCTATAAATCATTAATCTTCTGACAGAATATTATCTTGATTTACTTATAGTTCTTTGGGTTAAGATGAGGGTCAAGTATATGATGGAATGATCTTAGGCTATAAAGATATAAATTGTGTGTTTATCAAAGGTTAAAACAAGTGAAATCCTTAAA
Organism: Torreya grandis; assembly: GCA_037957365.1. Classification (NCBI taxonomy): domain Eukaryota; kingdom Viridiplantae; phylum Streptophyta; class Pinopsida; order Cupressales; family Taxaceae; genus Torreya; species Torreya grandis. The sequence goes on from JARHVA010000406.1 coordinate 1,910,547, forward strand.
TGACTTGCATATTATTTGTAAGGTCGAGTAACTTTCTTGTCATATACATTAGTTATAAGATAAGTAAATATTCAATGTAGGTTCAATCATGTTTTTGATGGATAAGTGCGTATTAGTATCTATTACGAAAGATTGTATGTGTTTGATTTAGATTATAGAATTAAATGTATGCACCTAGATTATGTAGAGTTGAGACACATAAAAAGAACTTGTAAATGCCTTATATGATGGTTTTGAATTAGAGGTTGTTTTATTCTATGTTGATAAATAAATATGATTAATGAGAATGGATTCTTATTTTCTAAAAAATTTTATTTGGCTGTAATACTCAGGGTATATTTTAAAGGTCATGGAAGTTCTGTTATAAGAAATCTTGTAAAACCTTGACTTATATCATAAATAATTTTTATTATATATATGCTGTTAGTATTAAAAATCTTTGAGCAATACATATTGTGGAAGTATTAATATTTTAAGGTATTTAAAATTTTATAGAATAAGATAGAGCACCAAGTTGTGAGCCTAAAAATTATGACTACTTTATTAGTAGAAATATCTAGGGTATATCCAAACAGTATAACTCTATACTTGCTTGATTAAATTTTATAATATAAGATTATTGGTTTGTGATGGAGTAGGGTGCTCATACAAAATGACCTATGATATTATGAGATGTCACAGAGTTATACTGTATTAGGTATGTTATATCCAGATGGTACATACTCTTGTTATATGTCTAGACTCTCACCTACATGGCTGATTAAGTGTATGTGTTGGTTATTACTTGAACACTATATTTTATAACAATTAGTAAGACATCATGTATGCATTTAACCTTGAGAGTGTAAATAAATGTTAGGTTAGACAATTTATGTGTGTTTTGTATGACTTTATTTGTTATACGTACTTGCTTGATTAAAAGCATATGCTTCCTTGTATTTATGACTACTTTATATGACTGACTGTAGAAAAACTAGTGGATATGTCTTAAGACACTAGATTTTGATAATGTGGGATATTATGAGGTGTAAAAGTTTGAATCTTATTGTATAGTTGAGAAATTTTAGTTTAATATGAATTTTATTCGGGTGGTATAAACTATAGGTATTATTTCTGGTTTAGGATAATGTAAGATTTAATAATGCGTTGATGGAATAATTGTACACTTTGTTTACTCCTATGTTTAACATGTGATGTGATATGATCATTAGAAAGATTTAATTATTATGAATCTTATGGTTAAATAATGTATAGTGAGACATTATCTTATGGTATGTATGATTTACATGTCAGTATGATATCTTGCAATAGAATGGATGTTGTATGCTACACTACATGTTTAGTTATAAAAATCATAAACACTTGGGTACTTGCTTGTTCTCTAAATTTTCACATCATTATATATACTTATCTATGAAATGAAGGCTATCATTGATCCATGGTTAGTGTGAAAAAGCACTCAGATGATGCTCTTCCTCCTCATAACAATACTACTTATCTTGAGACTACACTTAAGATTTAGAGATGCATGAGTTGGATTAACTGGAGCTTTGGAGGGCATTGTATCTATTTATTATATTAGGCTGAATGCCTAAAATAAATGTAAATATAATTCTATATTTGATTAATATGAGTAACAATTACTGTATTATGAGACCAGCCGTAGTTGTGTCCTATTGGATTTAATTTGCTTGCTTTCATGATATATTATATTACAATCAATATTAAAATTTTGAAACTATTATTTTCTAAGTTGTTGATTATATGTTTGGCTAAGTTATTTAGTATAGCTATGGTTTGAGTGAATAAATGTTAGTATTTAGTTTAAAAATAATAATAATAATTACTACATTATTTTAAGTATAACTTGAGGGGTTGTAACAAAAGATCACATAAAGTAATTTAAAGAGCCAATGGGATTCCTCAAAATCCATTAACCTATGACCAATAAAAAGCTGCCATATGTTTTGATTTGATTGGATGCAATAAATGACAAAATAAAACACTAGTCAAAACTCATCAAATGCATACATTACACATAATAATTACATGTGGTAAAGATAAATGAAAAGAATAAAGATTGATGCCACTTATATTATCAAATTATATGCATATATAAAGCTTGAAAATATAATTATGAATTGTCTATCTCTTGTGCACAAGTAAAGGAGTGGAAATGAAGGGTTTAAAGAGGATTCGATAACTCAATAGATCCACATAGTTCATCATGGCCACTTTGAAACTAAAAGGGAACTTTGTTGCCATATGACCTCATAACCGTATAATCATTACCACATGTCTTCTTCTATACTTCAAGTTTTATTAAAATAATTATATATGCTTTATTATGCTTTGATGTAAAGGTGACAAGTTATTTTATTGCGTAGGTGAATGAGCGAATATAAAAGATATATGAAGTATATTTGATGAACTAATGTGTCCACAGACTTCACATTAAAGCTTTTCAATATTGGATACTCTCCATTACTCTATGATTTTGAGGTAATCAATGATTGTCACATGTTGCATTTAGACTGGATATTGTAAATTCAACAAACAAAGAAGACTTATAATGGACGAAGGCATGTTTCATAATAACTTTCCATTTGGATTAAGGATATGTGATAAAAAAAAGGGTGCATCCACTCTATTATTATACTTATAGTGGTGAGACCTTATGCCCCACTTTGTAGTTCTATGGATTCTTGTGATAGCGTTATATAGTTTTATATTTCATGCAAGTATAGTAAGTGCCTAAATTATGATTTACTAAAGTATGAATTATAATTAAGTGATAAGTAAAATATTAAAATAGGATTTTATTATTATATAATCCATGACCCTTTGCCCAAATGAGGACTCTATATCTGATGTTCAAATGGGACACATTTATAGTCATCCTTGAGGTTTTAGGATGTTTTAAATCTAATGGTAGGGTTAGATTTTTATTTTGAAAAATTTGGATGGAGTTTTATCTTGAGGGATCTTAAAATACAAGTCTATGATCACAACTTGGCATGTGTAAGAGAAAACATATGCATCTGAATATAAAGTGGATTTCATGAATTTTACATATCTCTTAAGTTTTTATTGTAAGGCCGTATGATACACTCTAAAAAAATGCAATAAGAGCATGCTTAACACTCAAAAAAAATATGTGCATGAGAACAAAATAACATGGTCCTTAGGCATTCATATTTGGTATTAGACTCTTGACAATATGTATTTTGACTAAGCTTTGACATGCTTGACTTATGCCTACACACATGACTCTTATTCACATTCTTCCTTGGCCATTCAATCATCTATGAGATCACCCTTCCCAAATTACCATTACTATTAAAAAATATTTCCATAGTATCTACTTAAATAATTAAAAATCATCTTTAGACTGTCTCTTGATCTCAAATCACTATTTGTGTTCTTTAGAGAGGTTTGCATTTCATTCGATAGTTATGCCACCATGGACTTGTTCACTGAGGTTGGACCTATCTATGTTCCCCTTAACATCTATTTTATTAAATTAAAATTTTTCATATGGGTCACTCGTACATTTTCCATGTCACTTCAAAGGAAATTACTCAAAGAGTCACTTATATAAACATATCAAGCCTAAGCTTATTGATCATCTGACACATATCTATCTATCACTATAAATCACTCTACACCTGGAGAGGAACTATGCTAAAGTTTCAAAATATTGAATTCATAAAAGGAGAAAGCCCTAAGCTAAGATTGAATACCACTATAGGGTAAAACCATAGTTTATCAAGTGTTGAAAGCCATACACATGGTTTTAACTTCACAATAATATTACACATGATTGCATAGACTTAGCTAAATGCAATAACTACGTTTAGTTTGAATTTCCTCTTTAGATTATTAGATACATAGGTAATGGTTAGCACATGGGGTGGCTAAAGTCAGCTCAATCTTTCCCTTTCACTCATTGTACCTATTTGACATTTTGATCATATAATGCACATCTAGGGTTGAAAGCAAGGAGAAAGATAACAAAACTATTCCAGAGTGAAGGAATTTGGATACATAAAATCCCTTATCGGATGCATGCACATCATTCATAACTATACATCTTAAGTAATCTTAATTTTGTATGATTTTATCCTATAAGGTCACTTTAATCCAAAAAAAGATAAAACATATTGGTGAACACATTCATTTTTTATAACATAGGAAAACCCTAGGTATTTGACCCTTAAGGTTTCATCCTTATTTTTTAGGGTTTTATATTTCTACCTTAGGGTCTATTTTAAAGTTTTATTTTTTATCTCCCATTAACTTATGTGTGCATATATGAAGTTTTCCTCTATTTACCTAGGGTTTCATGTTCATTCTTTTATTAGGGGTTCAACTTGTTTGGATCATATTTGATTCATAATGAATCTATTTTAAAAATGCTTAGAGGTTTTTGTTAGTTGAATTCATTGGACCAAAAACTATTTTTTTCATTAAAATTCTACATGGATTTTATAGAAATAGGGTTTTACTATTTTTGGTAAATTGGCATAAAATTCAAAGGACACATCTATTTTCAAATAAATTTTTAGATTTCATTTATCTACTAATATTTATCAAAAATATCTTTTGCTTTCCTAAAATTCCTCATGGTTTCTTAGGGTGGTTGGTTTTTTATTTTGGGCATTGTGTAATGGATATAATAGATATTCATAGTGTATATTTTATAATTCAATAAATGATTATTATAATTACATGTTGTTGGCTTGAAATATGTAATATATTTCATAATAATGTAATGAAGTGGCTAATTTCATTGATGACATATTCTTAACTATCTTTAATATTACATATTCTATGCATGTGGAGTTACAAGTGCCTTCAAGCGTAAATTTTTTCATCCCTCCTCAAGGTTATGATAACTACCATCCATTCCAATAGGTCCATGTTGTCACTATCCCAAGAGGTAGGGTGCCTCACCTTGTAGTGAATAGTGAGGTTTATAATAATGTTACTTATCATCCCCCTCCACATCCCACATATCCCTTCGATGGTCTTTGTATGCACATTCAATCAAAAGTGCCTAAGGTTTGTGCTTGTAAATAAATTCTAGATCAGATAGTTATTATGATAAATTCTATAAAAGATTTTCAAAATATAAAATGTCTAAAGGTTATTGTAGATACTAAAATATGGGATCAAGTATTTGAAAATGAGAAGCTTGACACACATTTACTACACATAACTTGAGCACACAAACAAGGTCACAATTTGCCATTTTTTTACACATGCATGTTATCTTATGAGTCAACCCTTCCATTATGCTATTACACACATACATGAACCTCACTATATATTTAAAACTTGCTAAATATATCATAAAAACATCTCTTATCAATTAAATACACACACACACACACACACACACACACACACACACACACACACACACACACACACACACAGAGGTCAGTTCTGCTAAACTTGGTCAGTATTTCAAGTCGATATTGACTTAATTTTTCAGTACTAACCTACTCTTAACAATGGATATCTATAAAAATCAAATTCACCCTCAGGGTTGGATTGTCATCCTATCATGTTAGTGGAATGATAAAATATTTGATTGGATCCATATATAAACAAATCAAGGTCTAATTTAAAAAGGACTTGGCAGTTATCTAACATACATCTATATACTATTGCACATTGAGAAAATCTACCTTATTCTTCCCAAATTACAAACTTATCACTAAGAGAAGTCACAATCCTAGTCTAAAGCACTCTAAATTCAAGTCAAAACAATAATCATCAAGTATCAAAGCTACAACATTAGATGTATATATATATATATATATATATATATATATATATATATATATATATATATATATATATATATATATATATATATATATATATATATATATATATATAGTGAAGGAGCACAATTTCATAATTACTCTAGGTAGGAGAAATATGTGTGGCTTGACTTCCCTCAGAGTATTTGATATGTAGGTAGCATTTAATTATTAGATGAGGGTGATTGGGATTGACTCATCCTATTATAATTTTTCTCATTTTTTATTTTCTAGCCCTTATAAGCACAACTAGGGTTTCAAAGTAAAGGAAACTAATTTTTAGAGATGTGAAGATCATCAAGGTTTAGAATCACAAACATAAAACAAACAAACAAAGTTATAGGTTTTTGTACAGTAACTATGCCCTAGTTATGCATAGGTAAGTACTGACTATCAAGTCAATATTGATTGATGATACTAACCCAATCCTGTAAAATTGACCAAACACAACCAAACAAACTATATGCTTGCTTGATCTTGAATTTTATTTCTAGAATATAGTCACAAATAGATAATCAACTAATAAATCTAAGTATCTTGATCTCCTTAGTACTTTTTATATTTAGCATATGCCACTTATCAAATTAAAAGAATCAATGTTAGTATTTTACATTCAGATGCATGCTTGAATGCCATATCTTAAGGTTTGAATTACTTTCAAAGTTATATCTTAATTATATTAATCTTACCCATTAATATATACTAGGGTAAAATAATTACATCCCATGAAGATAAGATTGAACATTTAAAGCATCCTCCATATACTAATTTTAATTGCATTTCTACCTCTCCATTGAAAAATTTTGTGCCTCAAAAGATTTCATCTCAAATATGGGTTAAAAATAAAAGAATTCTACATCTAATGGTTATTTTTTTTCATAAGGCTAAAAGGAATCCAAGTGAAACTTTAAGAGATATACTTCACAATAAGCTGATCACTTTGCCTCCTATGCATCCTATAAAGAGATCCATATGCAACTATTCTTATCATAGAATGCATAGACATCATACAAATGATTATTGGGCTTTGAAAATAAATGTATAAAATATTATTAATAGTGGTGATCTTACATTAGATACATCTATTAAATAACCACTAGATTCAATCACATCTCTTAGAAGTGATCAACACACTAAAATTGTGGTTACATCTTATAAAAGACAATTTACATAAAGAACAATAGTAAAATGACCAATTTGAAAATGAAAGGATATATAAGGAATGCATATTAAAATAAAAGTTATAACTATTAAATTTATAAAAAATAAATTACTAAAAGACAAGTTGCAAAGAAAAGCATAGGATAAACAAAAAAGTGTACTTATGAAAGAGGAAATTAACAAATCAGATTTGGCTAAGAAATAAGTTCAAAAGTAAGAGGTAACTAAGAATATTAATCTTACAAGAATGATTTCTAATGGGATAACTAAAAATCATTCCTTATATCTAGAGCCTTTGATTCTTAACCCTTACATAGATGACATGAAATGAATTGATGTTGAGATTACAAACTTTTATAAAATTAATTTATGTGGCATGACATTTCTAAAATTATGGCATTCAACATTTGGATAGGATTATTGAATATATATAATACATTAGATCCCTTATTTTGTTGATAACTCTTGGTCTTAAAACATGTTTCATTATATTTCACATTGACCCTACTTTGATTTAGTAAAATGCAATACTAGGGAGATCATGGATAAAGACAATGAGTACCACACTTGGTAAGAATCATGATTATGTTAAATTTTATGTCATTTATGTGACTATTACCATTTCAAGATAGAGAACAAATTCAAAGCAAGAACATTAAAAAAAAACATTTATTCAAATAAAGCTTAATCAAAAACATCTAATGTAATCACAGTAGAGGCACATCATACTAATAACACATAACATATTGAAGAGAAAAATAGAATGAATAGACTAATTCCACATTATGGTGCAGTTGGTTTTACATATCTTACTACATACACAATAGATGGTTAGGATGACATGTCTAAAATGCAAGATGAACATCAGAATATACATGATGATTACAACATAGATGTTACATAAAATGCATACGAGCATCCCCTTGATATAATATTTGACTGGTAGGAACATAACATTTTATATAAATATTCTTAATGTTTAATTTATTTCTCATCCCCTTTATTCTTTTATCTTAACACACACACATACAATTTTGCATTGATCATTATTCTAGCCCTTGGTTGTGTTTTCACTCGGCCTTTGTATTTTGATTCTTTACCCTAATATAGAAAACCATGACATCTATCATATTATGATGCATCATTCACAAAAGCTTCATATTAGTGCACATTATTTGTGGACTATTTCTTTCTCACCCTTGCATAACGACTATCTATACTTGTTTTGGCCTACATTGAGCTACTACGATCACATATATTCATTCATACATATTATGACATGAACACATAAACTGATTCTTACCCAAATGGGGCATGTATACTATTGTTTCCAAATAATTTCTTGAGCTAAGATGGGGTGATTCATCAATATAGTGGGGACATATTGCTTGCCTTCACTTCCTCCACACTGTTACATTAGCACACTTGTTGCATGCTATGCATTGATACATTCCACCAATTGTTTGGATCTTTGCCACTTGTATTTTCATAGCCTTTCCACTTAGCGTTGATCAAATACACAAATGAGAATTAATTCAAATTTTAAAAATACAAAAAATAATAAAAATGTTTAAAAAATATAAAATCAAGACCTATGGATGACATGTATTACTTGTTTACAAGAGTTATTTTTGTATATCTAGTTTTCTATGAATATTTATTTCATAATATATATATAAATGAGATGTAAGACATAAAAATCATATATGACATAGACACAGATGTAGGTCATCCCTAGACTTAGGAGATACCTTCCTACATGATCTATAAGCTAGGTGGAGATTCCACTCTCAGCATCACCAACGTAGATACAATCATTTGGCTAGCAAAACAATTGATTCCAATAGACTTCTATTTGCAAAATAGAATAGAAACATGATTGAAAAATAAACTAGAGTAGTCTACTTAACATAAGCAATAATAAGAGATAGTAAACACAATATGGAACAAGGTTTACCCCAGAGAACCCAATGTGGGAAAAACTCCAATGGGTGAAAAAAATACTCCCCTTTCCACTATGTTATGCAAAGTGTATACAAGGCACTGCCAATGGCATTCATGGATAGGTTATGCATTAAAAACTACCCATGCTCATATAAAATTTTTTTTTGAACTTACAAGACTCTTCTTTAGCTCACAAACACATGAACCAACTGGAAATTGCTAACAACAATAATTAAAAATGAAACCGAGACTCAAACTTGAAATGTCGATGTGAATCTAATTTATAAACACTCATTGCCTCCTTGATTGATTTCATATAATGTCAAGACTCATATATAGTTCCTATAAAACATGGAACTCACCAAGCCAGAACGAACTATCATAGGGATTAAAAATGTTTACAACTATTATCCTTCCCATATTGTCAACAATGACATAACTACCATAGTTTATAGATGAGAGGTTTTGTAAGCATCGGGGTAGTTCTAGAACGGCTACCTAAAAATGTTGATGGTTATAGTTCGATCACTATGTAGAGGGGTGGTGAAATAACTACCAGGGTGGTTTTACAACCACCACCCTAAAAATATGGGTGGTTTCATCCTTATATAAAAATAAGTAGTTTGAGAAACAAAAACATCTTATTGATCAATGTGAAGGTGTGAAGATTATCCACACATTGTGTTCTGTCCCTTAACTAAAGCTTTGAACATGAAGAGTCTTACATATGTGCCTAAAACATGTTTACAAATAATTGGGCATAGTGTAATTAGTTTTCACAAGTGACTTAAGTACAAACAAGATCCATTTTTGGATCATACCTCCCAATTTGAGGCTTTTAAGTCCCTAAAAGCTTTAAGAATTTTGTAGGTGAGGAATTTTTTAGATGCCATGACTACTCACCACTTATAGAGTATACATGAATCTTAAACTTCTTGTCTCTTCACTTCTTTTTCCTTTCAGTCCTAGGGAGCATTCAACATTACATTTTTGCTATCTAATCATATGAACTACATGTACATCTATAAAATATGCTTACAAAATACCAATCACAATCCTCTATTAAAATTGGTCTTACAATGCAAAAGTATTTTTTTCTTGTTATACTATTAGAGGCCATTCAAGAAATTGATAATTTAATTTAAGGTACAAAATTAAAGAGCTCATTAACCAAAACAAGATTATGCTAGACTATCAAACTTCCCATACAAAGAAAATCAACCTTTTAAATATGTTTCAAAATAAAAAAATAACTGAGAACAATGAGAAATAAAAATGCACTCAAGACTTCAATAGTGACAATGATAATCTAATATATGATAGCACATATTTGGGGTGTCCTTATGACCCCAAACATATGGTTTAGTACTTCATGTAGCATAATGTGTAATTCATCTTATAAATCTTTCTACATTTCCTTTTTTATGACAACTATGTTTATTTTGTTTACAATACATGTTATTTATTTCATATTATGGCCCTCACGTATTTTTTATTTCTACACATGTTTATAATTTTTGATACCTATATTACTTGAGATTATTACTACATATTCAGAGTTCTATTAAATATGATATATCCTAGTTGTGACTATATACAATGAATTAGGATGGATCGACAACTTGTAATACTTATTGAATTTCAATCCTAGAGAGGGTAATCTTACCAAAAACTCATTACATAGCTATTTATATCGGGACATGACCAATTTGGATATGTTAAATCTAACCAAGGTATCTCTTACTACACAATACCAAAGGAGAGAATTCTAAAGCCTCTAGGAAAATGATACTATGTAATAACCCTAGCTAGGTCTACAATACATAAAATAAATCTAATCTAGTGCTCGTTAAAGCTTGTGGCACAAAGGGGGATAATTAATAACACACAACATATAACAAGCAAAGAGAACTCTACTCAAGTCAATGCAGAGGTAAACTAAGTAATAAGTAAAACATTCAACTTATTACTTTGTGAAATATTTATCTACCAAATTAAAGAGTAAAAGCTAAGAATACATACCTTTAGACGAACTTGCCATGCCTCAATTTTTCCCTTGGCTAATGGTGTTTTGTAAGAGGTTATTATGGATTTGTAAGGATCACACTATATAAATAAATTTTAGGCTAAATGACTCCTACTTTGCATCCAAGACTTTTGCACGAGATAAATTTATTTCCTTTCAAGATAAGACCCTAAACAATGACTCCTCAAGTGTATAAATAAATGAATTTCAAGATGTAATAATGAGAAAATGAATGTTTCCCTATTGGGTTGAAGTGAAGGTGGTATTTATAGCCAAGGATTGACCCTAAACTCTATTTTGAATTTATCCAACATGATTAACCAACTTGATTTTGTTAGGTGATAAAGGTAGCTATTAGGTATTGAACTAGGTTGGTCAGGCTGACTTAGTTCTATAATGCGAGTTGAATCCCTAACAATATTGACCTAGCTGACGTATTAGGAAAATGAATAAAAAATATGTTTGCTTAGTTAAGGGATATTTTAGAAGGGGAATTGATTAGAGAAGTAGATAAATGGGGTTTAATTACTTAGGGAGTTAGATAAAAGTGACTTGTAGTAGTTTTAGTTAATGGTATAGGGACCAACAATATTGTGAAGCACCAAAAGTCTACCCACCCCTTTCCTAATGTACCCTTTAAGGCGTGCACTCATTTAAATTTAAACTCAATAGGTTCTTGCAAGAGAGAAAGCATTAGTAAATGATATTATTTTTTTAAAAATATTGTGTGTATACAACCCTCATTTATTTATAAGGATTATAAACTTTATTATCCCTATATTTATGGTGAGTATCTCATTTATGACTTGGGTTCTCATCTCCTATTGTTTTTTACTTTTGACATTTAGTGTGTAACATCAGATTATTCATGACTATGATGTTATGATTTAAACTTTATTATAAACTAGTCATGCTCACACACTTCTAGTACTTCATGGATACATAATTATTATTATATATTATAAATACCTTCTTGTGTGCTATCACTTTTTAAATTTTAAAAATACAAAAACATTCATATAATAAAAAAATAAAAAAAATCATTTGTCTTTATCTTAGTCATATGATACATATCATGCTTATCAACCTATGCTACATGTTTATATATCCATGTTTTTCATACATGCTTCTCATGGTATAATTTGAGTGGATGAGATGTTGGATATACATGTTATATAAGGCTAATAGACATCCAAGATGCAATATGTGGAATTTTCATAAAGGAAAATTTTACACCATGACATATTTCTAGTTTAATGTTTTCTATATAGAGCTACTTTACATATATTAGACATATTTTGATATCATTTACATTTGGCATGTGCACATGGATCTCTAAATGGTATTGTTATATGTATGCTTACACCTTATACCTTGTGATTAATACTTACATATATTTTTGCATCGTGATACCATAACATCCATACGTTTATTACTATGACTCTAATTCATTAAAATACCTAGTTTTCTTAGAGTCACATCATTTATATGAGACATATTTTGGCATTTATATTTTGGGAAACACACACCCATGTCTCTTTGAGCTTATTATATACATATTATACATACAAAGCATCTATTATGGCATATTATTTATGCCTCTTACCTTTGAGCCTATTACCTATATCTTTCCAATTGGGGACAACATGAAAGTTTTTCATATCACACTAAATTGAGCATTACATAAGCATACATATATACACATATATTCATATCTATAGGGGCATGTTTCACATTACCTATGATTGAGCATTATTGATCTTATTTAACTTTTATAAGTCACGCTGCCTATGTGTTACTACACTAGTGGGAACCAATGCCATACACACGGTTCATCTTGAAAAAAAATGATTGTCATACTTCCTATATACATTATTATATGTTACACATTGGTTCACATGACTTATACATTAAAAATAGGGGCATTAACCTCTATAGTCCTTATGAGCTATCCATTTGGAATATCTTGCATAGATGAGTACATACTCACCATCATTATATTCACCTCACCTATGAGCTACATTGATAATATATATACCTAAACTTGCCTATGGGGGTATGATGCCCACATCTATTCTCCATGATCCTTATAATGGCATATCTTTTCTCATCATAAAATTGTTTCTAGCTTGCATACATTGGTTCTTCATATAAATATGGTATTATTTTACATATTCATGGACACATACTTGATATTTACACATGATACATCTTGATACTTTTAAATTTTTTATACATATGATGATATCAATTCATCCCCATCCACTTGGATACATCAAGGAATGTTATTATACTATGCACTATCATTGTCATAGGAGGATGCTTCCACCTTTTAACCTCACCATGCAATTATTTATATTACATGATTCTCACATGGACATTGGTCCATCTCTCCTACTATATATACTATGTGACATGTTTATGCTCCCTCCATCTCTTCATCCTCACTGGATATGTGTCACATAGATTGAGCCATAAATGAGGTCACCTTTCTACAACATTGATACTCAACATAGTAGTATATTATGCATTGAGCCATACTTGATGTTATCATTCTTATGTGATATCAAATTGATACTCACTATAGAATTAAATTGGACATTGATTTATACATTATGATATGTACCTTATGCAACATGACACTTGGGGCATACTAGTTTCCTACACATAACCTATTATGGGGCTTGTTGAAACCTGGATTTTTACCATGCACATGAACATAAAAACTTGGAGGTTCCACTACTTGGAAAATAAAAATATAACAACATCTAGGATTGAGAGGACAGATCTTCCTATTATAAAGCTAATCTAATCATATTGGGGTGAAAAGGGGAGAAGAAATAAAAATACAATAAATAAAAAGAGGGTAATGCACTAGAATAGTGTATCCTCATCACACCCAAAGTAATATATGCATATAAAAAGTGCTTGCGGGTTTAAATAATACATAGCCAAATGTATTTGCAAAATGTAGACATGGATGTGAACATAAACCAAGGGTAGAAACAAAGCCACAAAATATCTATATAGTGCATTAAAAACTATACAATTACATACTTAACTACTCGAATTGGATATAAAATGAGTTTAAAGCAAGTATTGAGGCTAGATATTTCATAGTGGAGCTCTGAAAAAGAGATATATTAATTCCATAGAGTGGGTACTTGAATAATAAAGAGATTCTCCCTATTTATACACAATGCAGAAGAAAGAGGAGTAAATGGACCTTGATAGTGTTTACACGCATGTTAAAAAATGAAACCAACATAAATATAAATGCTGCTCATAATCTTCTTAATATCTCCACACATCTCAATGTTTGTATCCACCAAAAAATTGTCATGAATTCCAAAATATATATATCTTTAATTTCTATTATTTATTTGCATGCTCATCAATGTTTAAATATTTAAATGTATAAAAGCATTTTAAAAATCTTGCCCACCTTTTAACATTCCACTCTCATAGCTTCTTTTAAATATCATAAAGCTTAAAATATTTTTAATAAGGTGGGCTCTCCCAATTTTAAATAAAGAGAAAATACTTTTACCTCTTTGTGCATGTGTTTATGTAGATTTAAAAATTTGAATGTTTAATTTTTTCGAATTAAAGGCGGAATTGGATTAAAATAAGTTATGTTAATTTTAAAAAGCAAAAACTGTTAATTAATTAAAAGGTGGGAAATAAATTTTAATAAGAAAAGGAATTAATTATCGCGAAAATGTATAACTATTAGAAATGGTTATAAAATGAATCTAAAGCAAGTGTTGAGTAAAGAGATTTCAAAATGGAGCTATGAGAAAAAAGGTAGAATAATTCTATGAAGTGGGGATTTGAATAATAGGGAGACTCTCCCCATTTATTTAAAATGTAGAAGAAAAAAGAGTAAATGGGCTTTGATATTGTATACCTACATATTAGGAAAATGTTACCAACATCAATATAAATACTGCTCAAAATCTACTTGATATCTCCACATATCTTAATATTTGCATCCACCATGAAATTTTCGTGAATTTTAAAATATATATAGAATCTTTAATTTACATTATTGATTTAGATATCCATCAATATTTGAATATTTAAATGCATAAAAGCACTTTAAAAGGCTTACCCACCTTTTAGCATTCCATTCCCATAGATTCTTTTAAATATTCCAAAGATTAATTTTTTTTCAACAAGATGGACTCCTCCAATTGTAAATAAATAAAAAATGATTTTACCTCATTGTGCATGTGCCTCCATGGATTTAAAAATCCAAAAGTTTAAAATATATTAGATTAAAGGTGGACTTGGCTTAAATAAAACCTATGCTAATTTAAAAAAAGGTGAACTTGCTAATTAATTAAAAAGAAGTGGTGGATTTTAATAAGAAAGGTAATTAATTATAGATAAAATTTAAATGACAGGCAAAGCTACTACAAATGCCATGTAAGGGATCCAAACTTGGTGGAATATAGTGAAGATATATAGGAAACGTAATTTTAACACATAATATTTTATGATAATTAGACATATTTTATGTAAAATTCAAAATGGTATCAACTATATATATCATGTTATACATGGTGTTTGTAACTTTATTTATTTTAAGATGAATGATTGAAGGTACAACTTATTGAATTCCTCACCTTAAAAAGAGGGCATATATCAAAGCTATTATGAGCTTCATCCATCCATCACATTGCATATGAAAATACATTTTCACCTCATAGACATCTCCTAAAACATATGGGTTTTCCCCATATTCTTTGTTTTCTACTTTAAATGGTGCATGTCAAGTGGCCATCAATTTTACGCTATACATATTTATTTTCTCCATCCCATGGTGCAATCACAAATATTAACAGAGTACTAATTATTCAAAGAGTTACAAAATTGGCTATTTCATAACCTATTGGCTTAGTGTGCTCCAAAAATCCATTCACATTTTGAGGCTCAATGCCTTCATAAATATTCCAACAATAGAAAGATTTATGAGATTAAGGGTGCAAAAATCTCCCTTGGAGATCTAACAAAGTGGATTTAATTTAGAGATCTGACAGTGTAGATTTGGCCTAAGATTGCTCATCTTGGTGATGCCACATGATACTTCAAATGGCTCAGAATCTACTTTTATTTTTCAATTTGAATTCTTCCTTAGCCAAATTAGCCCTTTTAAAATGTGTTCAAGTTATGGGTTCTATTATATATTTTCCACCAATGGTGCACTAGAGATATGACATAGTGGATTTAATATAGAGATATGACAATGTAGGTTTTATCTTGGTTTCCTCATGATGATTTCATGAGCCACTTTGAATGTTTCAGGATATACTTTTCTTCCCCATAGTGCATTCTACCTTAGCCAAATTATCCCTTTTGAGATATTTTTGATATGTGGGTTGCACTTGATTCTTTCCTAGAATAATAAGCAAAAGGATAAGGTGATCTATTCATAGTGTCAACCATGGAGGATTATTACAATTAACCATAATGATAGGCCATATTGAATAGCTTGTGGCCATGTTACCAAAGGGATTGACTCCATCTATAGCTAGCCAAACCTTAAACATTTAATGCATTTTCTATAATTTTTTTAGGCCACATTCTCTCAATATGTCTCATTGTTTTGTATTCATTTGGTACATATATTATGTCCTTTTATTTTATTCTATTATTAGAAATCAAACCTTATTAAAATTTACAAGTCTTTCCACCAATATATACCTTCAATGCATCTATAATATAAAAATATTGCATTAGATTTTGTGAAATAAAAATACAATCATTGACACAAGCATCATACTTATTGTATCTAAACCTTAGGCTAATTTTTTTTGTGCATCTCTATATGAAGCTGGGATCACATTGCTTTCCAGGAGAAATTCAATTTTTAATTACCCACTCAAAGTTAAATTATAATTTTAATTAGTAAATTATTTTATGGATATACAAAATTATATAATTTTTTATATGAATGCATTTATTTACAATTTCACAATTTATTATAATTGACTAAAAAATTAATAAATTATGTAATTATACATCAACAGTAAAAAGTGTCTTAATCCATACATACTTTTATTTCAAGTCTAGTAGTGTTAAAGTAACATGCAATAAAGATAACCTACATGTTACCTAACTAAAATAATGGAATTATAGAATCTAATTTTAGGGCCTCACATGCTATTTCGTTGAAATTATGTTCATCCTCCATATTTCCTCCTTCAAAATAACTTTCTTATTTCTCATGTCCTTCTCCAAATCAATGACATTGAGTTTGAAATCGATCATGTCATCATGTTTTGTAACAAGTTAATCTATAAACATGTCATCCATGCGACCTTGTGCATTTTATTTTAACAATGGCTAGACTAAAATAAGATGGAAACAAATAGGGTTTCCATCATTAATTTCTTTATATTTATTCCACTAAAGCCTACCATGGAGTTGATAAGTTTATTTTTAGTAAATTTTTTAATATTATTAGGGTACAATGGGTCAGTAGGGTGAACTCAACATACCCCATGTGAAGTAGTTCTAAAGTTTTCAGTAACCTAAAAAATTGGTATACACATAGATTCAATTTAATTTATTTTCACATATATTTACTCAGAATTGGTAACAAATATATGGTATTGTGGATACTTACCTCATGAATCTATTCTAATGGCTAAATTTTATCGAGTCTGTGGGTGACACTACTTCTTACTGGCATAATGCCCACTCTTCTTTTTTTGACCTAGATCCACTCATCCCTTCCTTGTTGCAACTACTTCCACTTCCATGTTCCATTTGTAATGAGAGTATGAATATGAAAAAAATAGCGTAATGAAAATGTCAATATGTAAATTTTTTTAGAAATTCATATAATGTTTTCATAAAAAACTAAAATCTCAAATATTTATTCAATGTTATAAGATATTTAATTTTAATGTTACTGAAATCTTATCTGATTTTGATTAGTATAATGTATTGATTATATAATTTTACTAGGATTTTAAAAAATTATGGTAAAAACATATCTCTAATTGATAAGATCAAACACTTTATTTCCACTTACAAATATCAATAGAAAAACAAGATCATTTATCATCCCTTCTTTGAAAAATTTGGTGTTTTAAATCCAAAACAATTTTGTCTTCCTTCTAACCAGTTAAATTTTGTGTTACAAGACAGAGGCTGATGTAAAAAATTGATGCAATTGCATTATGACTTGCATCATTGTTTAAGTCAATGGCTAGTAATAAATTTAAATATAATTTAATCGTAGTGCCTGATGAAAATTATGTCAAAAACTCAAATGATACAAAATTACATTAACAATGAATTTCTGATAGATTTAGCATTTTTCAAAAAATTAACCAAGCATTGAAGTAATTTGCATCACCGACATATGTTGATGTAAATTTTGCATAAAGAATTGTGAAAAAATATAAAAAATGATGGTTTCGCTGATGTTATTTAATCAAAATATATTAGTGACATGACTTTCTATAAATTGAGGAGTTGGGTTTCATTATGAACTTTATAGAAAAACTTCAACATATTAAGTAACTCACCTATGAATTCCACAGGTGGGCTTACTAGTTGGGGCTCAGTTTCTCCATGAAAGCCAAGGAATGTGTCCTTGTGCATAATCAAAATAATACTCTTTTAAATGGGTTGGTGTGTTGCTTTGAATGAAGAAAATTACTAAATTTAGTCATGGAACTTGAGGGTTGCCTTCATAACGTAGATTTTTCCTCATTGTGGGGTTGACTATTCTTTTTTAGTTTTGAATTAGATCATTTTTTTCTTGACACATTTTTTTAATACTTGTTATGATTATTTTTAGGTGTTGATTAGTATTTAATACTTTCTATTTTTGAGGTGATGAAGAAAATAATACTATTGACTGTTATAATATTAAATTTTTTACATTTCATGTGTACTAAAATTTGTTCATTTCATAGTATCATTTGCATTAAATTAAAATTAGAAAATAATGTTTTTAATTATTTTTTTCATCTTAAATTCAAGAATTTCGTATCAATTTTGGTGATGCAAAATTATGTCAAACTCAACATGAATAGGCATTTTTGTCATGTCAACTTTGGGTCAAATTTGTGCTACCTTATCTGGGTAAGTTTTTGTTGATTATTTTAAAAAATAAAATTAAAAATTAAAAACAATTAAATCAAATGAATGCTCATTATTGATTTGAAATTTGATCTACTTGACACCCCTACATTTTTGGAATGACAATGCCATCCACCACCAATCTCAATGTCAATCTAAATCTCACAATATTATGTATAGACGGTTAGTTGGAGAAGATGCTACAAAAAACTATTACAACCCTATTTTTCTAAGAGAACATAGACATTGAAAATGTTTTAAAAACACATGCATTTGTTTTTTGTGCTTCAACAACCTCTCTATCATTATCTCCATACAACAAACAAAGCGATGAATTTGAGTCATATAGCACCTGATATTGAGAACCAGACTCCTTATGAAAGACACACACTCCTAATTATATACACCTCATAATATTTCCATCCATACAATCAAACATGCACAATATAATGAAATGAAGATTGTTTTTGTATATTGCAAATAATTTGTTCATCTTACAAACAACCTACAAACCAAATTGATTTTTCCCACCCAATTAAACCATAATGGAAATGATATTTTTTTGATTTAGTTTAGTTATAGGTGATCATAATTCCCTTTACATGCTCTTTAGATTTGATGTTACCTCTCCTTATTTCCCTATGCACCAAACTCCTTCACTATTTCTCTCTCTCTTGTTATCTCCTTTGCCGTTGATTTAAATTGAAGAAAGGAAAAAATAATAAAAAAATCCATCTAATTCCCTATCCTTTGATCATGAGGCTTGATTAATACAAAGGTATGTGTTATTGTCAATGTTTTACACAGAATGATTCCAACTAGAGTTATTAGCTCAAAGTCATTAGGTTGTGGCTTATCAATAGTTGGCAATGTTTTATTTTGAAAAAAAAAGAACCATTAATTCCCTCACTGTTTTCATAATTAAATGCAACTTGAAGTCAACACTATTTGCATTGAATTTGTGTTGAATTTGGGTATAAATTTAGGTCAGGCTTGCCAACACAATTTCAAATTAAAATCCTATAACAATTACATAAAATGTATTAATGTTAGATATGATATTTTATTATGTTATGTTATGAAATTTTTATTAAAAATCTTATATTTATTTTAATTTTGGTTATTTTCATTATTATTGTAGACACCCAAATTTGGCAAAAAACCCCTATTCATATGTTTTATTCCCAATTTAATTTATTTTGTAAACTTGTACATTTTAACCCATTTATAAGATGGACCTAAGCCTACATGAGACTCTATTTAGTCCATTAAGCCTAAAAAACATTCCAATTCTTATCTAGAAGGTATTTTTTAGTAAATTTGAATTACTTATCACTTTTTATCCAACATAGCCTCGAGAATTGATCCATACTTATATCTTAGACAAACCTGTTACCTGTAGATATATGAGCTCATCCTAGATAGGCTGTACCATTACATATTTATCCCTTTTTGTTTTGTGGGTACTTCTGCCCATTGTCCCTTAAACTATGCCTTAACTCTTCCCTTTTAAATTTAAAAAAACTGGCTAATATGCATGGGTTATCCTATAAAATTAGGGCCTTTCCAAACAACACCCACTACACCAAGGGTTAAGCTTAGAGCCATAATTATCCATTCAATTTATGATTCATTGAATCCAACCCTATGCACTTGAAACATTTATACATCTTGGTCTCTATAAAACATCCATTATGCTAAAGGAAGGTAATTAATATTTAATAGTTGTATTGATCAGTTCTAGGGAAGAGGAGATTAAAACCCTTGCTCAAGTTATTCCATACACAAACTACAAAAATATGTGGATGTATGATTTTGACTGTGTGGGATACATTTTTACAATGCTAATTTGATGGTTTGTCGGACTCCATTACTAATATTTTATTTTGAAGTGTTCAAGCTAGATCAAAGATAAAATTTAGTCATACAATATATTTTAACCTATCAATATGTGAAGTGAAGGTATAATCAAAATCATAAAATCACAAGAAATGAACACCAAAAAACTATACTTTGAAACCTACAGAGATAAGTTTGATGACACACATGACACACAAAAATGATCGACATGCTAGGTATGTTATGGCTGATCATATACAAGATAAGCCTATAAAACTACGAGCACATCTTAGAGTAAGGTATAGGTCCATAAATTCAAGAGCAAGTCAAACATAATTAACATCGTTTAAATATAATTCCAAATACATAGAAGAGTCAAGGTGCATGCATTTCTTAATCTCTTTGTCATTTCATTGCATTGCTTTAGCTTATGATTATGATAATTAGGCTTGTTTTTATTCAACCATCTTAAGTGGATTTGAATTATGTATTTAAGTTGTGCATGTTTATATCTAATAATTTTGAAATTTTTTATACATTTTTTTGAGTAAAACATAGAATTAGGGTAAACATAAATGATGAACCTTGACTATTTTGACCATTCAACCTAAGGTTTCTTCCCAACCCTATTTTATTAAATTTTTATGGCTTACTTCAAATTTGATTTTCAGATCTAAATCATTTCCATGAGATCTCATTTAAAAACACTAATTTTTATTTAGGTTCTTACATTATCCCAATCTCACCTAGGCTTTAATTTTTTGCTTGCATGTCAACCTAGGGTTTTAAAAACCATCTTTGAACCTTAGGGTTTGGTCTTTTATTTCAAATTTGATATTTAAAATTTTCCTATTCATACCTTTGTATATTCATAAATTAAACTTAATCATGATGAAATATTTGGAAATAGATGCAAGTGTTATGTCTTTCATATATATGATAAATTACAAAATATCACATTTTCAAAGGAAAAAAGATTCATGATTGTACTGTCCAATATTTTAGAGAAATGTAAATCCTAATTTTGTGCATGAATTTTTAGTCAAAATTAAATAAATAATGAATATATACATATTTCATAGTATCACTCCTTGGGCTTATGCTTGTAGTGATAAGACATTTGTGCTTTGTGCTAATTGTTTGACTCTTACACCTATACAAGATAATGTGCCTCCACCCATTATAAATGGTAGGGCTAAAAATTCAAATGAAAATATTGAAAATAAAACCATTGATACAAATGAGGCACTTGACCTAATGTATAATATATGAGACATACAAAGGCAAGTGTCTAATCTATCTCTTTATCATCAAGTGTGTGAAGCCAACCTTAGGGATATTTATGTGTCAAATCCTATTCAAAATGACATCTTAGACATACCTTTTCCTCATGGCTTGGTTATTCCAAAATTCAACCTCTTTAATGGCCATGGAGATCCTCAAACCCACCTTCATCAGTTTTACCTATCTATATCCAATTGTGAAGAACGTCATTAGTCATACTCAAGTTAATTTATAAAACATTAGTGGGTGAAACATTAAATTGGTATAATTTTTTATTGGTTAGATCCTTGTATACAATGCATGACTTGTAAAAGGTTTTTGTTGACAAATATATCACTAAATATAAAACTGAAGCCATGATGCAAAGCATTCAACATATAAAGCAAGATCTAACAGAAATAATACCATATAATATATTTTAGTTCTATTTTCAAATACATTCCTAGATTTATCAATCATGTGACATTAACATGCATAAAATATTTATCAATAGCCTTATACCCTATTAAAAATATAAACTAAGTACTTGTGAGCCATTCATCCACCTTATACATATGATTTTGAACTTAGAAGATAAATAAAAAGACAATATCTTACCTATTAATCAATTAAGCAAACATGTTTTTCAAAATCCAACTTCACAAACATCTAATACTATGGTTAACAAGCTATCAATTCCAAGCATAAAACCAAATGCAACTAAGTAATTTGGATTTTTCAAATGTTAAGACATCAAACTTAAAAATTGAGTAGACAAGAACTTGGTCAATTTTCCACTTGAGCGTAATACATTTTTAATCCATAAACTGACATCTTACAAAGATAAATATTTTTGTTCATATCATGCAATAAGAGGGCATTCAACAAATAGGTGTGTTATTTTAAGAGATAAAAAATCAAGAGTTGGTTGATCAAGGAAAAATCATGTTTCCTAAACAAGCACCCATTAGAAAGAAATTTATTTAAAATGAAAAAAACCTATTAAGTATTCAAAAATGCTACCAATATTGATCAAAATCAATGCAATAAAGGCTTTCATGATGATTACCACCTATTTTACGATCGCATATATTAGGGGGATATTATTACCCCCATTAAAAAATAGATTAATGTGTTAGGGGAAATTAAGGAATTCCATGTATACATATTTTGAAACCGTCTTGTAATATGGATTCTACTTTCTTATTTTCTTACATGCTTCATATATTGTTTCAATTAAATATTAAACTACAGAAAACATTGTTGAACTAACAAAAATACAAAGTTGCCTTAATTCATCAATGCATGTTTATTGTACCATAGCCTTGTATATATATTTTATTCTTATATTAGTTGTGTCTTGCATGTTCTTTATTAGTGTTTATTTTCTCAAAATTTTGAAATCCAAAAACATTCATAAAATATAAAAATTAATTTTTTTTTTGCCTTTATCTTGATCATATGATGCACACTATACTTATTTTTCACTATGGAATTTACACATCTATGTTTTCACACTAACTTACTAAATGATATACATTAATTTAGGTAGGGGTAGGGTAATATAGATAAATATGTGTATCAATACTATTTCCAAATCTCCACAGAAGGAGACATTGCTTACTATGTTAAGAAATCACATTAATCCATATAGAGTTACCTTTATATATATCTTGTTTCTTACTCACACAAGGTATACATATCTTACATGTGTGCATAGATTTGGTCATACTTTTTTTACCAAATCATTGCATTGGAGGAGTCATTTTATACATCACTTCTATCTATGACCTTGATTTAGGCCTTTTAATTGAGGTTGATTATATTTTTTTATTTTCTATATTTCATATATGGTACCTACCTTTCATTTGCATTAACATTTTTCTAAGTCACTTGTTTCATGTTGCTTGTTTTGTTTCCTTGACCTTGATCACTTGATTGTTGATCTCATTTGTGTTTCTTATATTACTCTTCCCAATGAAGGGAACATAATTATCAGGACATTTTGTCATAGCTTGCATTGAGTTATTAAGTAAGCCTATAAATGTTTAGAATCCTTGTTATCTTATTCTTCTATTTGCGATCCTTGATCCTTTTTTTTCTTGTGCATCTTTGTGCTTACTCATGTTGGTTTTTATTTTTTATAAATATCTTAGAAATAAAAAAAATGGTTTCATAGATAAACATATCTCTTTTGTCTATGGAGGCATCATTCCCAAGCATAATATTTATTGGCTATATATATATGCACATTTTCCCCTTGCTTGTTCATCATCGACATATTATGAGTTGGTCTTAAAACTTGAATTTGGCTTAATTTGACATGGGAGTGTGGCACTAGTAATTTTAATCCTACACATTATGTTAGTTATACATTTATCACTTTAATATGTCATATTACTCACATGCCTTATTACATCTTCGCATTATTTCATCATCAATACATTATTAATTTAACTACGTATTATATATTGAGGGTACATGACACCTATTTATTTATGGGGGGCATGAGGCTTGCACATGTCTTCTTTATACATAGTTGGCACTACATATTCTTGATTTGAGACTCTACAATTTTTAGACTAAGATTGACATATGATGGCTGTGATTATTGTATATGACTTTATTTGAGCATTTTCCATCTTGGGGAGGAAGGTAGTATTCAAGTATATCAGTATCCTTAACTAGAAATTTACATTCTATTTTACCTTGGCACATAGTTGGATTTATCATATGTCACGACATATCAATTTTACATTACACTTTGGGACCTATATCATGTAATTGGCTTGCACTATTGTATTAACAGATCATGATACCTAGTACAATATTTTCATGCTTTATCACATTAGGATTATCATGCTTGATAACTAATTGATTCATATGTTGCCTACTAATGAGTAGAAAATTATATATTTTTTTAAAAATGGCAAAACCTCAAAAATTCAAAAACATTGGAATAATTTCAAAAATTTAAAAATATTGGCAAAATTTTAAAAACTTAAAACATTGGAAAAATTAAAAATTTCAAAAACATTGAAAAAAATTCAAAAATTCAAAATGTTAGCAAAATTTCAAATTTAAAAAATATTGCTTTATACATGTTGTATATTTAGCTATTCTAGATATTTTCATTATCCATGATTTATGCATAGAATTTTCATAGTATTTTTGTGGAGTAAGCGTTATGCATGCTCAAAAGTTACATTATTTCAAATGGTGTGCTCACATCTTGGATGGGCCAATGTCATAGAAAACATGTCGTACCTTGGGGGCATTACCATTTTAGAGGATTCTTGTATGGTGATATCTATCCTTGCTTGTCATTTATCACATTGAGTTAGTTACATTATTTATTACATTGACTGCAAGTATCTCATACATCTCTTATGACATGGATATTTTGCATTATGATTATTACACTATTACATTGATTGTTTGTGCATTAATGATTGCTTCTGTGTGCATGTGTTTAATTAAGTGGACATCCTTGTCTAAGAAGATCCTCTTATTATATTATTTTTTGAGTCATGTCATGTGTCGAGTCACTAAAATTTTGAGTCATTAACTTGGGTGTAGTCACTAACATTATATAGTCTTTGTTTGGTGTCTACATTTACATGGTGGTTACCATACATCTAGGGGGCATATTATTGGATTATGTTCTCATCATTTTATCTCGGCCCACCTTTGGGTTATGTTTGATGTATAGGTATACTAATTGCTCCCATTGAAAAATTGTAATTTTCATGATAAATTTTAGCATGACTAGATGCTAATTCAAAATGGAAAAAATTAAAAAATTCAGAATACCAAATTCAAATTCAAGATTTCCAAATGGGTAAAAAATAACATGTTACAATCTTTTCTAACATATGAGGGTTATTTTTAAATTACATACATTTTGGATAATAACATGTGATTATTAAATTATTTTCCAAGTTGCATATGGTATTTTTAATGTATTCTTTTGAGATGAGTAATTGTAGCAATAAATGATTCATCCCTCACCTCAAAAGGGGACATTATAAAGAAAATTTCAAATGCAAATCTTGAGTCTATTATGATTGAAGACAAACTAAAGTCATATAATTCCTTGATGAAGAAGTGGATGGGGTGGTAGTGACCCCCTAAAAAGTGTCTTGGCTATGTTTCAAGTATTTTTCAAAAGTTTAGGATTTGTGTATCGGACCCTGTGATTCCCATGAGAGAGTGTTAGCCTATGTTTTCAACACCTATCAAAAGTCTAGTGATGGAGTAATTATGGTGGAAGTTGGGGGAAATAAAAAATAGGTGTATTATTTCCTATACTTCCTTTCAAATTCAATCTCAAGATATAATTTTAAAAATTCAAAATTTTAAATAATTGCATGTATACCATGAACAATTTAATTACCTGCAATAATTGACACTTTTTTAGGGACATCAACTAATCAAGTGCAGATGGAAACTCAACAAGAGCAAGGTCAAACCCTTCATTTTTTCATAGGTAAGAAAAGGTACATGTTCCACATTATTTACATGTATACTTTGATCACACATGCATTTCACTCACATACCCACATCAAAGTGGAGGCATTATGTAGATACCCAAATTTGGCATGAAACCCTTATTATTGAATTTTATTCCCAATTTTACTTATTTGGAAAACTTGTAAAACCATTTCAAGGATAACACTAACCCCATATGAATTTGTATTTGGTCCACTAAGCCTAAAAAACATGCCAATTATTATCTATAAGGTATTTATTAGTGAATTTGTGCTACTTATCATGTATTATCTAGCCCTGCCTCAACAATTGAGCCCTAATTATCTCTTAAAATAAGACATAGTTATACTAGCCCATCTTGGATAGTTATTTACCCCTAGGGGTTTTTACCTTGTTTTATGGGTCCTCTTGCCTATTGTCCCTTAATTTATGCCTTAAACCTTCCCAATTACATTCTCAAAATTTGACTAATATGCATGGGTCATCTTGAATCATCTTATAAATATAAGGCCTTTCCAAATTAATCTAGGAATTAAAATAAGGAGAACATTTGATACCCCACTACACCAAGGGTTAATCTTAGATCCAAGCTCCTCCATTAAGTTGTGCTTCACTGAATTCAATCCTACACACTTACAACATTTATCCATCTTGGTCTCTCTACAACATCCCTTGTGCCAAATAAGGGTAATTAATATTCATTAGTTTTAATAATCACTTATAGGGAAGAGAAGGTTGACACCCTTGTTAGATTTATTCCATCCACATAGTACAAAACTACGTGAAAGTTTGATTCCTAGCATGTGAGCTACATAGTTTCACGGTTGCTTCACTAGTTTTGCAATGTCCATTGTTATTATTTTGTTTTGGAGTGTGCTTTGATATAATAAAGATGGCGTATTATTTAACACAATTTCAAAATGAAATCCTACACCAATTACATAAAATGTAGTAGTGTTAGATATGACATCTTATTCTATTATGTTATGATAATTTTATCAAAAAAATTATGTTTATTTTAATTTTAGTTACTTTCATTATTATTGTAGACACCCAAATTTGGCAAAAAACCCCTATTCATGTGTTTTATTCCCAATTTGACATATTTGGTAAATTTGAATATTTTAACCCATTTATAGGATGGGCTTAACCCCACATGAGTCTCTATTTAGTCCATTAATCCTAAAAATCATCCCAATTCTTATCTAGAAGGTGTTTTTAGTGAATTTGAATTAATTATCACTTATTATCCAACATAGCCTCAAGAATTGAGCCCTACTTGTATCTTGGACAAACCTATAGCTATACAAGCCCATATTGGATAGGCCTTAACCCTACATGTTTATCCCTTTTTGTTTTATGGGTTCTTCTATCTGTTGTCCCTTAAACTATGCCTAAACCCTTCCCTTTTAAATTTTAAAAAATCTGCTAATATGTGTTGGTTTTCTTACAAATTTAGGGCCTTTCCAAAAAAATATAGGATTCAAGAGAAGGAAGAGAACATTCAACACCCACTACACCAAGGGTTAATCCTAGAGCCATGATTATCCATTCAAGTTATGCTTCATTGAATCCAACAATATACACTTGAGACATTTATAAATCTTGGTATCTATACATCCATTATGCCAAAGGAGGGTAATTAATATTCAATAGTTTCATTGATCAGTTCTAAGGGAGAGGAGGTTAAAACCCTTGCTCATGTTATTCCATCCACACACTACAAAACTATATGGATGTATGATTTTGAGTGTGTGGGATACATTGTTGCAATCCCACTTTGACAAATTGCATGACTCCATTATTAATATTTTGTTTTGGAGTGTGCAAACTAGGTCAAAAATAAAATTTAGTCATATAATATATTCTACCTTGCCAATATGTGAAGTAAATGTATAGTCATAATCATAAAATCACAAGAAATAAACACCAAAAAACTATACTTTGAAACCCTATAGAGACAAGCTTGATGACACATAAAAGATTGATGACACACAAACATGATTAGTGTGTTAGGGTTTTTGTGGTTGAGCATGTATAAGATAAGCCTATAAAATTGCAAGCACATCTTAGAGTAAGGTATAGGTCCATAAATTTAGTAGCAAGTCAAACATAATCAACATGTAGTCTAAATATAGTCTCAAATACATAAAACAGTCAAGGTGCATGTGTTTCTTAATCTCTTTGGCATTTCATTACCTTGCTTTAACTTATAATTATGACAATTAGGTTTCTTTTTGTATTCAACCATCTTAAGTGGGTTTGAATTGTGTATTTTAGTTGTACATGTTTATATCTACTAAATTTTAAATTGTTTAAACATTTTTTTGATTAAAAATTAGAATTAGGGTAAAAATAAATGATGAAAATTGACTATTTTGACCATTCAACCTAAGGTTTCTTCTCAACCCTATTTTATTACATTTTTTATGGCTTGATTCAAATTTTATTTTTAAATCTAAATCATTTCCATGAGTGCTCATTTACAAAACCATAATTTTTATTAGGTGCTTACATTATCCCAATATCACCTAGGCTTTAATATTTTGCTTGCATGTTAACTTAGGGTTTTGAAAACGAGCTTCACCTTAGGATTTGGTATTTTATTTCAAATTTGAGATTAAATTTTTTACTATTCATACCTTTATGTATTTATTAATTAACATTAATCATGATGATTTTTTTTGAAATAGATTAAAGTTTTGTCTTTCATATATATGATAAATTATAAAATGTCACTTTATGTACCTAAAATCATTCACTTCATTATAGTCGACTAATATTCCTATTAGTCGACACTAATTTTACTTATCCTATTTCTAGAAATAAATATAATATCCTTCCTCCAATAATTCTCCATTTTACGAACCTTATCCCATCTCACTATTCCATTAATTCTTCCTAATCTCCTATTATCCTAATTTAATCCTAATTAGCCATTATATGGAAATTTAAAATTCCCATGATCTCACCTACCACCTACTAGCATACTCCTTAGCCTTTCATGCATCCCTATGACTCTAATCCTCACCTAATCCCCATCTAACCTCCCAATAATCATCATTGACTCATTGACTCCTAAAAAGAGTTCTAGAACTCTCTAAATCTAGAACTCTCTCTAACCTATCCATCCCCTTTAGAAACCTCTAATTCTAGAGGTTTCTAAGGAATTTAATATTCCTTGTATAATTCCTATCCATTGATCTCATTATCCTAAATTCAAATCTAAGCCCTTGATCTTCCCTCCCTTCCTCTATTTAACTAACCTCTCCCTCCACCCTCAAACCAACTAGAGAGTCCATACCAACACCATGCCAAAATGCAATTGAATGAAGAAGAATTGTAGGAAAACCATGTCAAAATGAGTCTTTGAATCAATAATCCAATCCATCATCCAAAATCCAACATCAAGAATCATAGTGTCAAATCTGAGTCTAAGGAGCAATCACAAATCCTGGAAGGAGGTAACATAAAGCAAAGGAATTGGTAAGCTAATTTATCATTCTGATTTTATTTTATAAATCCTTCCTATTGAGTAGTTTGTTTTAGCATTGTTTAAATTCATATAAGAGCTCAAAATTCTACTACATTTTGGTAACCATGGTGGGACCTCTTTCTCCCATTTAACAATTTTTTCTTGTTAGTGTGGTTTTGACTAGATTTCAGGTCTAATTGGGCGAAGAAGATCTCAAAATTTTGAAAATTTTAAGTATACAGGTCTTAATCATGGTATTACATTATTAGTCACAAGTTTGTAGTGGTGAGATTGTCAAAGCTAGTAGTGGTATTGTGACTTAGTTGCTATCAGTTAAATCTTTAGAAGGACTTAGCATTTCAATAATCCCACTACTCTCTCAGTAGTGAGATTGCCTTATGAATCGTAGGATTATCAATCCCAATTGTGATATTGTAAACCACTAACATTTTGTCCTGCAGGTCATTTTTGATAATCTCACCACTTCCCCAATCATGAGATTTCCCTGATAATCATGGGGTTGTCATTTTTAGTAGCAATATTGTTAAAAATAATAGCTAGGTATATAATATATCTTGTTTCTACTAACCCTTTTGCACCTGTAGGTTCTTTGTCTACTATTGTTAATTCTATGTGCAAGTCAAAGAGAGAATCCCCTTGAAAATCAACTCCCCACATATTTTTGACTATCCTACGACTATATCAGTAGTGGGATTACCTTGGTAATAGCGAGGTTACCATTCTTAGTCATGGTATTGTCTTTTCATCTCAAATTGATAAAACACTACCCTTACCACTTTTAAACCATCATTTTACTATTCTAAGGTTCTGTCAGGAGGGTGCTAAGGGTCTATAAGTTGCAAACTAGAGGTTTTGTCTCTTTATTGAAAATTTTAACATACCTCTATATCAAAATTTCATCATCCATATTTGAACACAATTGTTGATAAGGGGTGTTTTGTCCTACAGGGTTCACTAGGTGTATAAGAAGGGAGAAACTTATCTGAGAACCCACTATCTAGACTGGTCTAACATCATACAATAATACCGTGAATGGAAAAGTCATGGGTTTGCTCTGTAAATAGTGGGATTGTCATTCTAGTAGTGGATTTGTAGTTTAGGCTAGTTCAGGCTAGTATTAGGATTTGGTAGCATTTTGATCATCAAATAATTATATTTAAACCAAAGCCCTATAATTATTTAATTTTTTGGACTTCTCTTTACTTAGGACATTTATATATATTAATTTAGTCTAGGACTACAATATCGCTACTTAAATTTTTCTGTCAGTCATGGCTTTGTTGATTAGAGTAGTGGGTTTGTTAGTTTGAGTCACAGTTTTATGATTTTTGATAAAACTGATACTATCGATATGCTACTAGTCATAGGATTGTTGTTCCCAGTCATGGGGTTATCAGACTACCATAGTTTTTGTGGTTAATTGTCATGATTAGCTAACATCTATAATACCACAACTCTCCTAATCAAGAGATTATCCTACAAATCACAGTTTTGCACTGTCTAGTTATGGGTTTGTAGTCATTTTTTCCCTTTAATTTGGTCCTTTTTAAGATCATTTTTTGAGTCATTTTTTGTGAATTTTGAGTCACTCCAAGCCTCCAAAAAATTTCAAATTGTCAAAGTGCACCAGGGGTCTTTCCCCTGAACCCCGCAAGGGGATCTGCCCTTTGACCTTGTAAGGGGTGCTGCCCCTTGACCTTGCTAGGGGCTACCACCCCCAGACCCCCACATCATTTCCCGCTCACCCTAAAGAACTTATAAAGCCAAACTATGATTTTTTAGGGATGTTTTTTAAAGGCATATTTGGTTAACATCTTATTTATTGTAGGGGTTATCTTTTCTAAACATCATCTTATGGGACATATTTTGGGTCTAACATTTTGTCTTGTAGGTTACTCTTTTGAGTGCCACTTTTTCACTTCATTTTTGTATTGTATATATTGTTTTTTAATCATATTGTCTTGTATATATTATTTTATTTTGAAAAATCATTCCTTGTGTATACTTGTTTGTGTGTGTTAACTTGTAAATAATTATTGTATCATGCTATTCACACATATGTAATTGAATCAGTTAATTAATTGTATCGTGTATTTGCCTATTCATTACCCCCTCCCCTAAGATAAAACATGATGTGGATTTCATCACCACACATGTGGATTAGTCATAGGGGTTAGTGTTGTGGATTTCATCACCACACACTAACCAAACTCTATGTTTTAGAAGAGTATAAAAATCAAGGACAACTATCATTAGGCTAAGTGGTTGACCCTATATAGGTCATCCATGAAGGGGAAGAGTTAATTCTCTGAACTAGGCATTACACAACACCCTATATAGACTTGGTCCCCAATGTACCATCATGTATATACAGGATTCCCTTAGAGATCCTATTTATCCTAGCATAGGACCTTTTGATCGTAATAGGTGTTCCATTACAGGCATCAAGAATGATGTCAAAGTAGCCAGCAAGTGAAGGAAAGGTTGAGAGGGTTTGATCAATTCCATAACAGGGCACCAACCTACAACATCACTTGTGTAGCCATTAGATGGTGTGGGCATTAGATCACACACCCATCAGTTTACTAATTATAGGTTGTGGCTTGCTTTATTGGGTGTGTGTTGTTGATCCAAAACTTGAAAGCTTTGATTGAAAGATAATTCAGAAATAAGAACAATCCAATTCAAATAAAACTATCTCTGAAAAGAGATGTTTTGATGAATCAAAAATTGTAGATACATGTTTATCTCTGGGAAGAGATGTCTACCTCCCCATTTCAGGAAGTTCTTCATTTATACATATTATCTCATGGGAGATTGAGTGGCTCGAGGAAATAACTGTCGCTGATAATTTGACTTCTAAAATTTAAAACAATACAGAGCTCAAGGACATAAAATAATACAGAGCTCGAGGACATAATGGGTGAGGATTTGAATCAATATAGGATTCGAGGAATTAATTGTCACCCAATAATTTAGCATGTAAGATTTAAGACAATACAGAGCTACGCGTAGCCCTACCCGATCTACCAGTTGTCCACTCTGGGGCCTTACAACAGCCACTTCGATAGCCGTGGTCCATTGTACCATCTCATCTTGGCACTCATTATACCACCTGAATTGTCACATGGATCATTCCTCCCTCCTTGAAAAGCAATGGTCCCCATTGTGTCAATGATCCCCATTAGGTGTGGTAGTTGTGTCTTGATTTGATTCCTGATGCACACTTGGAAGGGACTGTGGTTTATGGAACTGTGTAGGGCTCGATTGTTCACCATTCCTTTCTGACCATCAGTCTATGGATGGAAGGCCATGAACTTATTCAGCCTGGTATCTATTTACTTATGTTGTTGTGTAGTCAGGGCCATAACATTTGCACTTTTGGATTCATGTGGCTTGACCACCATGATAAAAAATTTCTTGGCACTAAGCAGAGAGATAGATGTAGAAGGTGGTACTTCTGATACCCCGTAGCACCATGTTCCAAGAGTGAGAGTGATCCTTCTAGTTCTTGATTCATTTATACCATGTCAATCATACATGAATGGCTGACCAAAGAGTACATCACAAACATCTAGATTGACCACATCACATAAGACCTCATCTTGGAAAGGTTGTATTGCATATGAGAGAAGACATTGGTGGGTGACATGAAGGTTTCTCCCTGGACTCAACCATCCAATACTATATGCTTTTCGGTGAGGCTTCATGGATAGATTTAGTCTTTTCAAAACATTAGTAGAGATTAAATTATTTTGACTTCCACTATCAAGAATGAAATGCAGAGGCTTACCTTTCACCCATAACTTAGAGTGAAACAACCTTTCCTTGTCATCTAGCATCTTGTCGTGTGTCTGTGATGAAGCTACAATGGCTTCACAATTAGCATCTATAATTACTTCTTTAACCTCTTTGATTGCAGGGTCTATATGAGGTAGAGTAGTAGATGTTGAGGATGGTGACTCAAAAAGCAGTGATTTGATAGCTCGACATTCTTCTTTGGAGTGAGTTCCATATTTGTGATAACCACACCACTTCCCAGTCTTTCCTTCCTTTTACTTCCAATTTTGGCCTCGTGTTTGACCTTCTTTATCACTTTCCATTTTGAAGACTGATTCTTTATATCCATTCTTCCATGCTTCTGCTCAATCTTTATTGCGAACTTGTATGCCTCATCGATGGTTTCCAAATTGAAGAGTTCCATTTCTCCCCATATGTACCATTATAGTCTGCCATGATATTTGAGAACCTTGTGTTTCTCACTTTTTTGGATGCCCAGTCTCATAGATAGAGAATGAAAAATGTCAGTGTAATCTTGAACAAATTATTCCATACCTTGGCGAAGTTGTTGCCACTCTATGTACATATCATCATATGCTCCGATGGGATAGTATTCTTCTTTCACTGCTTCCATAAAATCATCCTAGGTAGGTTCCACCCCAAGGCCAATGATATCTATACTAAACCTCTTTTTGTACACTTTTGACTAGTTTTTCATGGGCAATGATGATTTCAAAAGAGCAAAAGTGATCTTTTCTCCATCGGTGAACTTATTTACAGAGAAGTTGTTAAGGTGTGGAGCTAAAAGCTTCACCAAATGAGCGAGTGCAGAAGTTGTTGGAGTTACACAGTCACCAACGTCGGTCAGGAGTGACCAACGTTAGTCAGGGATAGACTTGGAGCTGCCGGCATCGGTCATAGTTCAGCCGATGTTGGTCAGGTGCAGACAGACAGGGACCGACATCGGTCACCTGTGCATCCAGAAAGACTATTTTTGTGGACAAAACAGATTGTTTGCATGATAGGATTAAGTGTTAGTCTTAAGTCCGCATCTCTATCTTTAGTAGGACTATTTTGAGCCCTTGATTAAAAGGTTCATCTAATGGTTGTAATTGTATGCTCATGAATCCCTAATGTTATATTATAGGGATAGATCTTCATAGCTTATTGAATTGGTCAAGTACTGTACAATATTTGTATATGTGAATCAATCCAGGTTGTTGGATTTGATTGTAATTGAGAGAGAGAACTCTTGAGGGAAAGAGATCTAGAAAAAGATCTGTACATCTGAGAGAGGTGTGGAAGAAAAGAAGTTTCTTCAATTGTAATTCCTTCTGGAAAGAGTTTAATACAAGTTTTTAGGGTGGTTTCTTGTATCTCTTATTCTTTGCTATTTCTGATTCTAGTTACTTATCATTCTGGTTTAATTCCGTGTTTAGTTGATTTCATATATTAATCAACTTTGTTGGTTGATCCCCAACAAGTGGTATCAAAGCTCAGGTTGACTAACAGGTATTTCAGATCTGGTTAGTGTTTTGATTACAGGTCACTCACAGGGGTTTCTGTTTGAGTGGGAGAAGCAATGGCAGAAGAGAGTAAACTAAGAATGGAGAAGTTTAACGGCAAGAATTACCAATTATGGAGAATGCAGATAGAAGATTATCTATATCAAAAAGATCTATACTTATCGTTAGGTGGGGTTTCAAAGAAGCCCATAGGCATGGAAGATGAAGAATGGGAAGTTATTGATAGAAAGGCTCTTGGATCTATAAGATTGAGTCTAACATCTACTGTGATATCTAATTTATCACAGGCAAAGTCAACGGTAGAGTTAATGACTACTTTAGCAAATTTATATGAAAAACCCTCAGCTTCAAATAAAGTATATCTTATGAAGCAGTTATTTAATTTGCAAATGCAAGAAGGTGGATCTGTATCTAATCATCTAAATGATTTCCATGGAATTTTAAATCAATTAAATTCATTCAAAATAGTTTTTGATGATGAAATTAAAGCTCTATTAATCTTATGCTCTTTACCTGAAAGCTGGCATAGCTTGGTAATGGCA
Source organism: Torreya grandis (assembly GCA_037957365.1). NCBI lineage: Eukaryota > Viridiplantae > Streptophyta > Pinopsida > Cupressales > Taxaceae > Torreya > Torreya grandis. The sequence goes on from JARHVA010000406.1 coordinate 1,946,552, forward strand.
GTTAGTAATACTGCATCTGCTTCAAATATTTTAAAAGTAGATGATGATGTTAGTGTAATATTGAATGAAGGAATTCATAGGAAAAGCACAGAGGAAACATCAGGGAACACTTTAAGTTTTGAGAGCAGGGGAAGGCAAAAAGAGAAGAGCAAGCATAGGAGATCAAGATCTAAGTCAAAGATGAGAGGTAGATCCAAATCCAAAAATGGTAGGAAGCCAACCTGCTGGAATTGTGGAAAGATAGGGCATGTAAGCAAAGATTGATGGTCAAAGCCTAAAGAAGACAAACAACATGAAGGTAAAAAAGAAGCAAAAGCATCAGGTATTGTTGAACAAGATGCTCTTATATTGTCTTTGCATAATAATATAGAATCTTGGGTTGTAGATTTTGGTGCCTCTTTCCATGCAACCCCTAATAGAGAATATTTCAGTGACTATGTCCATGGAGATTTTGGAATAGTTTATTTAGGGGATGATGAGCCTTGTAAAATTGTTGGCAAAGGAAAAGTGCAGCTGAAAATGCAGAATGGCAACACATGGGTGTTGATAGATGTCATGCATGTTCCCATCCTGAAGAGAAATCTGATTTCTAGAGGAAAGTTGGGGGATGAGGGTTGCACAATAACTCTCACAGCTGAATCTTGGAAGGTTTCCAAGGGTGCACTTGTAATGGCTAGAGGTAAGAGAGTAGGTACTCTCTATTTATGTAATTGTATTACTGATAATTCTCCTTCTATATTATCTACTTCAGATGTAGATGCAAAGTTGTGGCATCAAAGGCTTGGCCACATGAGTGAGAAGGGAATGACAATTTTTAAGTCCAAAGGTAAGTTTCTAGATTTGAAAAGCATAGATCTAGAATTTTGTGAGCATTGTATTTTTGGAAAGTAGAAGAGAGTGAGTTTTCTCAAGACTGGGTCAACAAAGAAGAAGCACAAGTTGTAGCTTGTTCACACAGACGTGTGGGGACCAGCTCAGGTTGCTTCTATTGGTGGATCAAGGTATTATGTGACTTTCATTGATGATGATACAAGAAAGATATGGGTCTATTGTATAAAGAAGAAATCTGATGTTTTTGACACTTTTAAGATATGGAAAGCTTTAGTTGAGAATGAAACAGGCAGGAGATTGAAGTGCCTTAGATCTGACAATGGTGGTGAGTTTTGTAGCTATAAGTTCAATAGTTAATGTTATATGAATGGAATACACAGGCAAAGGATTGTTCTAAGGACACCTCAGCAAAATGGAGTTGCTGAAAGGATGAACAGAACTATATTGGAGCATGCACGGAGTATGAGGTTGCATGCTGGGTTGCCCTTATAGTTTTGGGCAGAAGTTGTGGATACTACAGTTTACCTAATTAACAGAGGACCCTCTACAACTCTGGATGGTGGAATTCTAGAAGAGGCATGGACAGGTAAAAAGGTAGATCTCTCATTTCTCAAAGTTTTTGGTTCTGAAGCTTTTGTGCACGTTGATAAGAAAAATAGAAAGAAGCTGGATGCTAAGTCTATGAGGTGCACATTTATTGGCTATGGCTTTGATGATTTTGGATTCTGGTTTTAGAATCTAGGAACTAACAAAATAATTAGAAGTCGTGATGTTGTTTTCAATGAAAAAGTGATGTATAGTGATCAGCTCAAGAAGCTGAATCAATCTGAGCAGAGCAATGGAGAATTGGACGAGGTGACGGTCCAAAATGAGCTCATGGAAAAGAATAATCACAGAAAGGAAAACACAGAGACCGACGTCAGTTAGGCAGGAACTGACATCGGTAATACAGCAACCGATGTCGATCAGACAGTGACTAAGATCAGTCAGGCAGGAACCGACGTTGATCAGTGGAACCGACGTTGGTCAGTAACAGGCTTGAAGGTGACCGAGGTCGATCACTGTCAGAGAATTTGGGTGGACAACATGTTGTGAATGAGTCTCAGATGCCCATCAAGAGGTCAGAAAGGGTAAGTAAACCTCCAATTCGATATTCCCCTTCATTATTCTATTTATTGCTTTTTGATGGTGGAGAACCAGAGAGTTTTGATGAAGCAATACAAGTGGAATCCAAGAATCAGTGGGAGCTAGGCATGAATGAGGAAATTGATTCCTTGAAAGAGAACCAAACGTGGGATTTGGTTGAGTTGCCAGCAGGAAAGAAGACACTGAAGAACAGATGGATCTACAGATTGAAGGAAGGTGAGAATGGACAAATGAGATATAAAGGCCAGGTTGGTAGTGAAAGGATTTGCACAGAAACCAGGTATTGATTTTGGTGAGATTTTTTCTCTTGTAGTTAAAATGACTTCTATACAGACTATATTGTCTTTAGTTGCTATTGAGGATTTACATCTTGAGCAGCTTGATGTTAAGACAACGTTTCTTCATGGAGATTTGGATGAAGAAATATATATGGATCAACCGAAAGGTTATGAAGTCAAAGATAAGGAGAAACTTGTGTGCAGATTGAAGAAGAGCTTGTATGGCCTCAAACAAGCTCCTAGACAATGGTATTTGAGATTTGACAGGTTTATGACTGAGCATGGCTACAGTAGATGTCAATCTAACCATTGTGTGTATTTTAAGAGATTGGATAATGGTAGATATATTATTCTGTTGTTGTATGTAGATGATATGCTGGTTGCAGGATCACACATGCAGGATATCTCTAAGCTTAAGGTGAAATTAGCTCCCACATTTGCCATGAAGGATTTGGGAGTAGCAAAGAAAATCCTTGGCATGAATATTAAGAGAGACAGGAAAAATCATAGGTTGATTTTGTCTCAAGAGGATTATGTGAACAAGGTGTTGAAATGGTTCAATATGTAGGATGCAAAACCGGTAAGCACACCTATGACTGGACACTTTAAGTTGAGTAAAGAACAATGTCCTAATTCACATGATGAGGTAGAGTACATGATAAAATTTCCATATGCTTCTACAGTTGGAAGCTTAATGTATGCAATGGTGTGTACTAGACCGGATATTGCCCAAGTAGTGGGAGTTGTAAGTATATGGCCAATCCAGGGAAGGAGCACTGGAAAGCAGTTCAGTGGATTCTAAGATATCTGAGAGGGACCAGTAGTAGGCATTTGTGCTATGGTGGGTCTAACACTTCTCTACATGGATATGTAGATTCAGATATGGCAGGTGATTTGGATGGCAGAAGAAGCACCACAGGATATGTTTTCACTGTTGGTGGAACAGTGGTTAGCTGGATTTCAAAGTTGTAGAAGGTTGTTGCCTTGTCAACTACAGAAGAAGAATACATTGTAGTCATAGAGGCTAGCAAAGAGATCATATGGATGACACGGTTCATGGAAGAGCTAGGAAAGGAGTAAGAGAGTTACAGATTATACAGTGATAGTCAGAGTGTAATTCATTTGGCTAAGAATTCAACCTTTCATTCAAGAACCAAGCATATACAGCTTAGGTACCACTTCATTAGACAGGTATTGGAGGATGGTGAGTTAAAGCTAGAGAAGATCCATATAGATGAGAATCCTATGGATATGTTAATCAAGCCGGTTACAAAGGAGAAGTTGAATCTTCATTCAACTTTTGTTGGTCTTCATGATTGAGTTTGAAGATGGAATAGCTAGAAGATGTTGCTGTACAGGTATTGGTGCAGCTATTTATCTCCAAGTGGGAGATTATTGAGGTGTGGAGCTAAAAGCTTCACCAAATGAGTGAGTGTAGAAGTTGCTAGAGTTACACAATCACCAGCGTCGATCAGGAGCGATCGACGTCGGTCAGGGATAGACTTGGAGCTATCGGCGTCGGTCATAGTTTGGCTGACGTCGATCAGGTGTAGATAGGTAGGGACTGATGTCGGTCACTTGTGCATCCAGAAAGACTATTTTTGTGGACAAAACAGATTGTTTTCATGATAGGATTAAGTGTTAGTCTTAAGTCCGCATCTCTATCTTTAGTAGGACTGTTTTGATCCCTTGATTAGGAGGTTCATCTAATGCTTATAGTTGTATGATCATGAATCCCTAATGTTATATTATAGGGATAGATCTTCATAGCTTATTGAATTGGTCAAGTACTGTACAGTATTGTATATGTGAATCAATCCAGGTTGTTGGATTTGATTGTAATTGAGAGAGAGAACTCTTGAGGGAAAGAGATCTAGAAAGAGATCTGTACATCTGAGAGAGGTGTGGAAGAAAAGAAGTTTCTTAAATTGTAATTCCTTCTGGAAAGAGTTTAATACAAGTTTTTAGGGTGGTTTCTTGTATCTCTTATTCTTTGCTATTTCTGATTCTAGTTATTTATCATTCTGGTTTAATTCTGTGTTTAGTTGCTTTCATATAGTAATCAACTTTGTTGGTTGATCTCCAACAGAAGTAGGAATATAGTTGATCCAACCAATTTTCTACTGCATCAGCATTGATTTTGCCTTCAAATGTGGGAATATCAAAATTTACCTAAACCTTGAAGGGTGTTGGGGCACTGAAAGGAAGTTCCCTCGATGAGGAGCCAGGACGTGTAGCCACGAAGCTAGAATTTCCCATCAGAAGTGTTTGAAGAATTTGAGCAAATTATTGTAGCATCTGTGCTTGTTGCCATTGGAGGGCTTCATTCAGCATTTCCTTGAAAGGATCAGATGTCTCAGTGTTGTCCACCATTTGAGGTCATTTGGATTGAATAGGTGGAAATTTTGGAAGCTCTGTTGCTTCCCACCCAAGTTTCCTGTATCCTGACCTCGTCTTCAGGATCATACATTCTCAAGACAAACTGATCTGATACCACTGATCCAAAACTTGAAAGCTTTCATCAAAAGATAATTCAAAAATAAGAACAATCCAATTCAAATAACTCTATCTTTGAAAAGAGATGTTTTATTGAATCAAAAATTGTAGATACAAATATATGCTTATCTCTGGGAAGAGATGTCTACCTCCCCATTTTGGGAAGTTCTTCATTTATACATATTATCTCATGGGAGATTGAGTGGCTTGAGGAATTAATGGGTGAAGACTTAAGACAATACAACATTCGAGGAAATAACTATCGCCAACAATTTGACTTTCAAAATTTAAAACAGTACAGATCTCGAGGACATAAAACAATATAGACCTCAGGGACATAACAGGGGAGGATTTAAAGTAATATAGGATTCAAAGAATTAAATGTCACCTGATAATTCTACATCCAAGATTTAAAATAATACAGAGTTATGCACAGCCCTACTCGGTCTACCAGTCGCCCACTCTGGGGCCTTACAACAATCGCTTCGGCAGCCACAGTCCATTGTACTGCCACATCTTGGCACTCATTATACCACCCAAATTGTCACCCAGATCAGTTGTGTTAGACCCATATTGTTTGTGAGCCAAGTTAGCCTTTTACCCATCCATATCCTATCTAGGTCCTCTTGTATATTTTATCTTTATCATTTCATCATTTTGTACATATCTCCCACAACATCTTAGTCATCATCCTTGTCATCATCATCATCTTGATCCACATCCTCATTATCTACATCTCATCTTGAATATCCTAGTCATTTATTATACATAGTCTCTTTGACCACTCACCCTTAGTCATACTATTATCCCAATCAGATCTTACATCTTTACCCAAGTCGACATCATCACCCACTTACTATAGTCTCTTCATCCCTTCTTAGACTTGCCATTATCCTTGATCATCACCCACTTATCTTGTACATCCTTACCTAATCACCATCTTTTCCAGCCCCTCCTAATATAACCATATCTACCCATCACCTCATCCACTCATATATCTTAATCACCATCTTGTATCCATTGTCTAATCCCATATACCATATCATCTCTATCACATATTAGTCTAACCATATCCCCTTATCATATTGTATATCTTAGTCTCATCCCCTTATATATATCCTTGATCTCTTGTATATCCTTTTAATCACATCTTAATCACATCCTAATCATACCTCATTACCTACACCTTTTCCTAAATTCACCTCATTATCTCATCTCATTATCACATCATCTAATATTTATATCCTATCTATTATCTCATCCTGGTCAAACCATATACACCTATCATTAATATATCACTCTAATTCTTAATCACATCTTGCATATCCTAATCTCATCCTCTTGTATATCATTTATTCTCTTGTACATTATACTAAAATCCCATAATAGTCATATCTGCTCATCATCCAAGTCACACCTTGTCATATCTGCTCATCACCCATATAGTCATCACCTTATTTTATCCTAGTTGGATTTTTGGTCATATACAGGTATAAACCATCCATCTTTCATTACCCCTTTATCATTTCATCATCATACTTATCTTCATTCCATTGTCTTAATCACCTTCATCACATAATCACCTACCATCCCATCTTGAGCAAAATTAGTCTAAGGTCTTGAGCTAATCCTATCATCCTATCATCTTATCCCCTATCATCCTATCATCTTATCACCATCTTATTATCCTAATCCACTTAGTCAAATTTCATATTATAATTAATATCTTGTTAGTGTCTTATCACTTTGTTGATCTAAATCTAGCAAACCCATCAACTGTCAATCATCCCTAGTCCAATCCTTTTTCCTTATTCATAAATAACACCCATCATATAATCCTCTTTCTATTTTGAATCTAGGCACCCATCATATCCGTAATCCTTTTGCTATCTTGAAAACTAGGCATTGTTGATAAGTTGTTAGCACCTATTGCACTATTGGTCTAAAATTTGATCATAGTCCTTAATCCATTAGTCTATCTCATCTCCATCATTATCTATCATACTAGCTCGGTCCTTTTGGTATATTTTGTTTAAGAACCTTATCCAATCCTTATCCTACCTACATAATCCATCACTTATGACCCACTACCATAGAACTAGACCTCACCTTCATTGACCAATACATCCTAGCCAATAAGGATGAAGTTCTTTTGAGATCACTAGAGATGGATGCCCACCTACCTTTTGGCCTTGATCCCATTTGACCTGAACCAACATCCCATCCATAATCCCCTAGCTTGTCAAAATCAACCTCAACCTTCTTTGATGTAGTCACCCTAATCAATCAATACATCATAGAGAATAAAGATGAATTCCTTTTGTGATTATGGAATATGGGTACTCATTTTCCCAATGATTTTGACCCCATAAGCCTAACGTCACCTCCCAAACAAGTCCAACATCAAACCTTATCCCATTCCCCTCCACCATTCACTAGACCTATTCAAAACACCTTGGCCCTAATTTGTACCCCTCCACTATCAAAACCTCCATCTACTAATCATCATCCATCACCTTTATCACCTAACACCATGAAATTAGATTCATCTCTCATAGATCAATACATAGCTACCAACAAGGATGAAATCCTCTTGCAATTCATTATGATGGGTGTACCACTTCCTAAAGGCATTGATCCCCTTTCTCTCATTGCACCCCTAACACAAACCCCTTCATGTAAATCTCCTTCTAATCCCTCATCCACTAGTCATAGCCAACCATCCACCCATTTCCATACTAGCAAAGGGAATCCAATCTTGTCCACCTCATATGCTTCTATCCCATCCACCCGACCATGTCATCAATCATTTGATCATAATTCTAATGCCTCCACATCCAAGTCATGCAATGGAGTGGGTCCTTACACTCTGCTTACCATATCATTGGAATCCATTTTCAAATAGCTTGTCACCACTAACATGATGATCTATCCACCCATACCACATCTCGATCCCACCAAGCCTAATCCCTCTTGGTATAAAGCAAACTGATATTTTCTATATCATCAAACTTCGGGGCATTCCATTAAATGATGTCAAATTTTTTGAGATTATGTTTAAGACCTCATCGATTATGGTGACATAGTAATCAAGAATGAATCAAATGAATATCTATCCTTGGGTGAACAAGAAGAGGAATGCCAAGATTTTATTCCTAATCAAAATCAAACCCTTCCCCTTCTAAGCCAAGGTCAAGACATCCTATCCAATCTCCATGATCCCTCCATCATCAAACAATCCTCCATCAAACACATGTACATTCCCCATCCACCTAGTCCTTCTATATCCCATAATCCCTTTCATGGACCTATCTTTGCTTCATCCATTATTACTCCATCATATCCCTCTCACTCATCACATCAAAGACCCCCCATTGAGAGGATAATCATGGACACTCACTCCTTTACTCATAGCATAGAATCAAGTACATCAAAGTTAGCATTGGAGTCAAAACAAGTTTTATCTACATCTGGATCATGTTCTGCACCAGTATCCGCATTAGATTCCTCATCAGAATCATCATACCTTATCGATATTATAGAAAATGATGATTATTCCTGCTCTTTTGAAGATCCCAATCAGGATGATAAAGTCATAACTAAAATTTTAAAAGCTTTATTTTTAGAGTGGATCTGATCCTACCTTGGATACATGTCTTAATGATCCTTTTGAGATTCTTGAGGACAGTTTATCCAATGTTGAGGATAGGGCTCCTAGTGACCTTTATGAGGAGTATGATTCCTATTATCCCCTTAATCCATCACCCAACATTCAACATCTACCTTACCTCCATAATTTCCATATCCCATTACATGAAGGGAATAAACATGAACATGCATTATTGGATTCCCTTTTGTATTTACTATCATGTTCCCCAAATACAAAGATCCAAGATCCTATTCTAAAATTCATCAATCAAGAACAAATCACCTTTGACCCTATTAGTCAAAATCAAGCAAATCCAAATCAACAGCCTAATCAAATGATGTCTTTCCCTAGTGAAGCCCAATATCAGGCACTAGGGGCATATCAAAGTCAAAATAATCATATATCAAGTCAAAAATCAATCTCCTTTGGTGAAGCCCAAAAATAGGCACCAAGGGGCAATAAAGTCAAAAATAATATGACCAAACATCCTCTTAATGTTTGGATCAAATAATTAACAAATCAAAAGGTCTTGGATCCCATTGTTTCATGGTACCAATATAAATAATCCCCTCTACCATATCCAACATTATATGCAACTATAAAACCTTATCTCCACTCCTTATCTCATCATATCAACCATCCCAATCATACCCCTCTTTCCCATCCTATATCCCATCATCACATTCATGACACACCTCCATCCACACCCTATCTTAAATCCCTAGGCAACATTGTCCCTTGTAGGGGTCATGGAGATACTTGGTTAAAACATTTAGAGGATATTAAATCAAGAGTCAATAAAGGTCACTATCACACTATCCTAGCATCACCTTTTTCCAAAATAGGTGTTGGTTAAATAATCCATCAAATTTCCATACCTTATGTCTCACCCATCATACCTAATAAATTGAGATGCCATCAATAAAAATTCAAAAATGTCAAAAAAAAACATTCATCCAATGGTGAAAACTAGTATTCTGGCACCTTGGACAAGTACCATGATGAAAAATGGTTTTTGAAATCACGGTACAATAATCTATTGTCTATATTGTTCCTCAAAACTTGGGGGAAAATCCATTTCATATCCCTTGTTAATCCATCCATACTTGTCATATCCCTCATCAACCTTGTCCATCCCTTGGTCCATTATCCTTACCCAATCCTATTATGTTCATCATGCATTCGATCATTCCTATCTTGACCTTTGTAAGGAAGTGGAAAATGTGTTGAGAATTATCCTCAAAGCATCTTGGCATATCCTCTAATGGAAGCTTGGGTAAATAACCATCTAGTTCCTTCATGATGTGGTCATTGTCTATCTTTAATCCATTCATCCTTGATCCTTTGTCATCCCATCCATCATTCCATCCATCCTCATCATGGTTTCTAGGCTTGGTATTCCCTTTGGTATTAACCCCATTTGTACAGTGTATATAAATATCCCAACAATTCATAAAAATGAAAAAATTTCAAAAACCCTAAAAAACATAAAACTTGAAAAATCCAAAAATAGTCCATTATGTCTTATCCCCAATCCCCTAGTCACATCCACCTCCATGCCCTTCGTCTTTTATATTCTATTTTCCCAATCCCATCTTGGGATACCAAATTTACTCTTAGAAACCAATATAAGTGGTCACCCATCATTTCATCATCCTTTTGGCTAATTATTATTGGCACACATCACCTTATCAAGATTTTAGTTTGGAACCCATCACTTCTCTATCAATGCTTTTTCATACCTCGCACCGATCAATTATCACTCTACTAGTGTGAAAGGTACTTGATCCCATCATTGTCCTTATCATTGCTTGTTCATGTCTAGCACCCACCCAATCACTCTTGCTATCATGAAGGTTATATGGTCCCATCATTGTCCTTATCATCGCCTCTTCATGTCTATCACCCATCTAATCGCTTTTGATAGCATGAAAGGTATATGATCCCATAATTTCCTAACTTTCTTACTAGATTTAATCTTTACAAGGTCTTGTCTATTGGTAATCCTTGGTCATCACTTGCCTAATCACCTTACTTGACCACCTTTCAATTCAAGTTTGAGATTAAATCAATATTCAAAGACCTTCTCATATCCTCCATCTTTCTATCCTCAACTAGAGGCAACATCCTAAATCCATATCCTAGTCCTAATCCTAACCAGATCACCTTAACCAAATCCACGTTCATCCCAAGTCCACAAACACATCATGGTCATCCTAATCCAACCCATCACCTAATCACTCATCCTATCATTAGGCAAGGCATTAGGATACTACATGTATATACTTGTATATGTTGCCTGTTTTTTATTTGTCTTGTTTGTATGACTATATATATTGTTTATTTTATATTTTGATTGCATCATGTTTCTTTTTTGGGCAATAAAATAAAGATGCTATGAGGGCACCAAAAGTGCCCTCGAGGATGTAGAGTTTAATACTTGCTTATGAACTTTGGCATAATGTCCTCTTGGTCATGTTTATATCATGGGGCATATTGTCAAGTGTTATATTTATCATATTATTTATACTATGATGAGCTTATGACATTTGTGATGGATTGATCATCTACTCCCTCATCATTTATCTCATCATCCCTATTCCCATCACTAATCTAATCCTCTTGACTCATCCAACTAACATCCAATATTTTATCCTCATCCCCTCATTTAAGCCATATATTTCAATTACTAACAAGCCTAACATTCCTCCTCATCATCACTAATCATCATCATCATCTCCAGCCAAAACTACATCAGCCTGAGGTCTTTTCAGATTATGTAGGCAGCACTTAGTCAATATTCAGTTCCCAAGGATATCTTGGCCACTATCTCCTCTCTCACTCCCTTGCATGTGTCTTTGTTAGGGGCATCATCCCAATCCTTTTGGTCACTTTATCATATCAATTCTTCTCTATCATTACCTACATCATCTTGATTGATTTAGCTTTGAGTTATACCCATCCTTAACATTAATCCTATCATCAGTATTATCCTAGCTAATAGCTCTCCCTTGCATGCATCCTTGCTTGGGATATGTCTAAATATTGTGGCCTATTAATCCTATCATCATCCTATTGTGATTGATTCCCCCTTGGGATGTGTTGACAATCGTAACACCCACCATAACTATTCCCTGTACATGTGTCCTTGCTAGGGGCATCATCATCAATTTGTAGCTCATTGTTCAAGTCAATATCATATTATTCATCATCTATATCACATCTATCATCCCATAGCCTCATCTATCCATCACATCCCACCCATCATTTATTCTTTCAAATGGTCATGTAGCTCATTTTTTCTTGCATGTCCCCTCGAGGGGGCATCATATCCCCTATCATCATATACTAACATTCATCTGTGACATGGTTTTTCTTTGAAAGGCCATTACTCCTTCTAATTCATCCACTCTCAATGCCATTTCAAAGAGGGGAAAAATATATGCACTTAAAATCGCTTGCTTCATTATAGTCAACTAATATTCCTATTAGTCAACACTATTTCTACAAATCTTTTTTTATTTCATTAATTTATCCTATTTCTAGCCATAAATCAAATATCCCTCCTCCAATAATTCTCAATTTTACTAACCTTATCCCATCCCACTATTACAATAATTATTTCTAATATCCTATTAGCCTAATCTAATCCTAATTAGTCATTATATGGGAATTTAAAATTCTCATGATTTCACCTACCACCTACTAGCCTACTCCCTGGCCTTTCCTACATCTCTATGACTATAATCCTCACCTAATACCCATCTAACATCCCCTTAATCATAATTAACTCCTAAAAAGAGTCATATAACTCTCTAAATCTATAACTCTCTCTAACCTAGCCCTCCCCTCTAGAAACCTCTAATTCTAGAGGTTTTCAAGGAATTTAATATTCCTTGGATAATTCCTATCCATTGATCTCATTCTCCTAAATTCAAATATAAGCCTTAATCTTCCCTCCCTTCCTCTATTTAACTAACCTCTCCCTCCACTCTCAAACTAAATAGAGAATCCATACCAACACCATGCCAAAATGCAATTGAATGAAGAAGAATTGTAGGAAAACCATGTCAAAATGAGTCCTTGAATCAGTCATCCAATCCATCATCCAAAATCCAACATCAAGCATCATAGTGTCAAATCTGAGTCTAAGGAGTAATCACAAATCCTGGAAGGAGGTAACATAAAGTAAAGGAATTGGTAAGATTGCTTATCATTCTGATTTTGTTTTATAAATCCTTTTTATCGAGTATTTTATTTTTTGAGTTTGAGTTAACATTGTTTAAATTCATATAAGAGCTCAAAATCCTACTAGAGTCACAATTTCAAAAGAAAAAAGATTCATGATTGTACTATCTAATATTTTAGAGAAATGTTAATCCTAATTTTGTGCATGAATTTTTAGGCAAAATTAAATAAATAATGAATATAAACACATTTCATAGTATCACTCCTTGGGCTTATATTTGTAGTGATAAGACATTTGTGCTTTGTGCTAAACGTTGACTCCTACACCTATACAAGATAATGTGACTCCACCCATTATAAATGGTAGGGATATAATTTTGAATGAAAATATTAAGAATATAACCATTGGTACACATGAGGCACTTGCCTTGATGTATACTATATGATACATACAAAGGCAAGTGTCTAGTCTATCTCTTTATCATCAAGTGTATGAAGCCAACCTTAAGGATAATTGTGTGTTCAATCCTATTCAAAAGGACATATTAGACATACATTTTCCTCATGGCTTGGTTATTTAAAAATTTAACCTATTTTATGGCCATGGAGATCCTCAATCCCACCTTCATCAGTATTACCTATCTATACCTGATTGTGAAGAGCGTTATTGGTCATACTCAAGTTAATTTATAAAACATTAGTGGGTAAAACATTAAATTGGTATAAATTTTTATTGGTTAGATCCTTGTATATAATGCATGACTTGTAAAAGGTTTTTATTGACAAATATATCACTAAATATAACCCTGAAGCCACAATGCAAAGCATTCAATATCTAAAACAAGATCTAGCAAAAAACATACCATATAATATATTTTGATTCTATTTTAAAATGAATTCCTTGATTTCATGCGACATTAGCATACACCAAATATTTATCAATAGCCTTATACCATATTATAAATATAAACTAATTACTTGTGAGTCATTCATCCACCTTATAAATATGACTTTGAACTTAGAAGATGAATAAAAAGACAATATCTTGCCTATTAAGCAATTAAGAAAACCTATTATTCAAAATCCAACTTCAAAAACATCTAATTCTATGGATAACAAGCTATCAATTCTAAGCATAAAACTAATTGCAACTAAGTCATTTGTATTTTTCAAATGTTAAGACATCAAACTTAAAAATCTAGTGGACAAGAATTTGGTCAATTTCCCACTTAATCATAATACATATTCGATCCATAAATTGACATCTTACAAAGATAAATATTTTTGTTCATATCATGCAATAAGAGGGAATTCAACAAACATGTGTGTTATTTTAAGAGAAAAAAATTAAGAGTTTGTTGATCAAGGAAAAATCATGTTTTCTCAACAAGCACCCATTAGAAAGAGAATTATTTAAAATAAAAAAAACATGTTGAGTATTTAAAAAATGCTACCAATAGTGATAAAAATCAATGCAATAAAGAATTGCATGATGGTGACCACCTATTTTACGATCACACATATTTGGGGGATATTATCACTCCCACCAAATAAAATATTAATGCCTTAGGGAAAATTAAGAAATTCTTTGTACACATCTTTTGAAACCCTCTTGTACTATAGATTCTACTTTCTTATTTTGTTACATGCTTCCTATATTGTTTTAATTAAATATTAAAATACAAAAATATTGTTGAACTAACAAAAATTCAAAGTTGCTTTAGTGATCTTCATCAATGCATATCTATCATACCATAGCCTTGTATATATATTTTATTCTTCTATTTGTTGTGACTTACATGTGCTTTCTTAGTGTTTCTTTTTTCAAAATTATAAAATCCAAAAACATTCATAACAGATTTTAAAATATATATATATTATCTTTATCTTCATCATATGATGCACATCATACCTATTTTGCACTATGTAGTTTACACATTTATGTTTTCACACTCACTTTCTAAATGATATATATTAATTTGGGTAGGGGGTAGGGTAATCTAGCTAAATATTTGTATCAATACTATTTCCAACTCTCCATGGAAGGAGACATTACGTACTACATTAATAAATCACATTAAGCCATATAGAGCTACCTTTACATATATCTTGTTTCTTACTCACACAAGGTATACATATCTTACATGTGTGCATAGATTTGGTCATATTTTTTTTACCACATCATTGCATTAGATGATTCATTTTATACATCACTATCTATGACCTTGATTTATGCCTTTTCCTTGAGATTGATTGCATTATTCTATTTTCTATATTTCACATGGCATCTACCTTTCATTTGCATTGACATTCTTCTAAGTCACTTGTTTCATGTTGCTTGTTTTGTTTCTTTGACCTTGACCACTTGAATGTTAATCTCATTTGTGTCTCTTTGATCCAAAACTCAGAAGCTTTGATTGACAGATAATTCAAGAACACAATAATAACACAGTAACAATGAATTCTCTGAAAAGAGATGTTTTATTACTCAAGATTGCAATATAACCATATGCTTATCTCTGGGAAGAGATGTCTATTTTCCATTTCAGGTTACATCTCCATTTATACACAATTTGAAGGTAGGAGGAGGATGTGGAAGGTCACCAATATCGAGGGAGATTAAGTTGTTCAACTTCCATGATTAAAATAATACAGAATTCAAGGAATTACTATTTTTAGAAACTTACTATTTTTAGGCTGCACTACTAAACTTAAAATTTGGGGCACTTACATTGGGTTTTCGAGGGTAAAAAACCATTGAGAAAATATCTATGCCATCTCACCACATTCTCCTCATTATATTTCCAACAATTCAAATGGGGAGTCAATTGGAGCTACGATGCAAAAGTTATGGCTCCTAAAAGTTCCATCATTAATTGGGGTAGAACCATCACTTGAATTGTCGCCGTAATTGTTGCCTGGATCACTCTTCCATTACTCTTCCCAATGATGAAAACATAATTATCAAGAAATTTTATCATAACTTGCATTGAGTTATTATGGAAGCCTGTAAATGCTTAGAATCCTTTTCATCTTATTCTTCTATTTTATGATCTTTGATCCTTATTTTTCTTGTGCAACCCTGTGCTTCCTTGAGTTAGTTTTTATTTTGTCTAAATATCTTAGAAAAAAAATAGTTCCATAGACAAACATATCTCTTTTGTCTATGGGGGAATCATTTCCAAACATAATATTTATTTTCTACATCTATACAAACATTTTTACCTATGTGAGGGCATTGTTACCTCACTTATTCCTTATTGACATATTATGAATTGGTCCTAAAGCATGAATTTGTCTTAATCTACCCATGGGGGTGTGGCACCAATAATTTTCATCTTACAAATTATGTTACTTATACATTTATCACTTTAATATGTCATATTACTCATATGCCTTATTACATCTTGGCATGTTTCATCACCAATACACTAGTATTTTAACTACATATTCTACATTTAGGGTAAATGACACCTATTTATTTATGGGGGGCATGGGGTTTGCACATGTTTTCTATATATATAGTTGGCACTACATATTCTTAATTTGAGACTATAATTTTTAGACTAAGATTGACATATGATGGATGTGATTATTCTATATGACTTTATTTGAGCATTTTCCATCTTAGGGAGTAAGGTATTCTTCAAGTACATCAGGGTCCTTAACTAGAAATTCACATTCTATTTTGCCTTGGCACATAGTTGGCTTTATCATATGTCATGACATATTGATTTTACATTACACTTTGGGACCTATATCACATAATTAGTTTGCACTATTGTATTAATATATCATGATATCTAGTACAATCTTTACACGCTTTATCACAATAGGATTATCATGCTTAATAACTACTTGACTCATATGTTGCCCACTAATGAGTAGAAAAATATTAAAAAAAAGAAATGGGAAAAATTCAAAAACATTGGAATAATTTCACAAATTATAAAACTTTGGAAAATTTTAAAATACTTGAAAATTTTGGAAAATTTTAAATATTCAAAAACATTGGAAAAATTTCAAAATTTCAAAAACATCAGCAAAATTTCAAATTTTAAAAATACTGCTTTATACATGTATATTTACCTATTCTAGATATTTTCATTATCCATGATTGATGCATAGAATTTTCACAATATTTTTGTGGAGTAAGTGTTATGCATGCTCATAAGTTACATTATGTCAAGTGGTGTGCCCACATCTTGGATGGGCTAATGTCATAGAAAACATATACCTTGGGGGCATTACCATTTTAGAGGATTATTATATGGTGATATCTATCCTTGCTTGTCATTTATCATATTGAGCTAATTACATTGTTTTTTACATTGACTACAAGTATCTCATACATCTCTTATGGCATGGATATTTTACATTGTGATTTTTACATTTTTAGATTGATTGTTTGTGCACGAATGCTTGTTTATGTGTGCACGTGTTTGCTTATGTAGACATCCTTGTACTAGAGGATCCTTTTGTTGTCTTGTTTTATTAGTCATGTCATGAGTCAAGTCACTAAATTTTTGAGTCATTAACTTGGGTGTAGTCACTAACATTATATGGTCTTTGTTTGGTGCCTACATTTCCATGGTGGTTACCATGCATCTAAAGGGCATATTACTGGATTATGTTCTCATCATTTTATTTGGACCCATATTTGGGGCATGTTTGATGTATAGATATACCAATTGATCCCATTGAAAAATTTTACTTTTCATGATAAATTGTAGCATGACTAGATGCTAATTCAAAATGGAAAAATTAAAAAAATTAAAAAAATTCAAAATACCAAACTCAAATTCAAGATTTCCATATGGGTAAAAATAATATGCTACAATATTTTCTAACATATGAGGGTTATTTTTCAAATTACATACATTTTAGATAGTAACATGTGATGACTGAATTATTTTCCTTGCATATGGCATTTTTAATGTATTCTTTTGAGATGAGTGATTGTAGTAACAAATGCTTCATTCCTCACCTCAAAAGGGGACATTATAAATAAAATTTCAAATTGAAATATTAAGTGTGTTATGATTGAAGATGAGCTACAATTATCTACTTCATTGATTAAGAAGTGTATGGGGTGATAATGACCCTCTGAAAAGTGCCTTGACTATGTTTCAAGTATTTTTCAAAAGTCTAGATTTGTGCATTGGACCTGTGACTCTGATGAGAAAGTGTTAGTCTATGTTTTAAACACCTATAAAAAGTCTAGTGATGGAGCAATATGGTGGCATTTAGGTACAATACAAAGCAGGTGTATTATTTCCTATGCTTCCTTTCAAATTCAATCTCAAGGCCTAATTTTTAAAACTCAAAATTTCAAATAACTACATGTATACCATGAATAATTTAACCACCTGCAACAATTGGCAATTTTTTCAAGGACATCAACTAATCAAGTGCATATAGAAACTCAATAAGAGCAAGGTTAAACCCTTTATTTTTTCCTAGGTAAGCAAAGGTGAATGTTCTAAATTATTTACATGTATACTTTGATGCACACATGTATTTCAATCACATACCCACATCAAAGTGGAGGCATATGTAGATACCCAAATTTGAAATGAAACCCTTATTATTGCATTTTATTCCCAATTTACTTATTTATAAAACTTTTAAAACCATTTCAAGGATAGCCCTAACCCCACATGAATCTCTATTTTGTCCTCTAAGCCTAAAAAACATCCCAATTCTTATCTATAAGGTATTCATTAGTGAATTTGAGTTGCTTATCATGTATTATCTAGCCCTACCTTGAGAACCAAGCCCTACTTATCTCTTGAAAAAATTATAGATGTACGAACCCATCTTGGATAGTTCTGTATGCCTATGGGTTTGTTCTTTTTTGTTTTATGGGTCCTATTATGACCAAAATTTTCACCCTAGTAAAAGGTTGTTCAAACCTCTCCAAATTTGGTGAAACATGGGATTACCCCTAGACCTATAGGTTGTCTATAACAAGGGTAAACCTCTATTTCACCAAATTTGGAGAGGTCTAAACAACCTTTTCCTAGGGTGCAAAATTTGGTCATAATAGTTCTGGCACGTCTGGTGGCACTAAGGACCAAAAGAGTGGAAGAATTTTTGGTGTATTCTTATAACTATTAGCTTTGAGAAATGATCAATAAACACTAATGGTGATTGCAAATGTAATCAACTAGTTATAAGCAACCCATGTACTAATTTTGAAAATATTTTGATCATATCTTGTGTTTCATTTAACTAATGAAGTTGGTATGGTTGGATATGAATAGGGTTCCTACTATACACCTCCTTATCAACCTTGTCATGACCCATACTATGTTTCTCAATAGCCCTATCAAGATTGTTATCATCCCTATGAGTCATATCAATCCTGTGGTTGTCCTACATTCTCCTCATATGATTCCAACTACATGCCTAAATAGACTTACCAAGACTTGAAATAGTCAAACTCCTCCTCTCTTACTTCAATCTCATCTCAAAATTATGTTTCCCATACCATATCCTTGTTGTCATTCAAGCCAAATCTGCTAAAATCAAAAGAGGTGATGATAAAATGGGATAGAAAGCTTGATGTGATCCCTTTTCATCTCATACAGAAGATGAGAAAGTTGGTTCAAATGTTGATAGATAAGTGGATGTCAGTTGAAGAGGAAACCCAATATGTTATGAGTGATGAGTTGAGTGAAATGAGAACCTTTATCCAATGGTGGATAGATATATTAGAGAGGTGGGAGAATCAAGAGACTCAATCTAAACAACTCTAATCATCATCTCCTATCCTTAGTCCACCTCCTTTGAATCTAAGTCATCCTTAAGATACACCTATTCTCCCTCAATAAAATGATATATCTTCATCTTGGAGGCCTTCTTGGACTATGATTCCTGACTATACCATGCCAAATCTTGTAGAATAATCTGAACCTATGCAAGTCTCTCCATACCCTCTTTAAGAACCCTCTTGTATCCCATATCAGTTTTCTTGAGCCCTTTATCCTCATGAAACCATTCACTATCCTAAAGAGGAGCCTTCAAGAGAGCCAATCCAATCCTCAACAGAGCCTAATAGCTTCAAAATTCTAACTTGGAACCAAGTAGTGAAGTCTTGGGAAATGAAAGATGAAGAGAGTGAAGACCAAGAAGTTGATGTCAAGAAACAAGGCCTCGTGTTTGTTCAAGCCTCTTTGCCTCTCCCAAAAAACTATAGATATTCCCTCATGGAAGCGAATCCAAAAGAACATTCAAGACAAGAATAAGGCCCTAGTTGATAAGTTGGATGATCAAGTTACAACTGATAATAAACTTCAAGAAGACTATGAGAAGGATGAGGTGGTTGATGAAGAGAATGGAACACATATGGTAAAGCTGAACCTTCTCTCTCTCCAAGAATTATTTCAAGAGTCTCCCATTTTCAAGAGCCCAAATCGCAAGAGTAATCCATCTATCCCCATTCCCACTCATGAAACATCCATCACACCTTATACTCACTTTCCAGTCTATGAACTTGTTCATCACCATCCCACCTCATCCCCTCATGAAGGAGAACCCATCCTATGAAAGATAAGTGAAGAAGATCGAGTCAAAGTTGTAGGTGATCAAAAAGATGACTCAAGTATCTATGATGAAAATTTAACTATAGGGACTCTCCTTGGTGAATACAAACATAAATCCATCTTCTTGAGTAAATAAAAATATGATCAAGATCATGTTGCGGCTGTTCACAAGAGCTTGATCAAAACGTGGAAGAGAAGGTGTTTGAGGACATCACCTTAGTTGAGTTAGTTAGATATCATGGGAATGATCAAGAGTTTTAATTTAAAAATATAATAAAATATGAAGCTACTGTTGATGCCATGAAATAAGATGACTTATGACAAAGATATAATAATATATGTGGTGAATTTGAGGCCCTTCAAAAGCCTATACCTCTTGCTATTCAAGTTGAATACATTATTGAAGATACATTGCCTTTTAAAGTACAATATGATAGCTTCCAAAGTACCAAGATTGTTGAAGTGGCAGCCAAACTTGAAGTTGAAAACTCTTTAAGTAAACAAGTTGAAGCTGATCAAGTACACAATGAGAAAGAAGATGAAGTTGAAGAAGTTGTGGTTCTTGAAAAGAAGGAAGGAAAAGATGATTGGAAGTAACATATTGAATTTCTCCAAGAGCTTGAAGACCTTTTAAAGGTTGAAATTCAAGTGCACAAGGAGATAGAGAAAGATGTCTTCATGGAGGATAATGATGAAGATTGGATTGACTATGCAAAGCTCCTTGAATAGATTGATAAACTTGCAGCTGGTAAGAAGTTTGATCTCTTTCAAATTACCATGGAGGTGAAAGAAACATGCTTTGATGAGACATCATTGAGTCAATTTGCATCTAAAGAGTATTATGAGAATATGGTTGAGTCAAAAGAGGAATTAACCTTCATAGGTGATATGTTTGTAGCTATTGTTGTTGCATTGAAGATCATGCCAAAGAGAGTGGCAAACATGAAAGAGTGAAAGACATCAAGGACAAAGCCTTAAAAACAACTTACTTCATGTCCTATTTTATCTCATGAAGCAAGATATGGTGCAAACTTTTCCTTTTATCTAGGAAGAGAAAGTTTGATTTAGGTTAGTTTATATAACGTCTACTTTGCTTAAGTTCTTCTTGTGTTCTCTAAGTACTTGAGAGCACATGCGTGTGTCTTCTTTTCTTTGATTTTATGTGTATCTCTTCATTTTGTGTGTTGTTGAGGTAATCAATTTGTCTTGTTGGTGAAGTTTCATGGTTTGATCTTGTTGTCTCAAAGTGCAATTGACTCCATATCCTAATGGACATGCAAGGCTATTGGTCCTATTAGCATTGCATGCATGCTACCCCTATGAATCACCAAATTGTTGACCAAATTTTGACCCCAAGTCAAAATAGGTCAACCCATATAAATTGAAATTTTCATAGAGTGGTCATATGGTTTTCTCATGGTATAAAATGGTCCTAAAGAGTCTCATGTGGTCATATGTGTCCTTGTCTAGCTTTGTCTAAATTTTGATCTTATGTTCACTTATTTAGTCCTATGGTCAGGTACACGGTCTTGTATAGTCAAAATTGGTCAAAGGTAAAATATAGTCTAGGGTCATTTAAAAAGGTTATTTATACATAATTTTTATCATATTATCATGCTCTAACCTTTATTTAACTCTTATATACAAAAACCACATGTTGGCCACCTTTTGGCCCATTTGGAAGGGTTGGACATACCACTCTCAAAAGAGAATGTTTCAATAAGGTTATAAATATTATTGGTGTCAAAGATAGGTTAGATAATGTTCAAGGTCAATCAAGTATTGAAAAATGTGCAAGTTCAACCTCTAAAATTAGAAAAATGACACTTTTCAAGCACTTTTGGGCACTTATATAGCCTTGGAGGATTAGTTGTCAGTTGAAAATGGGTTTAAAGTGTATCTTGGGATATTTGAGACCATTTTATAGCTTTGGAAAAGTTTCAATTCATATTGAAACTCCATACTACTTTTCTCCTCCATCCCTACCTTCACAAGCTCAAGAAGGCAAAATTGAAGAGGATGGTAAGGCCAGGAGAGAGAGAGTTAGGAGATGAAATTTTGGCCATTGTTAGGGGTACTAATGAGATTAAAATTAGTGGCATTGGTTTTTATAATTATGCCCTATTATTTTATTAATGATCGTTAAGAGTGACAGTAAGTCACTATGGCCTATTCATCCGAGAGGGGTTTGTTCTTGCACCTATTTCTCTAGCTTAGAAATAAATGGAGAGGAATTATTTTGAGGGTGGTATGTAGAGGTCTTGGATCTTCTTTACATGGTGGTTTTATCAACCAAATCATCTCTATGAGCTACCTTCACTTGGAGAGAGAATGTCTTGGTGTACAAATTGTTTCAATGGATTCTGATGCAAGTTATTATTTCCTCATCATGATAAAAATTCACAAAGATTCATAATTATTCATTGATCATGGAAGACTCATTAGTTTCATATATTTCATGTTATAATTATCTAAAATGTGTTTTGGTTCATATTCTTCAAGTGTGTTTGCCTTTTAAGAACATGGTCTATGTTAGAAGTAGTCTATTGTAAGTTTGACTACCAATTTGGATTAAGTACCAATAATACATCATGTTATATGATTTTGGGATGACATTGCACCATTGGAGATATAGAAATATCAAGATAAGAGCCATATGCACACTTTTAATGAGAGATTCATGGTTGTTTCCTTCATAGACATGTTGTACGGACTGTAGAGTGTGTGGAAAATGCCCATTGATTATGGAGAATATTTATATATCTCTTCACATATTCATATATCCTTATCTACCTCACTTCCTTTACCAAAGTGATTCCAATTGATTAGAGGCTCTAATTTCTTACACACATGGCTTATGCATAAGAGGACTGTGTATGCAGTCTGAACAAGACTATAAGATAAGAATCATGGCCATGAAACTTTGTGGACTATTGAGAAGTGTTTAGAAGGTATGAATTGGTTGACAGTGTCAAGAACTCAAGGAGCTTAAGAGAATAACTTTTATAACCCTAGGATAATCAATTAGAGACCTACAAGCCTCAAGCCTATAGGTCCTCTTTTGAACCTTGATCAATATCAAAACAACACTAGAATGAAATTCATACAATGGAACCTTCTCAAAGTCTCCTCAAATAGATGCGAACAAATTCAAACTCCTTGAATAGATACTAGGTCACTTACTTAGTTGTTGAAAGTCCTAAGAATTGATTCACAATTAAAGACCACATACAACACTGTGTATGGACTATGAACTTGATTGTGAGGGTGCAAAGGAGGTTTAACAGTGCCAAGAAACTTATGGACTTTTCCTTGTGGTTAGATAAACCCTTCAATTTGGGATACTTAAAGTATCATGCCTCATGGGAAGAGTAAGTCCAAGACAGTGTGTACATAGTCAATAAATCCAAGAGTGATACCTATAGGTGGCTTGTGGATCAAATTGGTCTCAAAGTCTAAAGAATGAATGGACAGAGAGGTGTTTTAAGATGTTTTGAACTCATTTAAGATTGTAGACTAGTTCAAAAGCTTTGAGAATATGAGTAATGATAATGATGAGGTCCAAACTCATATGAACACAATCAAGTGATCCTGACATGGATCTACAAGTTACCAATGGAGGGTTAGTTTCATTCTCAGACCTAAAAGAGAGACAAATCATGCTTGAAAGATGCTTCAAAACTCAAATGGAACTGAATCTAAGTCAAAAGCATTAAGAGGTCACTAAGCTCAGAAGGTAAGATCATAAACTCACACATAGTCAAGTGACTAAATAACCACCTACAATCTTCCTACATCACCAAAACAAGGTAGTCTCTAAGGTAGAGATGAATATTTTTAGTCACATGGATTCAAAGAGAGTTTCCAATAAGGAATGTTTACCCTAACCTCTCTAAAAGACAATTGGATCCCAAAGGAACACTGCATAATAGTTAAATAGCCCTAAGAATGAACATCTACAAGTGGACTAAAGAACTTAGTCTAGGCTAGTTCAAACAAATGAAAAGGGCAAAGATGTTTGATAAAAATCTTGAACCCAAGCTAAGACTTCAACTCAGGATCAAGGGAATTGAAGAGGTTAGTGATTTTGAAGGAGAAGGCTTAAACTCAAGAGAATACAATCAATACTCTAAGCATCACCTACAAGTGACTGTATGAGGAAAACACAGGCTGGTTAAGCCTAAAGTAAAAGACTTCAGAGGTTTGAGAGAGTAAATAAGTTCAAATCACTTTGAAAGAGATCATACATTGATGAGATTGGGTTATAGGTCTCAAACTTCAAAAACACAATCAAAATAGCCTAAAAAACTATCTACAGGCTACATACATGATTGTGCTAGTTTTAGGCCTAAAAGTAAAGAGCGAAAATGGTGAAGGAAAATCTGAAGTCCACCTTAGTTTTACAAAAAAATCATAGGTCATGTTGAAACCAAAGAGAGAAAAAGTTAATATTGAACCAAATTGGGTTTCCAAGCTCTATACACAATCAATGATGGCTTAAAACGCAGTCATATAGGCTATAACTAGCTATGAAGGAAAATTGAATTTTGAGGGCTCTAGAAGTATGATCAGGGCTTGAAAAATTGGTACAGAAGATGTTTGTGACTTTAACAAGAATTCCATGGTTTCCTTGAGGTCAGACAAGCAGTTGAGATATCCACTATTTTGTCTCAGACCTTGCCCACTCCTTGGGCAAAGGGCAACCATGAGAGCTAAGATATCTTCTTAGATTCAAGGCATGAAACAAGTTTCCAGACCTCATGGAGGGATCATGAGGCAACATACAAACATGAGAAATGTTTCCATGCATCTACAAGAGGTACTCAAGCTCAGGGTTTCATCCAAGTGCCCTTGAAGGCTAATAAGAAGGATATAGCTCTTAAACCCCAATACCCTGACCAGTGTACCTTGAGCATATAGAGGGGTAATGAAGACTTCCAAGCCATTTAGAATCATGGAGAGGGATGTTTTACAGGTGTTTGAGCCTATCACAATAATGAGAAGGAGTTTTGAGACCTAGAACTCAAAGTAGACCTCTCTTGGGCTTGAGGAACACTAAGCAAGCCATTCGAAGAGTAACTTCAGATGCTCATACCGTTGCTCACACTCTGCACATGAGTCTAAGTCTTTTGGGATAGTTTAATGGGTCTACCAAGAGGGTTTTTCAAGTGAAAGGAGGTCATTTAATGATTTGTTCTTTATAAGCAATCGTTAAGACCACAAATAGGTCTTAAACCCTCCTAAAACTTCAGTTATGACCAGTTTGCAGAGAAAGACCTCAAAAACACATCTGATGACATTTTTTGCTCCTAAAAATGCTTGGATGTTGTTGAGAAATCCAAGGAGGTTATGAGCATGTACTTTGATGCTGATGTCACCTGTATGGAATGCCCAAAATAGCTTGTTTTTACATGTTTTTGGTGTTTTGCAGGTGTTCTAAGAAGGGAAGAACTTCCAAATCATGGGATGAAGTCATTTGAAACTTTTTATAGAAATTGAAGTCTAAAAAATTGCATAGGATATTTTGGAGGTATCAAACCAAGCCCATTTTTCAAGGCAGTCTAAATATGTTTATGAAGGACTTATTTTTGGCCATTTCATGGTTTGGCTATAAGCACAATGCTAAAGAATCCCAAACTTGACATGGAGGTTGGTATTGGAATGGTTAAAGTGAATCACACACTTACCAAAGGTTTCACATGTGTATGAAGAGTTTAGAGCCAAAATCCACTTTCTAGGCCTAAAGGCCTAATTAGGCCTATTTGGCAAAAGAGAAAGGGAGAAAAAATGGGCTTCCACTTAGATTATGAAGATGAAATTTGGTATGAAGTTATAGGGCCAAAAAGGTTCCTAAAACATGCCCTTAGTTTGTCAAGATCATCTTTAAAAATCCCACATAAGGATGTTTACAGGAAAAAAAGGCTAGAAGGAAACTAGGCTTAGTGAAGGCTTAATGAGCAAAATGAGTTTTTGGGAGTTGGTCCAAGAAACAAAATGCTATGTTTTATAATTGATAACATATTTCAAGACCATTCATCTAGTTTGGAAGATATGAAGAACGCACACTTAAGTTTTGGGCCACTTAGACCAAACTAGGTGCGAGAAATGAAGAGTTACAAGACACCTATCTACTTGAATGATGGAATGGCAGGCTAAAGGAGTTTCTTAAGGCATGTTAGATGTTCAATGAGTGGTTTTAGATCAGTTAAAGGGGAAATCATGGTTGGAAGGTCTATTTTTAACACCTTTCATGCAAAGAAGGGCAGTTTCTAAGGAGCTAGTTAAGGTGTCAAGCAAATTTGTAACCCCCACACCACTTGGAAGGTTGAAGATGCTTCAGGAGGGAGACATATGGCCTTGGAGGTCTGTTAAAATGTCTCATAACTCTTTTTCTAGTTGTAACTCTCATGGACACTTGTCAATCATCTTCTACTACACCTCTCTCTCTCTCTCTCTTCACCATTCTCTATATATTGAGCCACTTTTGGCTAAGTTTGTATCCTCCACCTGGGTATGGCGAAACCTTACCCATTTGTTCTACCTTTGATCAATAAAACAAATAGTATTTTACCTCATTCTATGACTACATGCAGTGATAAAGCTCTAAATGGTTGATCTCATCAA
The DNA here is from genome assembly GCA_037957365.1 of Torreya grandis. Taxonomy (NCBI): domain Eukaryota; kingdom Viridiplantae; phylum Streptophyta; class Pinopsida; order Cupressales; family Taxaceae; genus Torreya; species Torreya grandis. The sequence continues at coordinate 1,973,311 of JARHVA010000406.1, forward strand.
GTGTAGATGTATGTCACCTTGTTTATGTCCTATTTATCTTATCTCATGTGGTTGTTTCTCTATTGCAGGTTGTAATTGGTGTCATCAGGGGTCTTTTATGGGTTTTGAAGTGGAATTAGTCTTCCCTCTCAGTGTTACAATGCCTTACCCTTCACAAAACATTGATGTAATAGGTTTAATCTAGGATGTGTGTATGTTCATGTTGTCTTGTAGGTCTTAGTGTATTGTGCAATGTGTGGTAGTGGTCAATAAAGTTTGGTGATTCACCACTACATAGGTTTATTTTAGTTCTTTCTCCCCCTTTTCAAAGCAAGCAAGTAGTGAAAGTGAGCCTAAGTGATTCATCAAGGGGAGCTAGCCCCTCAATCTAGAGGTTTACCTCTGTTATAGACAACCCACATGTCTAGGGGTAATCCCATGTTTCATCAAATTTGGAAAGATCTGAGCAACCTTTTCTTAGGGTGCAAAATTTGGTTCTAACAAGTCCTCTTCCCTGTTATCCCTTAACTTATATCTTGAACCTTCCCATTTACATTTTCAAAATTCGGCTAATATGCATGGGTCATTCCAAATCATCTTATAAATATAAGGCCTTGCCAAACCAATCTAGAAATTAAAAGGAGAACATTCGATACCCCACTACACCAAGAATTAAGCTTAGAGCCAAGCTTCTCCATTCAAGTTGTGCTTCACTGAATTCAATCCTACACACTTACAGCATTTATCTATCTTGGTGTCTCTACAACATCCCTTATGCCAAATAAGGGTAATTAATATCCATTAGTTTCATTGATCATTTTTAAGGAAGAGAAGGTTGACACTCTTGTTCAAGGTATTCCATCAACACAGTATAGAATTACGCGGAGGTCAGATTCCTAGCATGTGAACTACATAGTTGCAAGGTTGCTTCACTGGTTTTCCAAAGTCCATTGTTATTGTTTTGATTTGAAGTATGCTTTGATACAAGAATGGTGTATGCTTTGATACAAGAATAATTATAATTTGAAGATAAATACAATTTTAGAGCTCTTAGAATGATATAGAAAACACCACACGTCTACTGGGATCTTATAGAAACACCTAAAACAAATGGAAGAATCGTATACAAAACTCCTAAGGCCCACCCAATGTGAGACAAAAGTGCAGCCCCTGTTTTTTTTAATTGTTCACGGAGAGGGTCGGATCCAAAAGATAACATTAACGAAACTTTTGGCACTAAAATTGTTTATACGGCCCTCACGTTGGCGCCATGTATCTTATCATTGCTGCCAGTGCCACCCAATTTCTGACGTTTTCACCCACTTGAAGGGATGCCCGTGAATGGGTCGTTACTTTTTCGACAATGTAATCCATGGGCCTTTTCTGTCCTTTGCTTAGCTTCTGTGTATAAATCCATCTTGTAGCCAACTGTAGTAATCGAAAGGCTTGTCTCAGAAGCTAACTCAGTAATGGCGCCTACGAAATGGGCCCTGTTTGCTGTGGTCTGTGCCCTGGTTGCAGCTCAAACCAGGGCATGGAAGGCCAGTTGTGAGGATCCTTACTACGGAAGCTGCTATGGGATTGCTCATGCCTGTCCTCCCGGCTGTCCCAGGATTTGCGAAGTGGACTGCAAGCTCTGCAAACCCATTTGCGGTATGGGAACAACAAATTTCTATCTTCTTTGTTTGAAGAATAATAATCTACCATTAGAATGATATTGTCTTCCTCATTTTGTTTGCAGCCTGTGACAAGCCGGGTGCGGTGTGTCAGGACCCGCGGTTCATAGGCGGGGACGGCATCATGTTCTACTTCCACGGCAAAAAGGACCGCGACTTCTGCCTCGTCTCCGACCCGGACCTGCACATCAACGGGCACTTCATCGGCAAGAGCAAGACCCGCGGCCTGAAGCGCGACTTCACCTGGGTGCAGTCCATCGGCGTGCGGTTCGGGTCGCACCAGCTCTACCTCGGCGCAAACAAGGTTGCCCGGTGGAACAACGCCCTCGACCAGCTCAAGGTCATCCTCGACGGTCAGACGGTCGCTCTCCGGCCGGGCAAGGGTTCCGCGTTTGAGGATCCCTCGACCCGGGCGAAGATCACCCGGGTCCAGGACGCGAATGCGGTGACAGTGTTAGTGGCGGGTATTTTCAGCATCACGGCCCGGGTGGTGCCCATCACGGACGAGGAGTCGAGGGTGCACGGCTACGATATTACGGCAGATGACTGTTTTGCGCACCTGGAGTTGAACTTCAAGTTCTTTGAGCTCAGCCCCCAGGTGACCGGCGTTTTGGGGCAGACGTATTCCGCCGGCTTTAAAAGCCCTGTTAAAGTCGGTGTGGCCATGCCTGTTGTGGGAGGCGAGGATAAGTTTTCCGTGTCGCATCTCTTTGCCACGGACTGTAAGGTCGCCAGGTTTGGCCAGGACATGGAGTCTGTGCTCGGCGGCGTAGAGTTCCCCACGGTATCGTGTGCTAGCGGCAATGCGGCAGGGCGCGGGATCGTGTGCCGCCGGTAAATGAAGAAAAAAGCTTTCTGTAGGACTACTGAATCCTGTAGGATGAATGGGTTTTAGGGCTAGTAGGTGGTAGAGACTGAAAATTCTGTATCTGAGATTAATTTTAATGGAGACCCTGTTCAGCAAAAGCTGAGCGGAATAAGGTTGATTGGAAGATCTCTCTTGTAGATGTAATTACAGTTGTTTAACCTCTGTGCATGAATTATAAATTCCTCTCTTTTGAATGTGGGTCGACATATCTTCACTTATGCAGTCCACCTTTTCTAATTAATTGACTGGCATATAGGTTAAATAGACTCTCTTATTTTTTCCTGCAACTTCTGTATTTTTGGGGTTTCCTTGATCCTGTTTCTTAATTGTTTAACCGGTATATTTTCTGTATTTTGGGGGTTTTCTTGATTTTGTTTCTTAAATTATTTGCTAAATGATTGGTTATAGTGTGATAAAAATATTGATTCAAAAAATAATCAATATTTATTTTAAAAATATTTATTTTTGTTAATTTATAATTTTTATCAATGAGGATAATGGTTGTTTATATTCATTTGTTAGGGTACAAATTCTTTTAAGTATTTAATATGAAGAATCAAGCGAGTAGATGCTCCTTACTCATAATTGTTTAGGAGAAAGAGTTCACTAATTTAAATGTATATTCACTTATCATTATAATCTATTATATGTTTATTTCCTAAATATAAATTGAAATGCAAACATTCCATGTAATTCAATGATTCCATATGAATATTACCTACTTACTTTATATACCATAAAAATACCATCTTTCACATATTTTTCTTTTTTATGTAATAATATTTATATGTGGATGCGGATATCTTCACTTTTGTATTTGGAAATAGCTTTCTATTTGATGGGGCATAAGAGGATTGCCTATTTAAAAAAATAGATAAATAGTTATAACAGTTTTCTTTGTTGGGAAAGTGTATAACAGTTTTTGAAGCTGGAAGATATTATTTTATATATTTAATATATTTTTTAAAAGTAAATGTTATATTTTTTGGTGTATGTTTAATATTTTATTTTTATTATTTATTTATTTTTAATTTAAATTAGATAAGTAAAAATTAAGTAAAAAAAATATATAAAAATTGATAAACTATTTTTTTTGCTCTGATTTTTTTGATATAAAAAGTTTGGTGATGTCTTCATCACTATTTATTCCTTTCAGTTGTATAAATGTAAGAGTAAATGGTCCTCTAAGATCTAGAGAATTAGAACTTGAGTGAGGCTGTCAAAACACTCAAAACTCTACCATCAGGGATACCCTTACACTGCTTTTTATTCTAATTTTGTTTCATTGATGGAGTAAAATAGTTAAACACTTTTCTTTATTGAGAAAGTGCATAACAGTTTTCTTTAATAAAAAGATATTGTGAAAGATATTATTTTATATATTTAATATTTTTTAGTATTTATTTATGTTATATTTTTTTAATATATATTTAATTTGCTGTTTTATTATTCATTTAAAAAGATTGATATATTATTATTTTTTTATATAAAAAAGTTGGTGATATCATTGACGAAGTGGGATATAATTAACTATAATTAGTATTTACTCCTCCCAACTGTATAACTGTAAGAATGAATAATCCCTTGATTTAGTGGATTAAAACCTTGATGGGAGCTGTCGAAACAATCAAACTCCACCATCAGAGCACACCCTTACATCCCTTTTTGTTCTAATTTTGTTTCATTGATTGAGTAAATTGTTATTGAGTGAAAGAAAGCACTCATAGATGTATATAAAATGTCAATGAACATTTATATTTATAAGTCTATTGACTGACCTTACAAAAAAGCTATAAATATTTACCCATAGAATTTTATATTTCAGCACAGTTAGTTTAGGATGTTTATTGAAATTCAAACTTGCTGTGTCTCCACTGACCACTCCACCAAAGCCCCAATGGACACAGGATAAAAATTTCACACTTTACAAACTTAAAGCCCAATAGCCATGTCAATGAGTTTAATCAGCTTCAAGTTGCATTGATCCAAAAACAAGATGTCTTATGCTATCTGATAGAGGAATCGGTAGCATCAAGAGGTTCCAAAAGGTGCAGGTTAGGAACCGTCGATTACAGACTGACAAACATTCGGTGGTTGTGGATCAGTCTATTCCCCTGCCCTACCATTTTGTATAAATGGAGGCCTCATTTAATCTGTGAGGGCTGTCAACATAATTGATTGCTGACTCGATTTATACTTTGGTTGAATCTTTCTCTTCTAATGTCTTTCGAAGATTTACATTTGTATATAAAAAATGATTCCACACAATACACACTTGGAAGATTTCTCATGTGTATTTGTTGTCGAGAGTTTTGACAATGGAATCAACTAATGTAGATATCATGGTTTTTGCAACAGAAAATAATATATAATTGTGTATTATTTATACTTAACATAAATATGCACATGTCTTTATTAAAGTTCAATTCAAACAAAATTCAATCATCATTCAATTCAATCACCAGTCAATCACATGTCTGCCATCAAATACATATTCATATTATTAGATGTCAGCTCAGCAGTGATTAATATATCTACAATGGTCCAAAAACATGTGAGATGTTTTTGTTTTTTGTATTGAGAATACATGGTAATGGGATAACCAGGAATATTGGCCTATTCATAATTATTTCCATGCGATTGTAGACTTATTATTATTGATAGTACTTGGTACCAACCATCTTTATTGAGATTTTTTTTATGAAGTTGTAAAAAAAAATATCCATACCAAACAATATACATGGTGCACAATAGATTCAACTTTTTTATTAATTTAAATAGAACATTTATCTTTACAAGTTTATCTTAGTTTAAATTTTTCAATTATTTTGATTTGATTATGTGATATTTTGAATAATTGTAAACTATTTTAGTTTAATAGTCTTTTGTATAATTGTAAACTATTTTAACTTAACAGCAATGAAAATTGTTGGATAATCTTTCTTTTTCTAAGAAAAGTAAGGTATAAAGAGCTTTTTATTACCTATAAATATAAGAATTATGTTTTAACTGCCTTATACCTCTGAATTTAAATATAGAATAAGAGTTATTTTTATTGGGTATTAATTATATTACGATTTTTTAATATAATTATTAGTTGTATAAAATAAATTGAGTATATCCCAATCTATTTAGATTTAAATTTCAAAAAATCATTCATTTAATTTATAACTGATTATATCTATTTAACTAGTAATGATTATAATTGTTTCAAACTGAGTAACTAAGAACCATATACTTTTAATATTAACTGATTTCAAAAAAAAAACTGTGTTTAACATCAACATCGCCATTGATTGAGCCAGCAATCCAAATTCAAAGATTTTAAGCTTGAGTGGATCATATGTAAAGGCATTATTCCCTTCCTTGCCATACAAGAAGGAAAAGACCAAACTCTGGGGAAGTCACTCCTAGAAAAACAGAAAGCTATCAAACTTCAGGCATGTTGACGTGATTCGACGAGTACCTTTTCTTAAGGGAAGAGTGGATGACAAGAAAGGGAAGAGTGGATGACAGATTTATGATTTTGTTTTCTTGTGTTTGCATAGACTTGGGCCATGAACTTTTGTGCAAGAATAATGATGAACTAAAAAATAATCAAACAAACAAACATATTGCATCATGGGAAAAAGTGTATAGTTTATGGATGGATTTTTTTTCTTGGAAATTTGGATATGCCTAGATTTCAGGCCAAAGACACACATGACAAGAGAAGACGGGACAAGCTGAAAAGATTCCACAGTCCATTTGGTCACCATAATAATAATTATAAAACCCCATTCAACTTCTCTCTTAACCAAAGGACTCTTGAGATAATGATATTTTCTTGGTTTTCTCGAGAGCCACAAATTTTGTTTATAAAATAAGGGTTTTGTAGGAGTTAGTTTTTATTTATTAGAAGTATATTTTTTAAGGTGTAATTAATAACGTGATATTTATTTTTAAGATATATTATTGTAGGAATATGAAAAAAAGGTTAAAAAATGCATGTTATTAATTGAAATGTAGAAATGTCAGGGTTTTGAGAGAAGAGTAATAAGATAGATAAGAAGTATTATTATTTTTTTAATAAAATAATTTAGATATAAATTTGAATTAAAAAAAATATAAAATATAATAAATTTTAGAGTTATATTGTAAATCGTCATTGCTATATGTATTATGAATTAATATCGAAAGGATGTGTAAAGTTGATCATGATATATGTTTTAATTTAAAGTATATTATTATATTTTATTTTAGATATGTAATTTTTGTACAAAGTAGTTATTAGTCATAGAATTGCATTGTTCTAGTGTATTTTTGTATTTATCGATCATTAATTCATATTAGGTTTTTATCGACACATTTTCATCATGTTTTTAGATGTTTCTAGCCTTCGTCCTCCGCATTTCCTTGTTCTATTCTCTTTCTCTCTCCTCCCCTTGTTTTCTTTTATTTTTGGGCTATATTCCAAAACTGTATAATGAACGATTATGTGCCCAAAACCGTATACCATATGGTTCTAAGATAGGCCTTTGTGACCCTTGTTTTGGGTCTCCCATGTTGTGTGTTCTTAATTTATCAGGGTTTCCTAGTGGTTGTGCATCACTTGCACTCCAATAGAATCCTAATTTAAATTTGAAAAGTCTACTTATAAACACACAAATGCATTAGTGCATGATTTGATTGAGCAAACAAATCCATCCATTCATTGATCAATTAGAAAAATCGAAGAGCAAATAATTCAAGCATTTAGAGCATAATTCATGAATATCTGAAGCATTAATTTCTGCATCATGAATTCATTGCAACATGAAAAGCCATATAGGATTAGACGCTACATTCACTCAACTACCCGCTGGATAAATTATACATTATATTTGGTGTATTGTTTTCAACATTTGTACAAGCATTTGAGGGGCCTAATAATAAATGAGGGAGGACATATGCTATGGAATACATCCCGCATTTTTTTGGTATTTCTAGGAGTTGCTGCCTATAAGGGTTTCAAAGAAAAAGATTAGTTTCCCAAAGATCTGTATAAAATTTTAGAAAATCGAATGAAGGTTTTAAAGCCTTGACGCTAATGAACAAGATCATTGAATCAATTTTGGATTTTTGATAATTGTTAAAACAAGGTTTGACGGTTTTAGGAAAGTGCATTGATAATATTGGAAGAATGCATTAATGTGTTTAGGGAATAGTCTATATTTGTTCGTATTTTTATAAGTTTTATTTGCCTTGTTGTCTAGACATGCTCTATGATGTCTGGACCTGCTTGGTGTTGTCTGTTTCTAATGAAAATCTCCAAATTTGCTGTAAATTAAATATTGTTCTTAAACCCCCTCTTGTCATTTATTATTATATAAGGGTATTATTTTAGTTTGATTTTACTCTTTTAAATCTAATTAGGATTATTAGCAATGTGTTATGGGTAGATGTATTGCATGATATGTAAAACCACTTGTTGACCATTTTTGGTCCAACAGGCCAAAATCGGTCTCCTTCTGCCCTTGCTGTTCTGAGCCAGTTCAATTTTGGTTGCACAAGTCTTTCGGCAGAAGATGAACAAGTTCAAAGAATGCAAGGGGCTTTTACAAAGCTTCTTTGGACATTTTGTCCAAAGAAATTCACAAGGAAAGAGCGCAAAAAATGATTCAAGACACTTTTCCTTACGGTTGGAGCCAATTCAGTGGTTCGACGTCGGTGTCCAATGGCATGATCTTTCCAAGAATTTTTTGAACTTGAACTTTGAACCATTATTGGTTCAATGAGTTGGTTTAGTTCAGTCAGTTCAAGTACTTGGTTCAAAGGCTTGGTTCAACAACTTGGTTCAGTCGGCTTGGTTCAACAACTTGGTTTAGTCGGCTTGGTTCAGAAATGGTTCAAAGTGTTGGTTCAACGTTTGGTTCAAAGGGATGGTTCAAGAAGTGGTTCAATCGAAAAGTTCAAAGGAGTTTTCCAAGAGCCCGAAGGACAAGTACCCTTGCGGAGGGCACTTAGGCGACAAAATGACCTTTGCGACTTTTTTTAAAGGCAATTTTAGAGGCCAAACTGTTAGGATTGTGGAGCTAAAAGCTTCACTGATGCAAACAGGAGAGGAGGTTGCTGAAGGTTGCTGAGTTGCAGAAGAAGTTGGGGTCGGTCTGATCAGCCGACGTCGGCAGGATAGCACAGAGAAGCAACCGACGTCGGTCATATATCGGCCGACGTCGGTCACCTCCAGGCGGACAGGGACCGGCGTCGGTCGCCTGTGTGGTTCGACTGCGAGCTATTTACGGGCAGTTAGCTAACGAACCAAGAGTTTGCATGATGAGTGCTAATTTTAGACTCATAGCTGCGGATCTAATTATGGTAATTAGATGTCTAATCATTGTTTGGATGAGATCTATATAATAGACTCATGGTTGTATTGTAAAAGTGTGCTAGGGAGTAAGAGAGCATAATTATAAGCTCCTTCTGTGTGTGAGGTAGAGCTATGGTGCGTTCCTCCTAGTGCCACAGTACCAGGTGTGTTGGTGCTGGATTGGAGAGCCAGCTGGGTTCTTCAAGAGTGTAGGATCTTGGTCACAGTTGCATGGCCTATATAGGAGATCTACATGGTAAGTAAGATCATTGATCTGCAGGTGTATGTGTGTGCAAGGTCGAGGTTCACAGGCGATTAGAACCATTGCTTGATTTGCAGGTGTGCAAGGTCATACAGACAGCAACACAACAGGGAGCAGTATCAGGCAGGATCTACTTGGAGTACAGGTGTGTACTCGGATAGAGCGAGAGGAAGGCAAGGGAGTTCCTTCCATAAGTATGGTCTGTTGAATTGCAGGTTGTTGCAGATTCATGGGAGATCTACTTGAAGTACCTTGAGTACTTGTGGAGTGCGTGGAGCACTTGTGGTGTGCGTGGAGCACTTGTGGTGTGCGTGGAGCACGGGAGGTGAACACCAACTCTGTATTTGAGTTGGGTGTTGGGACCTGTGAGAGGGAGAGCTTTGGGGAGAAGAATTACTGTTCACTTGAGGCGTGGGAAACCTCTGTAAGGTGGTGGAGAAGAAGTGGCATCTTCTTTATTGTATTCTTTTCTGTATAAAGTGTTAATACAATTTGGTATTGTCTCTCATATCATGTGTTATTCTGAATTCTAGTTACTTGGTGAATCTGGTTAATTTCCGCATATTAAGTTGCTTGGTATTAGTAATCAAATTGTGTGCTTCCGGTGTACACCCTCCCAACAAGTGGTATCAGAGCCTTGGTTGTAGGTTCTTGAGCTTGATACCAACAGGTGGTATCTGAGCTGAGGTTGGAGGAAGCGGGTTTTGTGTTTGGTTACAGGTCACTCTCAGGGGTTTCTGATCGAGTGGGAGTAGAGCAACTGTAGATCAAAGTAAGCTAAGAATGGAGGAGTTGAAAAGCACAGATGGTCACTCACGGTCCTATGGAAAGAAAGAGCAGGTAAAAGATTATTGTTGGTTGGTAACAGATCAGCATGAAGAAACTGAAGATACAGATGTAGCAGGTATTGTTGCACAGGATGTGTTTGCAGGTTTCTTGGATAAAGTTGAATCTTGGATAAAAGATTCGGTTGCCTCTTTCCATGCAGTTCCAGGTAATGGAGCTGGTAAGCCTTGTCAGATTGTTGGCAAAGGCAAAGTGAAGCTGAAATTGCAGGCGGCCAACACACAGGTGTTGATGAAGGTCATACAGGTCCCAGGTTTGGAGATATGGCTAATTTCTTCAGAAAGATTGGGTGATGAGAGATGCACAAGAACTCTCACAGCGGATGCACTTGAATTAGCTGGTGGTAAGAAAACAGGTATCCTTTATCTACTTGTTTATATTACTGATTCTTCTTTTGTTGCGGAGACGTGGCTTCGTAGGCTTGGTCACATGAGCAGGAAGGAGATGCATGTTCTTAAGCGGAAGACAGATATATTTGACAGGCTTAAGAACTGGAAAGCCTTGGTGTTTATGGAGGAGATGGCGGACAGAACCCAGTGTATGTGGCTGGATACTTCTGAGCAGGGCAGTTTGGACATGGATTTTGATTCAAAGGAGCTCGCGGGTAAAAAGTCATCACTCACAGGCGAACACAGGTACCGATGTCGGTCAGGAGGAACCGGCGTCGAACAGACAGGTGCCGATGTCGGTCATGTGCAGACCGAAGCTGGCGACGTCGGGCAGGGTAAGACCGATGTCGGTCATAGGACCGACGTCGGCAGTATGTAAGACCGATGTCGGTTAGCAGAACCGACGTCGGCAGAAGGGACACCATCGCAGGCAGGTTGGTAGTCAGGTACAGACGCATGGAACCGACGTCGATCGGATGCAGACTGTGGGGTGACCGAGGTCGGTCACTGTAACGGATTTTGGGTGGACAGCAAGCTGTCAAGGAGTCTCAAACACCCATACGGAGGACTGAAGGCGTAAGTAGGCCCTCAAATTCGTTGTTCCTCTTCTTCATACATGTTGCTGATTGTAGAGCAGGAAGGATCCAGGATACAGGTGTGAGCTTGGCATGGATGAGGATGTGATTCCTTGGAGGAGAACCAGACAGGTGTGTTTTGGTAGAGTTGCCAGCAGGTATGAAAGCACAGAGACGAATGGATACCTTAGTAGAAGAATGGAGAGAACGGACACATGAGATGGAAGACCAGGTATATGGTCTTGTGGAGCTGCAGGACAGTGGTACAGGTTTTGACAGGTGGAGGACGGAGCATGGCTTCAGTCAGTGTCAGGTAACTACTGTGTTTTGTCTTACCAGGGGGATGATGAGTCGCGACATCATTCTGTTGTTGTATGTGGATGGTATGTTTTGCTATAGCAGGTGTGTACATACAGGGTTTTTGCTGAGCTAAGGGTAAGATTAGTTCAGTGGCATGTCATGGGGAGTTTGGAGCAGCGGAATTCTTTGACATGGGAGGCATGGAGATCACAGGGTGATTTTGTCTCGAGTGGGAGCTGATGTGAATCAGGTGTTGGTGAGGTTCGGGATACAGAGCCGGAGCACACTAAGGGCTGGATAGGTACAGTGTCCGAAATCACATGAGGTCTGGTATAGACCTGAGTATTCCCATGCAGTGGGAGCTGTCAGAGAGTTAGGAGCCAATTCGGGGAAGTGGGTTCTCAGGTTTTTCTGAGAGGGACCGGCAGCAGGTGTTGCTATGCAGGGTCAGGACTTCACTACATGTATTTGTAGGTTCGGATGTGGCAGGTTACTCGGATGACAGGTGGTACACCACAGGTTGTGTGGTGGGTTGTCTTCAGGTGGGAGCTTGAAGAGGGATACAAACCAGGAAACAGATTAGACGGAGTACAGGTACAGGTACAGTGCAGCTGTTTATCTCCAAGTGGGAGATTGTTAGGATTGTGGAGCTAAAAGCTTCACTGATGCAAACAGGAGAGGAGGTTGCTGAAGGTTGCTGAGTTGCAGAAGAAGTTGGGGTCGGTCTGATCAACCGACGTCGGCAGGATAGCACAGAGAAGCAACCGACGTCGGTCATATATCGGCCGACGTCGGTCACCTCCAGGCGGACAGGGACCGACGTCGGTCGCCTGTGTGGTTCGACTGCGAGCTATTTACGGGCAGTTAGCTAACGAACCAAGAGTTTGCATGATGAGTGCTAATTTTAGACTCATAGCTGCGGATCTAATTATGGTAATTAGATGTCTAATCATTGTTTGGATGAGATCTATATAATAGACTCATGGTTGTATTGTAAAAGTGTGCTAGGGAGTAAGAGAGCATAATTATAAGCTCCTTCTGTGTGTGAGGTAGAGCTATGGTGCGTTCCTCCTAGTGCCACAGTACCAGGTGTGTTGGTGCTGGATTGGAGAGCCAGCTGGGTTCTTCAAGAGTGTAGGATCTTGGTCACAGTTGCATGGCCTATATAGGAGATCTACATGGTAAGTAAGATCGTTGATCTGCAGGTGTATGTGTGTGCAAGGTCGAGGTTCACAGGCGATTAGAACCATTGCTTGATTTGCAGGTGTGCAAGGTCATACAGACAGCAACACAACAGGGAGCAGTATCAGGCAGGATCTACTTGGAGTACAGGTGTGTACTCGGATAGAGCGAGAGGAAGGCAAGGGAGTTCCTTCCATAAGTATGGTCTGTTGAATTGCAGGTTGTTGCAAATTCATGGGAGATCTACTTGAAGTACCTTGAGTACTTGTGGAGTGCGTGGAGCACTTGTGGAGTGCGTGGAGCACTTGTGGTGTGCGTGGAGCACGGGAGGTGAACACCAACTCTGTATTTGAGTTGGGTGTTGGGACCTGTGAGAGGGAGAGCTTTGGGGAGAAGAATTACTGTTCACTTGAGGCGTGGGAAACCTCTGTAAGGTGGTGGAGAAGAAGTGGCATCTTCTTTATTGTATTCTTTTCTGTATAAAGTGTTAATACAATTTGGTATTGTCTCTCATATCATGTGTTATTCTGAATTCTAGTTACTTGGTGAATCTGGTTAATTTCCGCATATTAAGTTGCTTGGTATTAGTAATCAAATTGTGTGCTTCCGGTGTACACCCTCCCAACACAAACAACCCTTGCGGAGGGCATGAAAGCACTTGGAAAGAAGGTTGAAAGCGTAAGTTTTCCTTCGGAAAAGTGAATAAGGCAAGTTGGAATTCTTTCGGATTTGTTCAAGGCAAAGAGGCGGAGAATTTCTTTGGACAAAGTGTCCGAAGGAATTCCTTTAGGCATTTTGTTTGAAGAAATCCTTCGAAAGAAAATCCCACGGAAATAAAAGACAAGGCCCCTTCAATAAAATGAATTTCTTCAGACTTTTGTCTGAAGGAATTCCTTCGGACAAAATTTTTGAAGAAATTCGGAGAAAGAGCTGTGGGAAAGAAAACCCAAAGAAAGATTCTGAAGGTCAAAGTGATCGAGATAATTCTTGCGGACATTTTGTTCGCGGGAAAAATGGCCAAAAGGAAAAGCTCGAATGAAGGCAAAACAAAAGGAAAGATATCCTTCAAAATTTTTGTCTGAAGGATTTCCTTTGGACAAAAGTTTGAAGAACTTCAGCCGCCAAAACAATGAGGACCCGACTAAGACAAAAGCTCAACCAAAGCAAAAAGCTAAAGGAAAGGAAAAGGCCAAAGAAATTTAAAGGGGTGACGGGCTCGAAGACGTCAAAATTGAGCACAATGAACTAGCCATTGGAGGTTCAAATGCCCAGTGACGAGTGCACAGACGTCAAATTTAAGGTGGTGAAATAACCGTTGATTTTGAAAAAAAATCTTAAGGACAGACCGCAAGTGAACTCAACGACCCACTAAAAGGATAGCCCTGAGGGCCGAAGGAGCCAGAAAAGACAAAGCCAGGAAGAGACAAAGTGCAAAAACAGACAAAATAGTCCAAGTGGCAAAGGAAGGTATCAACTCAAGGAGTTACTCCAGTGGTTGACATAGTGCCTGCCAAGTGGTCATCAAGTGGTGCAAACAGTGAACGGCGTGACCTATTTTCTCCACTTTGCATTTATGAGTAGACAAACTACGTGAATATCTTGAAGGAGCAGTCTTGTTTGTAGAAAAAGAGGCGCGGCCCATGCTTTCACATTAATGTTTGAACGCCAAAGTCAAGACCGGCAATTACACAACATGGTTCTAGTAGGCCTCTTCTAGAAGGATGATATCAGCAACAACGACTTCCTCTTCCCGATGCTCTCAACACACATGGGCCAACTTGTAAAAAAGCACCAAAGTCTTTTCCTCTTTCTCTATATATATTTTAAACTTCTCATTTGAGAGAACATCTCTTAGCCTGTAAGGCAAAACTCTACCCAAAAAATCTCTTGGTTTGTAAGGCAGAGCTTTGCCAAATTTTACCTTGAATCAAGACTTAGCAATTTTTTACCTCCATTTGAACTTGCACTCACGCATATGTCTATGTTTTTGTTTTGTGTTAAGTCATTTTATTTTATGCTTTCATAGAATGATTCCAGCATGTCTAGTGCATTGTGAAGTTTCTTCTTCTGCAGGTCTGCCAGACGTGTCTCTAGCAAGAATATAGGTGCATGTGATGTCTTAGAACACATCTGGTAGTTCTTCCTCCTTGTATCTCCATAGTGTTAGGTTGTGGAGCTAAAAGCTTCACAGGTATGCAAATGGAGGAGGTTGCTGAGTGTTACAGTAACCAACGTCAGTCTGATCAATCGACATCAGTCATATCTAGTTACAGAGCAACCGACATTGGTTAGGCGTCGGTCGGCATCGGTTAGACAGGAACTGACATCGGTCATCTCCAGACAGATAGCGACCGATGTCGGTCGTCTGTGCGTTCCATAACTGGTCTAATTTTAGACGGACATTCAGTTTGCATGTAAAGACTAATTTTAGTCTTGAGTCTGCGTTTCTAATTATTGTAATTAGGAAGTCTAATTATTGTTTGGTTGGGATCTATTTAATAGACCCATGGGGCTGTATTGTAAGTATGAAGGATCAAAAGGACTTGTCAAAGACAAGGACAAGGGTTCTTCCAATTGTAAGATCAGTTGATTTGTAGGTAGCAAGATCAGGGGAGATCTACATGGTAAGTAAGATCAGTTGATCTACAGGTGTGTGTGTGTGTGCAAGGTCAAAGGAGATCTGTGGGGTAGCAAGATCAAGGAGATCTGCAACACAACAAAGAGCAAGATCAGGGAGATCTACTTGGAGTACTTTGAGTACTTGGTGGACTGGTAGTATGCAACAACAACCATTGGGTTGATTGTCACTAACTGGTGGAAACAACAACTCGGTTATTGAGTTGATTGTGATTGTAATTGATTGAGAGAGAGAACTCTTGAGGGAGAATTACTGTACGCCCAAGAGGTGTGGGAAGAGTGTGATTTCTTCATTGTATTTCCTTCTGGAAGAGTGTTAATATAAGATTGTATTGTCTCTCATATTTTGTGCTGTTTCTAAATTCTAGTTACTTATTACTTCTGGTTTAATTTCGTGTTTAGTTTCTTATACAAAGGTAATCAATTGTGCTCTTAATCCTAACAAGTGGTATTAGAGCTTTTTGTGTAGATCCTAACAAGTGGTATTAGAGCAAGGTTGAAGGTTCTCAGAGCCTGGTTCAGACCAGGTTAGTGTTTGTTGATTATAGGTCACTCACAAGGGTTTCTATTTGAGTGGGAGTAAAGCAATGGCAGAGGAAAATACACTAAGAATGGAGAAATTCAATGGCAAGAATTATCAATTATGGAATTGTGGAAAGAAAGGGCAGGTAAAGAAAGATGGTTGGTAGAAGATCAGCATGAAGGAAATAAAGAAGCAAATGATGCAGGTATTGTTGCACGGGATGATCTTATATGTTCCTTGGATAAAGTATAATCTTGGGTTTTAGATTCTGTTGCCTCTTTCCATGCAACCCCAAATAGAGTATTTTTCCATGATTATGTCCATGGAGACTTTGGAAAGATTTATTTAGGGGTTGGTGAGCCTTGTCAAATTGTTGGCAAAGGGGAAGTGCGGCTGAAATTGTAGACGGGCAACACATGGGTGTTGAAGGATGTCATGCATGTTAGGAATCTAGAACAACAAACATGCTCTGATACCACTTGTTAGGAATCTAGAACAACAAACATGTTCTGATACCACTTGTCAGGAATCTAGAACAACAAACATGTTCTGATACCACTCGTTAGGATCTTGCTCCTCAGAAAGAGCACAATATGATTACCAAATATATAAGCAATTGAATATGCGGAAATAACCAGAAACACAAGTAACTAGAATTCACCAATAGCACAGAATATGAGAGACAATACACTATCTTGTATTAACACTATACAGAAAAGAATACATCAAAGAGCCGCCACACTCTTTCACCTTACAGAGATTCGCCACACCTCAAGTGTACAGTAATTCTTCTCACACACACTCTCCTACACAAAAACGGTCCCAACAACCAACTCACACACAGAATTGGTGTTCACCTCACCAACCAGTCAGTAATAACCCTGCCGGTACACCAAGCACTCTATAGCACTTCAAGCTGATCTCTCATGAACCTGCAACCTGCAATTCAAAGACCAAACTTACATGTAGATCCCCAATGAGCTTGCAACAACCTGCAACTCATAGATCTTACAACTAGAAGGAACTCCTCCTTTCTATCTCATGCCTTAAACAATACATGCCAATGGGTCTATAAATAGATCCCTAACTCAAACACTAACTAAGACTCTTAATTTAGACAATTATCCTCGCAGCCCAAGACTCTGGCTGGTCTTGACATGCAAACTCATCGTTCACTTAACTAACTGTCCGTGAAACGAACACTTCGAGAACACACAGGCGACCGACGCCGGTCCCTGCTGGTCTGGTTCTGCCGACGTCGGCCGACTTCCTGCCGTCGCCGGTGGCCTTCTGCACTGGATTCTGCCGACGTCGGTCATGCTGCCAACGCCGGTTCCTGTAGAACTCAACAACCATTGTTCCTCAGTTTGCAAAGGTTGAAGCTTTTAGCTCCACAACTTAACAATCTCCCACTTGGAGATAAACAGCTGCAACCTGTACCTGTACCTGTACACCGTCTAGTTTGTTTCCTTGGCTTTGTATCCCTCCTCAAGATCACTCTTGAAGACCAACCACCACAAAATTCATGGTGCAAAATCTATCATCCAAATTAACTGCCACATCTGCATCTACAACCATGTAGAAAGAGAACTTGACCCTGCATAGCATGTGCACCTGCTGCTGGTCCCACTGAACTGCCCTTCAGTATTACTCTCCCGGATTGACTCCAAACCTGTGACAACTCCCACTGCTTGGGAAAACTCAGGTTTAGTACATACCATGCACTCAACCTCATTATGTGAATCAAGACACCTGTTCTATGAACTGTCTAACCATCGGCGTGCTAACCGGCTTCACACAATCATCCTGAAACAAAGTCAACAAGACCTCCATGTCTCTAGAACACACTCATGCCAAAGAATCTTGCTGCTCCCAGATTCTCCATGACAAACCCCTAAACTAGCTTTACCTTTAGTTCAGCAATACCTGTATATGTAACCCTGCAATAAGCACATCATACAGAAAATAGGATAATGTAGCTAATATTATCCAACCTGGTAAAGAGAAACACAATGATCAAACCTCCATTGCCCTGCAGCTAATACAAGATCATATACCCTGATCTTCCATCTCACGTATCCATTTCCGCTCTTCTTCATCCTCAACATCCATTCGTCTCTTAGTGCTTACTTCCAGCTGGCAACACTACCCAAAACACCTGTTTGGTTCTCCTCCAAGGAATCACATCCTCATCCATGCCAAGCTCCCACTGTTTCCTGGATCTACCTGTTCTGCTTCTTCAATAACTTCCTGGTCCTATGCCATAAGTGAGCAACAAGTAGTGTAAAGAAGGGAAATGATGAATTTAAGAAATTACTTACACCTTCAGTCCTCCATATGGGTGCTTGAGACTCCATGACAACTAGCTGTCCACCCAAAATTCGTCTCAGTAACCAATGCCGGTCACATCTCAGTCTACAGCCGACCGATGTCGGTTCCCTGCGACTGCCTCTCTGTCGACGTCGGTTTCCCCTGGCCGACGCCGGTTTTTGTCTGCCCCGAGTCACCGACGTCGGGCTGCACATAGCCGACGTCGGTCCCTGTCTGGACACCGACGCCGGTTTTCCTGCCGACGTCGGTCTCTGTGTTTTTCTTGTGAGACCTGACTTTTTCCCGCGAGCTCTTTTTGGATCAAAACCTTGTCCAAATCACCCTTGCTCTGCTCAGAATTCCTCTGCACCTTATGCTGAACTCTGTCCGTCACTTTCTCCTTGAAAACCAAGGCTTTCCCGTTCTTGTCACTAACATCGGATTCCTCAAGAAACCTTACCTTCTTCTTCTGCATACAGAAACCACGATCCATGCCTTCCAAATCCGAAAGCATATTCTTTGACTCAAGAACCAGCATCTCCTTCTTATCTATGTGACCAAGCCTATCAAGCCACATCTCTGAATCTACAGCTGAAGTAGATAACCCAGAAAGAGAATCAGTAAAACAAGTAGATAGATAAAGCGTACCTACTTTCTTACCTCTAGCTATAACAAGTGTACCCTTGGTAACCTTCCAAGAGTCCGCTGTGAGAGTTACTGTGCAACCCTCTTCACCCAAACTTCTAATAGAAATCAGATTCCGCTTCAGAACTGGGACATGCATGACCTCCTTTAACACCCATGTGTCACCTGTCTGCAATTTCAGCTTCACTTTGCCTTTGCCAACAATCTGACAAGGCTTACCATCCCCTACACAAATTTCTCCAAAGTCTCCCTGGACATACTCATGAAAAAATTCTCTATGTGGAGATGCATGAAAAGAGGCACCAGAATCTAATACCCAAGATTCTACTTTATCCAAAGAACATACCAGAGCATCCTGTGCAACGTAGCCTGCAACATCTGCTTCTTCTCCATGTTCTTCATGATGATCTTCACTCGATCTGCAATCTCTTTTTAAGTGCCCTTGCTTTCCACATTTCCAGCAGGTTATTCTGCCATACCTGGACTTGGATCTTTTGCCTGTCTTCGACCTTGATCTCCCACGCTCTGTCCTCTCTCTTGGCCTTCCTCTTCCTTTAACACTCAAAGCATTTCCAGATAATTCACCTATGCTTTTCCTGCGTATCTCTTCATTCAAGATTACACTCACAACATCATCCACTTTTAAGACTTTTGAAGGAGACACAGTATTAGAAACTGCCATTACCAAACCTTCCCAACTT
The DNA here is from genome assembly GCA_037957365.1 of Torreya grandis. Lineage (NCBI taxonomy): Eukaryota > Viridiplantae > Streptophyta > Pinopsida > Cupressales > Taxaceae > Torreya > Torreya grandis. Next base: position 1,992,532 of record JARHVA010000406.1, read on the forward strand.
TCAGGTAATGAACACAAGATTAAGAGAGCTCTAAGTTCATCATCAAATACAATATTCACTGAACTTAACTGGTTTACCAAACCATGGAAATCACTAAGATGGCTATGAATAGATCCACCTTCCAACATTTGCAAATTAAATAAACGCTTCATAAGAAATACCTTGTTTGAAGCCGAGGGTTTTTCATATAAATTTGCCAAAGATTTCATCAACTCCACCGTTGTCTTACACTGTGATAAGCTGGAAATCACAGATGAATCAAGACTCAATCTAACAGATCCCAGAGCCTTCCGATCAAGAACCTCCCATTCTTCATCTTTCATATCCAAGGGTTTGCTAGCAACCCCACCCAACGGTAAGTATAAATCTTTCTGATACAGATAGTCCTCAATCTGCATCCTCCATAATTGGTAGTTCTTGCCATTGAACTTTTCCATTCGTAGTTGACTGCTTTCTGCCATTGCTCAACTCCCACTCAAACAGAAACCCTGTGAGTAACCTGTAATCAAAACACACTACCCAGATCTACACCAATCTGTTAGTATCCCAACCAAAAGCTCTGATACCACTTGTTAGGAATCTAGAACAACAAACATGCTCTGATACCACTTGTCAGGAATCTAGAACAACAAACATGTTCTGATACCACTTGTCAGGAATCTAGAACAACAAACATGTTCTGATACCACTCGTTAGGATCTTGCTCCTCAGAAAGAGCACAGTATGATTACCAAATATATAAGCAATTGAATATGCAGAAATAACCAGAAACACAAGTAACTAGAATTCACCAATAGCACAGAATATGAGAGACAATACACTATCTTGTATTAACACTATACAGAAAAGAATACATCAAAGAGCCGCCACACTCTTTCACCTTACAGAGATTCGCCACACCTCAAGTGTACAGTAATTCTTCTCACACACACTCTCCTACACAAAAACGGTCCCAACAACCAACTCACACACAGAATTGGTGTTCACCTCACCAACCAGTCAGTAATAACCCTGCCGGTACACCAAGCACTCTATAGCACTTCAAGCTGATCTCTCATGAACCTGCAACCTGCAATTCAAAGACCAAACTTACATGTAGATCCCCAATGAGCTTGCAACAACCTGCAACTCATAGATCTTACAACTAGAATGAACTCCTCCTTTCTATCTCATGCCTTAAACAATACATGCCAATGGGTCTATAAATAGATCCCTAACTCAAACACTAACTAAGACTCTTAATTTAGACAATTATCCTCGCAGCCCAAGACTCTGGATGGTCTTGACATGCAAACTCATCGTTCACTTAACTAACTGTCCGTGAAACGAACACTTCGGGAACACACAGGCGATCGACGCCGGTCCCTACTGGTCTGGTTCTGCCGACGTCAGCCGACTTCCTGCCGTCGCCGGTGGCCTTCTGCACTGGATTCTGCCGACGTCGGTCATGCTTTCGACACCAGTTCCTGTAGAACTCAGCAACCATTGTTCCTCAGTTTGCAAAGGTTGAAGCTTTTAGCTCCACAACCTAACAATGCATGTCCCAGTCCTGAAGAGGAGTAGGATCCTAACAAGTGGTATCAGAGCTTTTTGTTATGGATCCTGACAAGTGGTATCAGAGCTTTGTGTGTAGATCCTGACACACAGACCCCTGACTCACTGATACAAAAGAGTTTCCCATATCAAATGAAGTGTATGCCAACTTATTCTTGGTGAAAAGCGTATGTTCGAGTTAAGTAGATCAAACTTTTTTGGTGTATCACCCTTTTAGGTTAGGTTCTACTTTTTAGTAATCCTTCTCCCTTTTCACCCCCCCATTGTTAGCAGTAGGAAATACAGGACCTCAGAGATACATCAAAGGGAGCTAGACCTTATCTAGAGACTCTCCCCCCCAGTTTTGCCAGGCCCACAGGCAAGAGGGGAGTTTCCATTGTTGCGCGTGGAAGGCAGGAGCTCAGCCTCCTGTCAAGGGTGCAATCCACCATGTCAACAATTTTTTGGCACACCCAGTGGGATCAACTAATTTTTTATCCAAAGAGTTGAAGAATTTTGGTGTGTCTTCAACCAACCAGCCTTTGGAGGCTTTTTATCAACACCAATGGCAACTCTGAGTTGAATTAGTTGGTTAAGCAGTTCAGGTGCCATCAAGAAATCTCATTTTTTTGTATGTATAATCCCATTTCTAAGAATCATGGGCATTTGTGTTCTTTCATTTAATTATGATTAGGCTCAGATTGTTCATGGAATTTCCTCAAGTAGCTCTCCTAGTTACCCTTCAACAATAAGGGAAGTGGCACTAGAGTTTGAGAAGCAGGTGATGGAGATAGACAAATTAGATGAGGAATATAGATATCAGCAGGAGCTTATGTACAAAGAGGAGTGTTTGTTTAGGCAAGCTCACGCCTTGCAATCCATGGAGGAGGAGGTAGCAAAATGGAAGAGTCCATTCATGTAAGATAGTCAGCCTTGTGCACCCCCTCTTATGCTAAAGAAAGCCCCCTTTTATGCACCAAATCCTTTCTATCAGATAGCACTTGCTCACTCTAGCTCATTTGATGCATTAATCACTCCTGCTCCTAACCCCTTGCATCTAGCTTTACAACATCAAAGGGCATTAGAGCAACCTCTCATGGAGATGAACCTTCTCAATTCCTTAGATTGTGAATCCTCCGTTGAAGGTAATACCAAGAACCAACTCATCTCTCTTGAAGCAACTCTTTCTGTACATCAACAAACCCTTCCTAACCTTCCCCAACTTCCTCAGGTCTCTTAGTATGATCTCCAGATTCCAAGTTGGAAGAGGGAAAATCATGAACCAGCCCAAGACCTTGAAGAAGATAAAGTTGTTCCCTGTTCACAAAGGAAAAATTCCAATCTTAAGGTCATGAGTTGGAAGGAAACAATGGAATCATGGGGCAGGAAGGAGGAGGAGAAAGGTTTTGCTCAAAACCTTGAAGAAGACGAAGCTGCTCCTACTCATCGTAATGATGATTGTGACCTCCAAGAAAGGCTCTTCCAAGAAAATATAGCTAGGAGAATTGTAGAGTTAGAGTCCAGAGCGAGATTCCTCAGCCAATGTGTGATGGACGGTTCAGACCAAACAACAGATTCTATGTTTGAACACACCCCATCTACACATCTCCAAGAGAGCTATCAGGCCACACCTGATATAGATGAAGTGCTGGCCAAATGGAAGGAGGAGAATCATTCTATTCTAGCTCAAGGACTGCCTCCTCTTCCACATGGTTTTAATCATTAACCTTCCACTTCATCCCTTCTCAAGGAGGAACCTATTTTGCAGGAGGCGAGTGAGGAAGAGAAGATCCAATTTGCAATTGTCCAAGAGGCTATCATGAGCAATAATGAAGATGAAATCATCATGGAGGCTCCTTCTAAAGACATCATCAGCAATGGAGAAGATGCAGGTCATGCATACATGCAGATGTTCCAGCAATATGAGGAGGAACGTAAGCATGGTGAGCTCTCTCCTCCTTTGTTTGATGAACTTCCTTGTTGCTTCGATGAGGAAGATGACCATGCCATGGAGCTTGAGTTGGAGGAGGATTAGGAGAATGTCTTTGAACAACAAAAGACTCTGATCCTTGAGCAGGAAAAGGAGAGGCTTGTCCATCTTGAGAACAACCTTGAAGAAGAGAGCCTTGAACAAGAAGGTGATGTTCTGTGGGATGAGCAATCACTTTGTGATTCCATTTCAGACATCACAACAGTCACCCTTCTTCAAGAAAGCCATGAAGGAACAAAAGATCAGTTTGACAGGGTCTTCAATGAAGCAGAAGGGGATGAGTCAAACCATGATGCACTGCAAAGGGATTGTGCATATCAAAGGGCTTATGGCGATGAGCCAACAACCATCAATTCCTTGATGGGATACACCGACATGAAGAACCAATAGGAGGCAAGCTTCCAAGAATAATAAGGATACATATGTGTTGGAAGCGTGCTTGCCCCAAATTCATTTAAATGCAAGCCAATCGAGGTGGTAGGCAAGAGGAGCAGGTCACCAAGTCTCCATTCCATTCAACCACTTGTCTGGCACCATACGTTTCCTTGCCATGAAGGAGACTTAGGAAGTTTTCCCTTTGATCCAGGAGGGAGGCAAATATACTTGGTTAGGTGTATATAGTAGTTTGATTTCAATTTTCTTTCCCTATTTTCCTTAAGTGCTATTTGCACAAGTAGCATTTTTAGCCTTGTGTGTGTTTTCCTTTGTGTTTGGAGTAAAAGCTTCATGATTGATTCTTGGATCTATCGGGGCTGTTGCTAACTTTTTTCAAGTTGCGTTCTGACTCCGTGCCCAATTTGTGATATAGAAATAGAGTTCTGGCATACTTAGTTTGTGATATAGAAATAATATGATCAACTTAAAAAAATTATAAACCTAAACAATATATTAGTAGGGCTAGATATGTTATTTCAAAAATAGAACAAATACTAACTTTCACCTGTTAAATTAATTTGACACTACTTTCAATGATGGAAAAAATCAACATAAATAATTAGGATTGTTATGTCATCACCAATTTTTTTGACATAGAGAGTCAGTTCAGATTAGATCTTTTTAAAACTATAATCTATAAGGTATTTATCAATTTTGAAATATGAAGTTTGAGGAGCCCACTTAAGTTCATACAAGGAATTTAAAAAACATACAAACTAAATGTCATTTTATAGGAATCTAGAACCCTTGTTAGCCATAATACTATATAACTTAAATTTGATTTCAAAATTTAAAAAATCATCAAGGTGTGGCTGTTCCATAATATTTATCCTCTTTTCAAGTTAAATTATCAATTCAATGTTTTCCATTTGCTATTTATTGGTTTTAGAACATAGGTCTAGGTCTAAATTTTGTATTTTACTTATTTATCATATAATTAGTTTTATGTAATTATTTAATCAATTGTGATTAAATGAATTTATGTAAAACACTAAAAATATAATTCATTTTGGTGAAAACCTCCATTCTTTGCATGCTCATACCTTCCACCATAGGGTTTCATGGTTGTTTCTCAGATTTGATTTCTAATCTACATGTTTTGTCACCTATTTCTACTTATGAATTATCTCCACCCATAGAATTAGGTACACCCACCTTTGTTTCTTGAGTGCATAAATCTTTAAGAGGCTACTTGGGGTTTGGTCCTTTTATTTCAAATATGATTTTCAAATTTGTGTTATGACTTGGATCTAAAGTCTTAACATTATTTCATGTAAATAATATTAGAAAATAAATTTTGTAATAAGGGGGCATGCTTATTTAATAAAGACACCCTCTTTAGTATAGTTAAGTTTATGTTTATTTATTATGTTAATGATTTGTTAAGTAGGTTTCCCATAGGTAGTTAGAAGTTAAATAAGTAAGAATATTTTTGGTGGTTATTTTACTAAACTTAGTAAAGTAATAAATAATAGGTTAATGTGTATTTCAAGGGTTAACAAAGTAAAGTCACCTTCATGTACCTAAGTTTTCATATTAGTAAAATAATTGGGATTTACCTATTGTGGGCACAAGATTTAAAGGCATGTCAAACCTGATTAAGATTTCATTATGTAAATTGCATGTCAATTATTGATAACTTGGAAGAATAGAATGAGGTTATAGTTTAGCCAAAGTTGGCATACATGTCAATGTCAACAGAGGTATTTTCGTGCCACTCAAATTCAATGTGGTTTTTTTGTAGGGGAGTGAGGTAGACTCAAAGATTCGTAGGGGTGCCATATCTTGAATATATCAAGGGAAGCTTACTTATCGATAATAGCCATATAGATATATAGAGTCCCCCCCCACAATATATAGTTTTCACCCCCACCTCAAACCCATACATAGATTTATACTGAGTGAGTGAGTATAGATAAGGATGCCATATATATATATATATATATATATATATATATATATATATATATATATATATATATATATATAGGGTAGGGATGTTTCCATATAGATAATATAAATATATCTATGAGGTGCCAATTAAACTATACACTTTGGGGGGTGCCACAAATGGATAAGGTCGTTGCCATATAGGTCTATAGGGTGGTAGTTTAGTTATATTTTTAAATATTTCACTTCTTATTCGAGACTCAAGCATTTGGTGGAAGTTGAATTCTATAAATCTGATTCTATGGTGATTTAGGAAGCAAACCACACAACAAAAGCTATTGGATAGAATGAGCCTATATATTTAGGCTTGTATAACATTTAGAAAGCTCAATTATAGGTATGTTTTGATTTTTGAAAGGAAATTTTCATTGCGAGGTTGTTTTTGTATATATATATATATATATATATATATATATATATATATATATATATATATATATATATATATATATATATATATAATCATGGAATTTAAATAAACATATACATGCTAATCTCATTTATATGATTTGAAGAGATTTATTGGTATTGAATATCCATTGATTTTTTTTTTCAAATAATCACTTTTAATTTATCCTTGAAATATTTAAAATGTGATTAGAATGGTAAGATATTAGTATTTGAGGACAATTATATAGTCTATTGTCACTTGTTTCTTTGAAAAAGATGATAAACGATGTTAAGGTTCTTGTTTCCTTTTCATCACATGGATGCACGAAGTATTTTGATAAAATTGAATATATCATTTCAAAATTTGAAGAGAGAGGCTAAATTGTTTCAAATATTTGGTTTTCATTTGTTGCTTTTAGGTTTTTATGGCTGCATGCAAGTGATTTTATATGGATTTAATTTCAAATTTTTTTATTTTGATATATCAACTTTAAAAATAAAGTAAATAGATTATAATCGATTCAAATTATTTATTTAATTTAAGTTATTTGTCCAACACTATTTACATATAATTTTTCTTGATAAGCTCTACAAACTCGTCATTAAAAATCAAGCATGATATTCAATTGTGATTTTCATAAAATATGTATAGATGTTTTAGGTTTTTAGTGGCTTGCATGGTTTCATGTAAGGTTTTGATAACCGTATAGTTTGAAGTTATTTTGATAAACTAGAAATGATCATTTTAAAACTATAACCAGGCTCTTCACAATTGTTCAATATTTTTTGTTTTAATTTTTCCTTGTGAGTTGAGTAAATACATGAAAGTAATTTTGAATGGTTAATTGAGATGGAAGTTTTTTTGAAAACTAAAATGAAGGGTATAATATGGTTTGATACATTTAGTTATTTGTCTAAAGAACTGTATGTAGAATTTGTGATGATAACTTGATATAGGAAATCATGTTTGTTTTATATTCATTAATAGTAATATTTAAAGAAAGGAAATATTTAACTATATGTTTGATCAATAATTTGTTTAAGATTCAGTAAATAGTTTTGTATACTCAACATGCACATTCATTTTAGTTGCATCTTGAAACCTTGAGTATTAATTTCAAACTTAGAATTCACATATTGGTAAGTTTGTATTCAATTTTAAGTTAAAAATATGGATGCAAGAATGTTTAAAAGTTGATAAGGTGAAGAAATTTGTTAAAATAAAATAAGTTGCACATATTTGTGTTCCTCATGAAAACATCTTTCATTTTGAGAAAGTCAAATCAATTTCAAAATAATATATCTTGTTTGTAATAAATGAAGGATTTATTTATCTTTTTAATTAGATAAATACTTTGTTTTATTATGTTATGATATTTTAATTTAAAATATTAAGTACAATACATTATTTTAGTTTCATAGTCATCATATGATTTATTGCTTTCATAATTATGTCAGTAAGATATTTTGAATGATGCATTTTAAGTGTCTCATTTTAGTTTTATGTTCAATATAGAACTATGTTTGGCTAGATTCAGGGTTCACAAGGCTCACATAGAAATATGTATGGTAGGGGAAACATGCAACAAAACATTCAAACCCCTTATTGAGGTAGTCATCAAGACATACCCTTTCAGGATCATAAGACTGCTAATGTGTATTCATGATCGTTTATTCATGGAACTAGAGTTTCTATATATTTTCATGCTATTGATGCAAATTTATGAAATGTTCTTAATACTTTTCTTTATGATTCTTGTAGACACTCCATTTTAATCACTTCCATGTCAGAATTGCAAAGCGGAATGACTTCCTCTAAATTATACATAAACTAGTCTAATATCATCTTCTCATCCTATTTTACTCTGTGCATCTAATGTATGAGTTATAATTCACCCTGGGGCATCCTTAGCTGGGGTAATTCACCATACTAGATCATTAAATTATTACTTTAGTTAAGTTTCTAGTCAACATTGGTCATCTCCCTTTCTCTAATCAATTAATCATTTCCCCCTTATTCAATCAAATCAACTAAATTCATGTTCATATAATATTTGTTAAATTAATAACTTTGATTAGTTTAAATAATCCTTCCTCTAATTATAAATCCCATGGAATTAGAATTTTTAATTTCATTTAATTCAATTTATCTCTTTTCCACTTCATGTGGGGCACTCTCAAAGGAACATTCTCCACCCTTCATCTTGGAGACAATATGGAGGGATCATATTAATCCCCTTTTGGATATTTTGAGGAGCATCATCCACCCTTCATCTTGGATGAGATAAAGTGCTCACATTGATAATCCATATCATGATCCATGTGATTCCTTGGGGGTGAATTATACACCCTCCATATTTAAGGTAAGATGGAAGGCTCATGTTTGGTCACTCTACCTATAAATAAAGGGGCACCTCTCTTTATTCTCAATGTTCAGGTTTTAATAGTGAAGATCTATCAATTTCTCAAGATAGATTGTGCATCAAATTCCACTCTTATCAATTCAATTACTCAATGTTTTCAAGACGATATGGTGTATTTATTGACAATAACATTGCTAAAGACTTATTGAAACTACAACTGAGTCACATCCTCTTATGATAATGTGAATAAGCCATAAAAAATGAAGGTAATAATTATTTATTTCTTTTCATGGTTTTGGTTTTATTTAGCTTTGCCTTAGCTCATGAGGCATTGGGCTAGAGGTGCTAGAAACATTTTTGGTTTTGATTATTATTTCATTAACAAAATTTCTAACTCCAATAGTAATCCTAATGATACATATGTCCCAATGAACATCCCATATGTTTTATTAGGAATACTATTGGGGTTATAAATTTTTTTAATGAAATAAAAATCAAAACCAAATATGTTTCTAGCACCTCTAGTCCAATGCCTTGTGAGCTAAGGCAAAGCTAAATAAAACCAAAATCAAGAAAAGAAATAAACAATTATTACCTTCATTTTTAGGGATTATTTACCTTATCATAAGTAAATATGACTCAGATGTAGTCTCAATAAGTATTTAGCAATGTTATTGTCATGAAACACACCATATCATCTTGAAAACCTTGAGTAATTTAATTAATAAGAGTGGAATTTGATGCACAATCTAGTTTGAGAAATTGATAGAGCTTCACTATTAAACTTAAACATTGAAAATAACAAGGGGTGACCCTTTATTTATATGTAGAGTGAATGAATATGATCCCTCCATCTTTCCTTAAATATGGAGGGTGGATAATTCACCCCAAGGCATCACATGGATCATAACATAGATCACTAATGTGAGCCTTTCATCTTGTCCAAGATGAAGGGTGGAAGATGCTCCTCCAAATATCCCAAGGGGGATTAATATGAGCCCTATATCTTGAATGCAAGATGTAAGGTAGAGAACATCCATATAAAATATATTGAGGGATGAAATAATAGCCTTCCATCTTATCTCTAACATGGAGGGTGGATAATGCTCCTTGAAGCGTGCCCCACATGAGGTGGAAAAGAGAGAAATTGAATTAAATGAAATTAGAAATTCCAATTCCATGGGATTTATAATTAGAGTAAGGATTAATTAAACTGATGAAATGGATTAATTTAACTAATATTATATGAACATGAATTTAACTAATATTATATGACAATTAAATGATATAGGATGGTGAATTACCCTAATTAGGGATGACATAATGTGAATTATAACTCATAAATTAGATGCATAGAGGAAAATAGGATGAGCAAAAAATATTAGACTAGTTTGTGTACAATTTATGGGAAGTCATTTTGTTTTGTAATTTTGACATGAAAGTGATTAAAATGGAGTGTTTACACTTCTTTATCTCTACATAGCAATAAATTTTGTAGACGTATGAGATAAGTTAGTTGGTAATATAATCATTTTAGATATGCTATGCAAAGAGTATCATCTCAAGATATTCACACTACACATAACACATTACCTAATGTTGATCATGTGCCTCGTCATTTAGAAATATTCCCTTAAATAAATCCTAATCTTGTTGATGTTACTGTTGTAATTATTCATAATAATGTATTGTTAGTGCATAATAATATTTATTCATCTAGTTGAAAAGGCATTAGTATTCCTTCATCTCAGCAAAATTATTATTGTACCTATGCAAACATGTATTATACTTAGGGTACTATTCTTGCTAATCTAGACTACCTTAAACTTGGGGATATAAGAAAGTAACACCATATAGTGGATAATAGTTCCCTATGGTGTTAGTGTCCCAATCTAGGTGTTAATGTCTCTTTGGTTTAAAATTTGGGTAATCTGAACTTATTTTTGAGTCCCTATTTTTTCTATGTCTAACCTATGATTGATTTCTAAAACTGAGCCTGTGTGTTGAAAATAATCTATGAATAATAAAGTAGGAGGGTGATCGTTGTGACGAACCCCTATGAATGCCCCCTATTTTGAGGGTATTTATGGAACCTGCATAAGAACTATCCTCAAAATAAAATAGTTTTAAAAAATGTGTTAGATGAAACATATATATGATAATTACATGATATTCCAATACAATGTATAAACATAACATTTGAATGTAAAATTATATGAGCATGAGTATGTAGTATAAGATGTATGTTGTAATCTAGCATTGCACAAGGGTGTAAAGATATATGTAATCAATGTTTATAACTAAAAATATGAGTAGCTACCTAGGGGATGGGGTATGATGTCCATCACAACACCCAAGTAGGATGCGTAGATGCATGAAGTCCCTCATGGCATAAAAAATTGGTGTGCATAATAATCAAGGGCAAGTGTTAACGTGAATATGTATACAAGAAATTTTACATATAAAACACAATAGGCATGTAAAAGTATGCCAAGGGGCAACAATATAAGGGACATGGGCACATGTCACTAAATACAAGAATGAAAGACATATAAGGACATGTTCAAATGTCAACATATAAAAGCAATAATAAGTTTGGAGTATATTTACATAGAAGGACATGTTCAAATTTCCACATACACAAGCAACAAATCATTCAGCTTAGATCCACATAGAAGGACATGTTCAAATGTATACATATGTAAGCACAAAGTAATTTACATTAGATCCACATAGAAGAACATAATCAAATCTCTGCATATAAAATCAAGAAAGCATACACAAGGGACATGGGCACATGTCCAAGGCATACAAACATAGAAGTGGCATAGAGACAAAGAGTAATGGCATATGCAAATGACCTCAAATAGAAGAAGAAAAAGAAAAAAATCAAGTGTAAACTAGGAAATATAGAAATGAAAACATGTATAACTATGTATTACAAATCTATTTAAATGCTAGGATGTACATATACTGAGTCTAACTAGTGATAGTTGGCAATAAATATGAGTAATGAATAATAATGACTAATATCAAAATATATCAATGTGTAAATTATAAAGTATATAATATAAGGATAAAACTTGGTAATATCAAATGTGAATGAGATGACCCTAAGTGGGTAGATATATCAAATTAATAAACCTAGATCAATGTATATTCCTCTTGTGTGTAGATGATATCGAGTATCTATTAGTGTAGTGGACTAGAGTCCTATATGTAATATATAATCACTTGAAAAGAACAAGTGAAGCATATATTTTGGCTAAAACTTATTATACTAAGATGTCTAACATATGTAATATATATAAAGTAGAAGAAATTTAAACATATCAATGCATTCAATCTATAAATTTTGTGTTTTTTGAGTAATATTGTTAATTTTTTGAGTTTTGACATTTTTAATTGTTTTTATTTTATTTTTTAAAAATAATTTATGTACAAGAAAATGAAAATAAACTATGTACAAGGAGAAAGAGAGAGAGAATGAATTATGTATAATAATAGGCACCATACTAGCCTATGAGTCTCATGGGAGACTATCACTATAGCTTGTGTCAAAAATAGGAATGGTAATCTCTCGTGCACTATGATTGATATGGTGACTCATTTGATGAAGAAAGTGAATCTTGAGTTGATGATGAGTTTGGTGACACTAGTGTGATAGAGACACCAACTTAAATGCTTGAGTATTTAGAGTATCAAACTAATAGAGGTGCACCAATGGTTGATTTTATTTGAGAGGAAAATGATTCTAAGAAATAATTATGATGTTTTGACTTTGTTCTCAATTTTTCTCAATAGATTCACTTTTAAAAATTGGAAGTTTATTTGAGATAATTGTAATTTTCATCTTTTAGTTCGACACTATTTACAGGATTTACTACATAGAATTCACCAATTGAATTTATCAATGTGTTTATTTTAGTTGCAACATTTTATAATGAGATTTTCATTTTAGTGGTTTTCAGTATTTTGATTATGTTGCTATGATGAAATATTCATCATATTTATATATTATGTTTTATGGAATTTTATTAATTTTAAACATAGATAAATCATTACAGTTAATCATATTTACCATTTAATTACATAAAATCTTGTCAGTGATTTTTAAGTTTCTTATAAGCAAGTAAAAGCCCCCCCAACTTGCTAGATATGTTTATTTTGTCTTTATTTTTTAAATATTATTTTTTGAGTCTCATGAACTACTTATTTCATAAAGTTCCAGTTATGAACTTTATAAAGTTATAAAACAACATAACTATAAAGTGGTAAAATTTTATTTAAAATTTAATTGCTTTATATTCAAAGTTTACTAAAACATTACTTGTAATTTAAAAATACAACTACCTACAATGTGGAAGATTTATAAGGAGACTTGAAGGACATTACAAAAAGAGAAAATATACACAAGTATGAGATATTTCTAATTTAAAGATTTCACACTGCACTTCTTTCCATGAAGAATCTCTAATATTTAACATCACTTGTAGATAAATCGAACAACACATTTTATGATGGTGAAGTAAACTAGTTAATATATGCATGCATATTCAATTTTCTTGTTTATATTATAAATTGAATATCTGAAGTTGATTAGGTATTAATTATTTTGATGATTTCATAAATATGTAATCATATGCACATAAATATTTTGTACTTCACCTGAATAATGATGAAAACATCGTATTTATTATAATAGATTGTTGGGTTGTCATTGTATAGTGATTGCTTGTTTGAAGAGTCATTTGTAAATAGTTTTCAAAACCATTTTCTCAAATAAATTTATCATTTACATAATCATTAAATTGACTCCTTAATTATAGTTAATTTTTTGTTTATCTTTAGTTTAGTTTTATTTACATAATTTTATTTTTTTATTTTTGAGATTAATATTTCAATTTTCTTAGATTAGTTTGTTACTTTAAGTTTTCTTAGTTTAATAATATAATCTATAGATTAAATATTGTACCACTGATAGCATGTAAAACCAAGATGAAAAAACACCTTAAATTAATCTTGTGCCCATAATAGGTAGAATTACAAGTATTTTATTAATGTAAGAACTTAGGTACATATGGGTGCCTTTACTCTATTAATTCTCAAAATACACAAAAATCTATTATTTATAGTTTTACCGAGTTTGGTAAAACAACCACCAAAAATATTCTTTCTAATTACCTATGGGAAGCTTACCTGAACAACTCATTAACATAATAAAAAATATAAAATTAACTATACTATAGTATAATAAAGGGGGTGTTTTTATGACAGAAGCATGCCCCTTATTAAAAAAAAAATGTTTTCTAAGTTTATTTACATGAACTAATGTTCAAAATTTATATCAAAGTCCTAAAAAACCTCCTTATGATCGCACATACCAATATGCTTAATTTTTTCAAACTTTATCTTATCAAGGGGTTTTGTGAAGATCTCAGTTGTTTGATCTATAATTAGGAAATATATTGGTTCAAGTGTTTTCTTAGACACTAACATTCACATATAATGGTACTGTAGATACTAAAATATGATCTATGTAGTAATCTAGTCTTGTACACTTATAAAATATCCATTATGGCTGTACATTTTAATTATAGACATGTGCACTACCAAAAGGCTCACGTTCACTATCTCTTTGTACCTGAATTAATTATATCTTAGTTTGAATACTATTATTTTGATGATTTGGCATTCTATAGTTTGTAAAAAGATCTAAACATGATCATTATCATTCATATCCAATTTTAGAATTGTACTTGTCTTCTAGCTTCTTAGACACATCTCAGATAAACACCTATGTTGACACAAGTGTTCAACTTTATTAAAAAGTGTCAAGTGCCCAAAATTCATCTATTTTATAAATGAAACATATCATAAAGGTCTACTTAAGTGGTTTAATGTGAGATATTTATAAAAGGAATATATATATATATATATATATATATATATATATATTATAAGTTCAACCCTCAATCATTCTTCACCTATCAAATACTAGGAACTCACAAGGAAACCTACCAATAAACACACAATCAATCATTAAAGTGAGAAAACCTATCATATTCATCCCTATTTATATATCAATCATAATATCAATAGTAACATAGGTCTAAAACTTTCAAAGAATAGTCTATGAGCCATATTTTCCAAGTTACAAGCTAGGTCACTACATGCCATTAATTATCACACATTGCATCTTTATACACACACAAGACAATATGTAGGGGATAACTACATAAGTATAAGGCCATATTCAAATTATTGGATAGGTAGGAAATTTTCATTGATAGAGGGTTACTTGGGGTAGCTTAACATCGTGAGCCTAATAACCCATTTTTCCCATAATCACTCTAAAGGTGAAGAAGACAGGTTTGATAATAACTACATAAGTATAATGCCCTATTCAAATTATTGGATAGCTAGGCAATTCCCATTGATAGAGGGTTACTTGGGGTAGCTTAACATCGTGAGCCTACTAACCCATTTTTCCCATAATCACTCTAAAGGTGAAGAAGACAAGTTTGATAATTTGACAAAGAGTGAAAACCTATGCACATGATCTACATCTATCAGAAGAAAGGTGCAAAAAAAACCTACAAGGCTCAATTTGGTCACATACAAATCTAGTTAGTGTTCCTTACTAGACACCTGTTCATAATCAGACACCTACATCGATGTAACCATCTATATATAACGTAAGAATTCAAGGACATATAAATAATATTCCTAGATTCTAAAGACTATTCTAGGATCAACTTATAGTCTAATTTAATCCTATTCTAGATAAACCCTACATGAGCATAGTATACCAACTAAGTATCAATTATTCCCTTTTATTGCAATATCTATCAATATCTATACTTTACTATTTTTATAAATCTTAGGTGTATGACTTAAGAATATTATTTATCTAAGTTTATATTAATTGGTCTACTCATTAGATTATTTCACCATATTTGTGTAACATTTGATCTAATACCCCTAACCCGACATAACCCCTTTATCTAAATTTAGGGTTAAACATATGGTGAACCTTATATTGTATCTCAAAACCCTAGGTTAACATAGGGTTTTCTACACTAATTTTTTAATTGCTATAAATTTCTCTTTCAAATTATAAAATTTTCATTGATAAGAAATGGAAAATGTTAATAAAAACTCATTTCCAAATGGAAGATGGAATCCTTATTCACTCATCTCAATAACGACAAAGACTTAATGGATGTATTTTTTTATGTTACAAGAGATTAATTTAGTAAACATGCCAAGGCTAAGGCATCTTCCTCTAGTGATGGTGAATTATTAGGTGTTGTGACAACTAATTCCATATTAATCACTCTTCCCATGAGCACATCATCACTTCATACTTATAAAGGGGGCATGTGTTATTTGTTTACACCATTATCCCTAAAATAAATCCTACTATTACTACGTCCTCCATGGAAAACATTAGAACTTCAACTTAATTATTAGTTTCAATGCCTATATCAACTCAAACTATGGGTACACCTATGATGACTTTCCAAAATTCAAAACTTAGTGATGAAAATGTTTAAGATCTTGTCCAAAATATATAAAATTTTCAAGCTAAGGTTATAAATATTGAACAATTTATATGAATTCACTTTATACTATTGATTCATAAGAGGTGTTGCATAAGCCTCTTACACCTATAATATATTTTCACCCCTTGAAAATTGGTTTTATTTCCCCTAAGTTCACATTTTATGATGGTAAGGTGATATTTAATAACATCTTTGATCTTTCTATGTGGCATGCCTTGATTATGCCTCCAATGCTAAATTTTTGACTAAACTATTTTCAAGGAGCCTCAGGGACTATGATCTAAGGTGGTTTTATAAATTATCAATCAAATCGATAAAATCATTCAAACCTATTATGTATTAGTTTTTGTCACACTTTTCTATCAACATTATCAAAAAGGTATCCCATACCTACATTGAAAAAAATAAAACAAGGAACCAATGAACTTATTAATGAATATGTCTTGAGGTACAAGACAATGTTGGTTAAAATGATAAAACAAATGATAGATAAAGAGACTTAAGACATCTTCAATAAAATTTTGCTTGCCACATTACATGAATCTATTATTTTAAATTTTTTCAAATCCTTTGATAACTTATTTCATATTGTGAGAGATTTTGAAATGAAACTTATCTCATTGAACAAGATTAAGTATGTAGTAAACACACCGACTACATCTAGTACCAAGTTTAATATTAAACAAAGCTATAAGTTACACCTAAAGAACTTGGAAAAGACACAACTAAAACTATTAATTTAATATCAAAATAACCTAATCAACTTATTTTATCCAATGTACCAAGGAGAAAGTTTACATGATTACCAAAGTCCCCAGCTTTTCTACTTAAGAAACTTGTCAATTATCATCTCATATCTCTCCCTCCTCCCATAGAGGTTGATATGAGTAGACCTCAACCTTATGGATATGACGTCAAATATTATTGTGACTATCACCAGGGCCTTGGGCATTCTAATAACTAATATTATACCTTAAAACATAAAATCCAATATCTCATTGATAATCAACAACTTAAATTTGATGGCCCTCCCAAAGATTTAGGGTCTTAACATAGTGATCATCATAACCAAAAGATGTTCAGTGATCTATTACAAGATCATTCTCAAATGAATCTAGAAATTTAAATGGAATATAATTCACATCCTCCTCCATCACATTATGGGTACCCCTTAGATGATATTATTGGTACTTATAGATGGCATACACATCCTATAGTTTATAGACACTCTACTAATTTTGATGATAGTGAGATTTTGGATGATGACTTAGATATTCATTGATTATTCATTGGAGCATAACTTATTAGTATCCTACTCAAAATATTATTATTGATAATGGTGATAGAAAAAATATTTTCACCATGACATTACTTACACATTTGGGGTATACACATGATGATTTACACCCTTCAACCAAAGTTGTTAGATCATTTGATGGGACTTCACAACAAGTTTTTGGTAAGATTTACCTACCTTTATAGGTTAGACCAATACATGTGGTCACTATATTCTCAATTATACCATACACATGAGTATTTGATATGTCACTAGGATGAAATTGGATACATAAACTTTTTGTAGTACCTTCCATAACACATGGGTGTATTAAATACATTCATACCAACATAGTAATCACATTTCCTAGAATTCCATTTAAAGATCCATTCAAACAAATAATTTTTTCTAAGGTAGCTAATTATTAAACTAAGGTTAATATTTTATTAAAGGGTAAGTGAAAATCAATCCATTTTCCTAGGTGGCCCATACTTAAAATACATTACATCAACAACACACAGTGGATTCTATGGAATCCTCACCTACTACTACACAACATACTTGGATATCTAGAGTAATAAACATGTTCCTAATATTACTACTTTAGATACAATACAAAAAATAAAATGATGGGTTCCACAAACTGATACTAATTCTATTACCTATTTGATACCATAAAGTTCTATGACACATACGCAGAGGATTGCATAGCCTATAGTGCCAAATATTACACATATACATGATCCTCAATAGTACCACTAGTTTGATATACCATGCCCAATTTTCATAGCACATCTAGATGAGTATCCCATAGATGGGATAATTGGTTAGAAGTTTTGTAATCAAATATAAAAAACATTTAAAAATTCAAAAATATCAAAAAATTTCAACATGTACCTAGTTATATTATTTATTATACATATGATGTTTTCTATTTGTTACTAGATAACATATCATTCCTTTTTATATACCCATGTGTTTCAAACTTCATTTGAGTGTGATATAAGCATACCTAGGTACATGATATATGCACATACAAATGTTGGGATTACCCTCTACTCATGTCCTAAGTATTTTGGGGGCATTTGCTTCTTTGATCATGATAAACCACAGTCTCATTATTAAATGATCACTTTTCATTATCATATTTGAGATTATATATAATTACACATGCCTATATCCATGATTATACCTTTCAAAATGTACTTGATATGTTTGTACTTAAAATTGCTTGTAAACATATATGTTTAGGAACTAGTATTCTATGTTAATGTTGGTTGCCTATTATCATTGATTTTTATTATCTTGCATTGTATTACCTATTTTGAGTATTCAAACATGTTCCATTGATTGTAGCCCATGTTTCTATGCTTGCCTATTTTGAGATTTGAATATGCCATGGTTTGTTATATGTGGAGATTTGAATATGTCATACTATGATTTATGGACATTGGACAAAGTCATTTCCCTTGAATTGTGTGACATTTTAACATGCCCCTTGTATGAGGTCACCTTGGACCATTTCCTATTGCTTTGATTTTGAGTGTTCTTGTGTGTGTGTGTTTGATTTCTTATTGATATTGAAATATTACTCTCTATACATTTTCATGATCTACAGCATGCATCTTAGAATTGATGTGATCACATACTACGTGCCTAAATGTTATATCTACCTAGACATGTTACCCATATATATTACATGATCCATACATAAATTATACATTTATATTATCCTTTTGAGGTAAGGTAACTACCATATTATATTTCTCCTAACCTCAAAATGGGTGGGCATATCAGTGGGAGAATGTTATGGAAACATATTATCCACATTTACACTAGTTTTCATATTCTCCAGATTATATTGGGGGCATATTATGTTAAAATGTTTTCCACATTTAACCAATTCTCAGATTCTCCAAATTACAGTGGGGGCATGTTATAGAAAAATTTCATACACATTACACCAATTCTTATATTATCCATATTATAGTGGAGGCATGTTATGGAAACATATTTTCTGCAATTGCATAGATTCTAGATTCACTAGATTTCATAGTTATCTGATTTAGATACACATTTACGATAACATTCTATGCATTAATATGGATACTATACAGAGGTTTCATATTAAAACATATATGAGGTTCATATGCCATGAAAAGGGCACCAAAAATTATAAAATCAAATAATTTCTAGATTTTAAAAACTATTATGGACTGTTACTATACCCAAGTTAAACTTTAATGGACTATTATAGAGTCAATCTACTGCAGTATTTGGTTTACTTTTGGAAGGTTTAGTTGATTAAATCATTCAATATTACCAAGATTATAAGTAAGAATTTATTAAATCATCTAAATTTACCATAATTATAGGTGGATTTGATTAAATCATCCACCCTCACTAGATATATGTTGTGATTTGATTAAATTTCTCACACTTATCAGATCATGCACATATTTGGGTTGCATGATTGAGATGAAACAAATGGATGTGTTGAAACTCAAATTTACATCAAGGTTGGGGGCATGTTTCCTCTAATATCTCTCTCTATATATATGCACTTCAGGTTTAGATTTATCCTAATCTTAGATTCAATTTTTCATTATGAGGTATCCTTTCAAATTAAATTACCAAAAGGTAATATGGTTGCATCAAGAAATAGGTGTACTCATAACATTGATATTTATAATTTAAATAATTTCAAATTATTTCAATCTCATATTTCATACATTGATTATATACTATGACATTATCTTTATTACAGGTTAGTCACTAACAAAACACTCAAGTTGGGCTCATGTAAAGATAAGGTATTTTATATACACCCAACTATTATTTTTCCTTTAAACTAGTAATTTAATTACTATATTGGGGAGGGGGGAATGCATATACTAAAATATAATTTATGTATTAATATAGTCTTATACACTTGGCAAATATCCATCATGGATATACCTTTTAGTTATAGACCTACCCACTACCTAAAGTTATGCTTAAATTATTTGTCTCTTAGTATGGCCACTGTTATTATGATTACCAGGTATTCTACATTGTGAAAAAATACATTAACTTGATCATTATCCTTCACTACTAGTTTTATAACTATACCTATTTTATATATTCTTAGACACTTGCATCCTAGAAAAACACCTACATTGAGATAAGTGTCCAAATTTCTTACAAAGTGACTAGTGCCCTAAAGTCATCCAATTTGAAAATGAAACATATATTAAAGGTCAACCTAAGTGATTTAGTGTGAGATATTTATAAAAATCATTGGTATATATACAAGATCAAACCTCATTCATTACTCATTTAGAAAATACTTAGAATTCACAAGGCAACGTACCAAGAAGCACTCAAGCAAGCATTCAAGTATATGAGTAGTATTTTCCAAGTTATATGCTAGGTCACTAGATGCCATTGCTTATCACACTTTTCATCTTGATGCACACACATGATAACTAAAACATAGGGTAAAACTAATTAATTTTGAGGCCCTATTCAGATATTGGCTATGTAGGTAGTGCCCATGAACATAGGGGTCCTTGGTGGAGCTTGACACCATGAGACCACTAACCCTTTTATCCCACAAATAATCCAAGGATGAGGAAGTTAGGATTTGATGATTTGATAGAGAGTGAAAAATTTGTGTGAAATATGTATACATTAAAAGAAATGTGATAAAAAAACCTAGAAGGCTCCAGTTGGTTGCATCCATATCTAATTAGTATTATGTACCAAATATGTAATTCACAGTCATAAACCTGTGTCAATGCAACCATGTAGATCCAATGCAAGTTTATGAGGCCATATGAATAATATTCATAGAATATGATGACTATTCTAAGATTAGATTCTAGTATAATTCTAGCATGTTATAGATCAGACCTGCATGAGCACAATAAACCAAGTATCAATTGTATCCTTTTATTGCAATATCTATCAATGGATATACTTCACTATTTTTATCAATCTTAGCTATACAACTTCATAATATTATTTATCTTAGTTTATATTCATTGGCCTAGTCATTAGATGAGTTCACCATCTTTGTTTAAAAGCTAGTATACTCTTTAACACTAGATAATCCCTTTATCTAAATTTAGGGTTAAATAGATACTTAACATCCATGTTTTTGGTTTTGGCATGAAATAATAAATTTTTGGATGTCTTTATTTCATTTTGATTTTCAATGCATAAATGTGTAATAACAATATGAGAAATCCAAAGATTATCAAAGATGTGATGTAGATAGACAATTTCTTTGAAACCATCCCATGATGCAATGTATTTTAATTCTTCTCATGAAATTTCCATAGTATCCTAATTATTATAACATTATGCAATGGTAGATAAAACCATTTACATTTGGTATCCTACTTTGGATACTCTATCATCCACACATCTAATGCAATTAGAATCACAATACTTGAAAAGTTTGAGGCTCTTATTCTAGAAATACTCAAGGCCATATGTTTTTGTTCCTTTAAGGTAATGAAGTACCCTTTTCATTGTATGGCAATGAATTTGTCTGGGATCATGCAGACACATCGATAAAATTCCCACCCAAAAATATATATCAATATTGGTTTTCATCAAGTATATTAATCCTACCATTAATTATCTATATTTTTTTCATAAAAAATGCACTATGATCATCCTTAGATACTTTCAAATTGATTTCCATCAAATTGAGATCAAGTTTCCAATTATTCATTTTGAACCTTGTTAATAAATTAGAAATATACTTAGTTTGAGAAATTAAAATGATTTAATATTTTTGAGTGACTTCTATGCCAAGATAATAATGAAGAAGTCTAAGACCTATCATCTCAAACCTATATTTTAGTTCCTTCTTCACTAACTTGTTATGAATTTCATCATTTACTATTATAAACAAGCCATCAATAAAGATAATGAGGATTACTAGTTTATTTCCCTATACTCAAATATAGATAGTATCATTATACACACTATACATAAATCCAATTTTATTTAAGTATGAATTCATTTTTTCATACCAACCCAGTGTGCCCATATGAGTCCATAAAATGTTTTGATCAATTTTCACACCTTGTGTTCAACACCCACTTTATAAAAATCTTAAGACTCTATCTTATATAATTCCTTCTATAAATCACCATTAAAAAGAAAAAATGACATCCATTTGATGTACTTTCCAACCATTTTGTGTTGCTAAGGTAGGAACCATATTAATAGTGTGCCATTTAGTAGTTAGTGAAAATGTTTCTTCATAATCAATACCTTATTGTTGTGCATAAACCTTTACAATAACTCTTGCCTTATATTTTTCAATGGAGACATTATATTTTTAATTTAATCTATAAACCCATTTTCATCATATGGGTTGAATGTTTTGAGAATGATCAACCACAACCTATGTGTTATTGTTCAAATTGACATCATATTCACTTTGCAATATATCTTACCAAACTTGACTAGTAAAAGCTTCCTCAAAAGTGGATGGCTCAATATAAGAAGTGGTAGTAATAATTGCATAATAATTATTATTTTTAAATAAATAATGGGGCATGTTTTACCAACTTCATCTATTTTCAAGTTAGAAAAAACATTTGAGCCCATTTAGGATATTTGTGTAGGTTTTCAAGATAAAAAATACCAAAATTATCTACATGTGTATCATTTTTAGAAAGACTTAGATAATTTTCACAACCATCAAAGTTAACATTTGATGAAAAATGTGAATAATTAGGAGGGATTTAAGGGATATTTGCCTCATACCAGAACCTATGAGAGTTAGATTCATCTCTCAATCCCTTAGTATGGTTTTGAATCTTCCTCTCTAATCTGTCAAACTATGAATCTATCTCTATAGTGTTCATATTAAAAAATCATAAAATATCACACTTGTGCTCACTATGAATTTTATTATGTCAATTTAAAAAAATGACACCCCTTTTTATTTTTATAATATCCAAAAAAAATATATTTTCTACTTCAAGGTTCAAAATTAGTTTTATGTTCAACAGGAACTAAAGTATAGAAAGTTTACCCAAAAATATTCAAGCCCCATATGGAGGTTTCAAAAAATTACAATTGTAGGGGATCTATTCCTCAAATACATTGCAGTACTAGTGGCTTTTTACCATAATTTATCATCAAGCTATTTTTACTGCAACATAGCTAAAGCTATTCCTTCCAAAGTCTTGTTCATTTACTTAGAAACTCCATTCTTTTATGAAGTATAAACATTATTGTATTGCCATTTGACTCTATGTTCCCAGAAATAATCATAATATTCTTTTTAAGTGTATTCACCTCCATTATATGAAGGAAGAGAAGCCAATTTCAAATGTGTTTCCTTTTCAACTAATTTTAACAACTCAACAAACTTAGTGAAAACCTTTGATTTGTTCTTTATGAAAAATACCCAAGTCATCTTAGAAAAGTCAAATACTTGCAACCTCTAATGGATGAATTTTTTATATCACAAACATCATTGTGAATGAACTATAAACATCGATTAGCTCTCCAAGAAGAATCCTTTAGGAAAGTTTCCCTATTTTTTTTTCCTAAAATAAATGATTCACAAATAATGTCATCTTTGAGAAAAGTAGGCAAACCATGCACCATGTTTAGTCTCTGTAAGTCCACCAAAGAGTGAAAATTAAAATGTCCACAATGTAGATGCCATAAATGTTGAGTAGACATTGTACCTATTACAACCACTGCTATATCTTTGTGAAAATTAGGCAAACCATGCACCATGTTTAGTCTTTGTAAGTCCACCAAAGAGTGAAAATTAAAATGTCCATAACATAGATGCCATAAATGTTGAGTAGATATTGTACCTATTTCAACCACCACTATTAGTTCTACTACAGGGGAAATACTTTACAATGTAAATAAACTAAATTCCCATCTTCATATCATGTATAGGTTATTTTATATCCTTATTTGAAAAATTTAATGTAAATGAGGCCATTTTATAACACAATTTGATAACATTTCTTGTGAATTGTGACCAAAGAAAGGGGATGTATCTACAAAGAGGGAACATATAAAATATTATTCAAATAATTGATAGATCCATCAGGAAGAAGAATTCAAATAAATCTAGTTCCATATGGAATATGAATAGTCTTATCAGCCAAAGAGTATTTCACTCTAGTTTTTGGCCAGATGTGCCCTAGTTTTCTTGCACATTCCCTAAAGAATAATGACACTTAACCCCCCATGACAATATATCACACAAACGGACCATGTGTGCTCAATTGAGGCATAGAGGGGAGAAATAGGGGTTAGTTTCATGTAATGGTAAGTAAGAGGATTGATTTTGAAGATCATCTTATTATTCATACTTAGTCTTAACCTAGTTAAGAGGTTTTTACAATGATGGCCAACTAGGCATGATTTAGTTTTTTTACAATATACCTAATTGAAGCATCGATATCATTCATCCACTAATTCATAGGTATCAAAAGACATCATTGAGTTAATCACATGTCTTTATTGATTAACCACTCAATATTACATAAATTTTCATGTTTTAAAAGGTGATTACAATGCCATAAATTTAATTACCATTCCTATTATTATCCTAAGCTATTATCTGAGTATTTAGTCTATATAATATAATAATATGTATGTAATATCTATATATTTCTTTATTCTCCTTGTTGTCTACCTTTTATAGTATCCTCAGAGCCTTTCTTTCCATCATATATAATTACATTGCAGTAATTATGCTATTATATTTTTTATCATTTAAAACATGCAATCATAGATGGTCTATTATGTAAGAGCATCTACTAGTGGGTGTGGCATGTGAGTGTTTAGTGTGGGGTGAAAAAGTGTTTAGTGTAGACATGAAAGTATTCAACACACCTGTGCATGCAAAACAACCATTGTATCCTTTTAAGGGAATGTCCCTAAGGTGTGGTACCCTTACACTCTTTTGGATGAACCTCCAGAGTAGGTGAGATTCATTATAATCTAATTTCACTTGGTTTAAGACTAATGTGCCAACCTATAAGAGTGGAAATGAAATATATAACTAATACTAAACCTAAATATTTTAAGGGAAAAGGGAGGGAGAAGGTAAGATATTTGTTAAAAAGGGAAATGTGGTGATGCACCAAGAGTAGAGAGATCACCTCACCTAATTATGGCACAATAAAACTAAGGGGACCAAATGCATAACCTTTGAATCAAGGATTCACTAAATACGTGTTTTGCACAGAGGTAAGTGAACATAATGCAACATTAAGAGGGATGAAAAATGGTCCATAGACAATGCCTACACAAACCCATGTATACACAGAGTGTGACCTACATAGGATTCTAATTTCATTCAGAGGTGTGAAGGGAGGATGGAAATGAGAGGGAAAAACATCCAAAAACAAAGATCAACAACATTAAGTGCACATAAAACATAAATAATGAAGGGAAAGTATTCCAATTCACATTAATTTCAAGGCCTAAGCCAATATTACAAGCTTGAATGGACAGAGCTTTGATATATCAAGGAGAATACTACTTATACCATAAAAATCTAGGATTTTATAGGGTTGAGTAAGACCTTATGTAATACATTCACCATTGAGGGTGGTAGATAGAAACTTTAATTCATAGGTTGGTGCTTGGGGTTCTAGGTTGACTAGGAAAACCAACCTACCATGAAAAAGTCACTAAGAGTCATCCTCCTTAAAATTTTATCTAACAATTTAAATATGGAATTGGTTGAAAGGATTCTCATGTATCCACATGTGTGTCTAGGAATGAAGGATACTTAGCTAGCTAGGGGAGGTGTGTGGCCATGATCTAACATCTGACAACCACTTTTATTTTAACTTGTTTTGATGTGGCTTCATTAAATGCCCAACTACCTACAATTACTTCTTGTACTTGACTTCCACATGTTGATCCATCTGGGCCTACTTGTTGACACAAGAGCTACATATATTTATTCAAATTATACCATGTCATCATGTAAATGAGTGGAAATATACACACTTTACCCTTAAGAATTACCTATGCACTAGATAATGCACACTTGGGACTTTGATATATTTTACATAGGTGGCACGCTTGCATGCAGAGAGATTATGGGGAGAAGGCATGAGCCTCTCTTTAGTATATGTAGCTTGATTTATCTCTACACTCTTAAATAAATGAATTTTAGTTCATTCTCACTTCTCACCTTGATTTTAACATTATCTAATACTTGGTTGTGTTCCATGAGAAGAGTACACATTGAAGGCTATGCAATAGGATGTGCATTGATATACATAAAGGAAAGTACACAACCTATGGATGATGGGATAAAATATGCTAAATAACATGGTTAAGATCAAGTATTTTACATTTGGGTGTGGATAAATTTTTGAAGAGGAGCACATGGAATGAATGAAGATCTCAAATACACATTTGAAACTAGGATATATGTTTTATGCACTTATTTATCACCACTATTTGAAGTTTTAAATCCCTAAACACATGAACTTCACATGCCTATAGTTATAAATTTTGCACAAGAGTGTATAAATATTTGTGTGTGGAATAAAACAAGGCTTATGTATAGGCATGCATGAATACTCGACCAAGGTGAGGATATGCATTGACTATTAATTTTTTGTGCTTATGGGTGGACATCCATGCACAAGCTCACTTCTAAGGGACTCTATAATATGTATGTATGAATAATATATGCATAGGGTCTTTTGAAATATATGTAGGTTAGGGTTACCTAAAGGGTCAACACTTTTGGTGACCTCTACAGGATACTTTCCTACTAAGTAGGGACCCAATAACCTTGAAGTGATCCATTGAGTATGGAGTCATGGAAGCATCTAACACTTCTCATATGTTTGGGGTAAAATCTAGTTGCAACTTGATTAGACTATAAATAAATAACTGAATTGAGATTTGACTTACATATAGGATGAAAAAACAAAAAAACTATTCTAAATGACACTTATAGGAAAAGAGATCTAAACTAAGAAAAACATTATGCACAAAAACTTGGAGGAAATAAAACTAGTCTAAAAACCCTATGCATATATAACTTAGGAAAATTAAAACATTTGATCTACCATTTTTAAAAATATATAAGATTAATGGAGATAGTGCTTGAGATAAATCCCATTGACTAGGATGAACAACTATTTTCCATTTGGATTTTCAAGATATAACACTTAGGAAAATTAAAACATTTAATCTACTATTTTAAAAAATATACAAGATTAATGGAGATAGTGATTGAGATAAATCCCATTTACCAAGATGAGCAACTATTTTCCATTTGGATTTGTAAGTTAGAATGCATTGTCTTATTTACAGCTGACTATGGTATATGAGTCACTCCATATAACTTCAAACTTATTATGTTTCCTAGATTTTTCCCTATCTACATCCCACTTGAGCACTAAGTCACCCTCTTGGAAACTTATATCGATAAATTTTTATCGAACATCTTCTTTATTTGTGCCTACTCATGCTCCATAGTTCACAATGCCCATGCCTTGATCTCTTCAAGTTGTATCAGTTCAACCAATCTTACTATGATAGGGTCACTATCAAGCAATTCAAATTGATGGGCTAGTTATAATGAAGGTAACTCAATAGATGTAGGTAATATTGCTTCCCTCCCATAGACCAACATGAAAGTAGAATTCCCCAACACCCTTTTTAGCATTATTTGATTTACACAGAGAGCTGTCTTGAGCTTGGTATGCCAAGATTTCTAATTATCTTCTATGGTTCACTTGATGATACAAATTAAGTTTTTATTAATTTATTTTTTTAAGACATTACTATAAGGTTAGTAACTAGAAGATGTGATTAGATGGATGCTGTGATTGACTTCCCACCCACTAATTTTGGTTGCAAGGAAATCCATTACATTGTTGGAGAAAATGGTGGTTGGAACACCAAATTTGGTTATAATTCTCTCATATGAGTCTAGAATTGACTCCTCATTATATTATTTGAGTGCTAACACCTTTGTCCGCCTTGTAAAGTAATATATGGCTATGATGATCCATTTATGACCTACAATCGATGGCGGATTTATCATTCCAATGAAATCTAAGACCCACTACATAAAGGGTTGATTAGCTTATATTGGGCGTAGGGGTAGGGCTGCTAATTTATACTTGCCTACAAAGAAGGTGCACTTCTTTCAAATTTGAACCCATGCATGCACATCCTTAAATATATTTGGTTAATAATATCTATCTCGTATGATTTTCATAGTGGTGGTCTTTGGTGAACAATGGCCACCTGATGGCCCATCATGGAACTCTCTAAGGATCCTGTTCACCTGATCATACTCTACACACCTTAAGAGGACTTCATCAATGTCTATTTTGAAAATCACACTATTGAAAAGAAAATAAGGAATAATTCTTAACCTAAAATATCTATGTCAAGATTTATTCAAGTTAAGGGGTATGTGCCATTCTAAAGGAAGGGCCTCATGTTCTCAGTTAAGTTTGTTTGGGTTGCTTGATCATATAGTTGGTCTTCACACAATGTAAGAACTATGTAGTCTTAATTTTCCACATCTTCTGAAAACTAATCACATATTTTTTTTTCCTTGCACTATCTTGGTGACTTGGATATTTACATCATACTCGATCACCTTTGTGATCTAGCCATATCTCTTCTCATTGATGTCCCTACTAAGCATAAACTCCTTTACACCTATGTGTACGACCATGAGATGGATCTTGTTATTAGAGAGCATGTGTTTAAACTTATTAATCACCCTTATGATTTTGAGGACATGTTTCTCAAAAAAACTATAATGAATCTCATAATCCTTAAGCACATGGATAAAGAAATTAATAGGCTATTCTATATGATCATTATTTTGCTACACAAGAATGGATAAGATGCCTTCAACTCTACCAAATTCATAAAGGATGAACTATTTACCATAATATGTGTTGATCAAGGTGGGATATAGTGTGATAGTGTAATTTATGACTTCAAAACTACTTTTTCCTTTTGGGGTCTAGCTAAATGTAACACCTTTCTTGAGCATTACAAAGTTTAGCATGAACCTCCTCATGAAGTTTATTATTCTGAATAAGCTCTGAAGACTCTTTTTATGAATTAGGAGAGGGAAGGATGAAATGGCCTTGATTTTTTCTAGATCAATTGTGAGTCTATCTTTTGATATGATGTGGTTGACTAAATTACCTTTATGGACATTGAATATGCACTTATTTGGGTTTGAGGAGATCCCAAACTCTTGGAACCTTTCAAAGATTTACTCCAAATGATCCAAGTGATCTTCTACATGCTTAGAAAATAGTCATATCATCAAGGTAGACCAAGATGATTTTGTTGATAAGTCCCTTGAATGACATATCTATGGCTCTTTGGAATGTAGCTCTTGTATTTGTTAATCCAAAAGGCATCCTATGATATGAAAAGGTGTCCCACTTGGTAGTGAATGTAGTGTTAAAGTGATCACACTCTTAGATAAGTATCTATTTATAGCTTGGATAACCATCCAATGGAAAGAATCTCGCCATGCATAAAATGATTTGTAGGATTTTCTCCATTGGTGGGGGGATAGTGATCCTTGATGGATGCATTGTTCAAATCCCTAAAATCAATGCATATTTAGATTTCTCCACTCTTCTTCCACATCAGGACCAGGTTAGCCACCCATGAAGAACACTTAATTGGAAATATTATATTAGATTTCAATGAGTTTTGAGAGATAATTCCTCATTAAATGATCTAGTTTAGGATTGAATGGATTTTGCTTTTGCCTAACTAGTTCTATGTTGGGTTCAAGCTAAATGGCATGTTGAGCTAAGCCTGGATCAAAGCCCTCAAGGTATTTATAGCTCCATATGAATATATCATCATACCTTATATTAAGTTCAATGAGTCTATTGATTTCAAATGGGGAACATATCTTACATGCCTTTAAAACCTTACCCTCAAAGATGGTCACATATGTAAAGATCTCCTCTTTGATAGTCATGTTTCACTTCTCACCTTTGAGCTAGTCATTGGAGTTGAAGGTACTCTCCTATCTTAAAAATATATTAGGTAGATTATTTAATTTCAATTCAATGATTTGCTCATCATATTGTGCTTAAATAAATGCTTGGTTCATGGAGCTAAATTTTGATTTATCCTATAATAATTTTTTGATTATTCATCACTCTCAAACACCTACTAAATGTTTACATTATTTGGGACCATTAGTCTAACCATGAACTTTACAAGCTATTTGGGTTCCTTCTTTACATCATATAGAATGTCATATTGTGCACCTATGGTTGTAAGTCTATTGACATCATCATTTTATGCCCTTGGTATGGAAAAAATATTGAAGGCATCAAATCATTTTATCATATCCCATACTCTATGCTTTTAAGCTTTTAACAAGTCATTCTTGGAGATATTATACACCCATACCTAGTACACAACTAGTTTGTTATCTCAAATTATTTGTGTTGATTTGATACCCTTATTTTGCATTAATTAAAGACCCTAAATCAAAATCATGCTTGTCAACATTATTTGTGTAGCTAAACTTCAACTTGAATTCATAGAAATATCTCTCCTTCTGAGGGGAGACTAACATAACCCTTTCTCTATTGCTAATTTTATTGTGAGAACCATCAAAGTACAATCACCATATGCCTTCAAGATCCTCATATGCCTTCATGATATGTGGTAATATTAGGTTCTCTTTAAGAATACATTCTATTCCTAGTCCTATCTCTTATGTATTGTCATATGGGCCACACTCATAATGCTTGCATGCCCATTCATCAAGTAAGTCACTTAGGACATCTTCAAGGGGTGTGGTAGCCTCATGGAGGACTGAGTTCTCCTCTTGATCAAACATTGTGTAATTTATTTTAATTGGGATATGATAGTATGGATTTTCATGACTTATAATTATAGGTTTAGCCTTGATGGTCATCTTGGTCCCATATCTGGTCTAAAGTAGCATGTGTGACCACTCTGATGATAGGTATCTAGCTATATAGGGCATGAAATCTTGAGAAAGGCATATAGTGAAGTAAGGGGGAAGATAAAATAATATGATATCCTATGCAATAAAGAGACTCAAACATGTGTGAAAAGTGAGGTTTAGGTCCTTAATGATCCCCATAGTCTTAAATTTTGTGCCATCTAATTGGATAACACCTTTAGAAAAAGGAGAGCATGTTATGCCTAACATGCCTGCTATCTTTTTTGGCATCACTGAACTTGTCACACCTAAATCTATCATAAAATTATGTACTAGATGCTTATCAATGATTAGATAAATGTAGAATGGAGGTAACTTGATGCTTCTGTGCACTTCTTCCTCCTTCATTTGACATATGCTTGTAGAGGCATCATGCATAATTTGTGATGGCTTGTGTACTTAGAAATCATTTAGAGAATCTTATAGCAAATTCCTTTGAGAAGGAATAGCGAGAGCATCCCACATTGTTACATTTAGGCTTGTCTTATTCATTTGATCGACCATGTTAAATGGGATTTGGGATAACTTTGTCTAATATATTTGAATAGTGGCCTCTATTTACACCTTCACACTAGTCTACGGATGACTCTTTTTCTTAATAACTTACTCTATGCACACCAAATGTTACATGGGAATTTTGAATTGGGTATTCACATTCTAAACTTGGGGTACAAAAGTTGAAGGTGTTGAATAAGAAGGTTCCTCCACCATTGATATCTTTCTAAACCTTGTGTTAAAATCAACTAGGAAACTTACTATGTTTGGTATCTCACTTTGATTTACATAAGCTACTCACCTTCTTACCAATTTCTAAGAGTGGATTCATTTTGTTCCTATGTTAACACTAGAGTTTTCTCCCTTTGTAGAACTGTAATGTTTCATTATGCCTTAGAATATGATACATTTTATACCATGAGCACTTGATTTAAGGTTCTATTTGTATAGGCAACCTGATTATGTGGTTGATTACATGAAATATACCACTCATAATCTTGCACCATGTTATTTTTCATGGGCATGAAGGTTCTTGAAGTGCTATTATCATTTTAATTTTGTGTATAGGGTGTATGTTATAAGGGATTTGGTTTTGAACTTGTGCACCACCTTGATAGGGAGGCCTATTTAATTAATATGGTAGCTTCAAAGGTTGATAAGGCCTGGAATGATATGTTTGATACATTTTAAGAGCCATTAGCTCATTTTAAAATCTCTATGATATTGATATGATTTCGTGTATCTCATTCAAAGGTGTTGTTGATGGAATATGATAGCTATTTGTGATAGGGATGGGTGCTAATGTTGGAATAAAAGGTGAAGCAAGTTTACTTGTGGATGAGGGCTTAGGGAACAAGGGTATAGGTGGTTTAGATGAAATCCTTCCATCCTAAATTAAATAATTTTTGGCATGCAAATTAACCTCATAGGTATTAAGAAGAATAATTAATGCTATAGATTGGACCATTAAATATACATCACTATTAAGAGCCTTCAAATAATATAAGAATGCAATATTTGTGGATGGATAAAATAAGGGTGGTATTCTACCCCAAACCCTCTGAAATATGAATTTAAATCAACCATCAATTTATGTGGGTCTCTCTTAATGGTGGTGAGTTACTATATCAAAGACAAGTGGTCACTTTTATCTTCAAACTACTTACATAGTCACTCTTCTAGCTCATCCCAGTTGTGAATAGAATTCAACTTCAAAACTCAATACCATTGAAGAGCCTTCCCTTTTAAGGAATAGGCAAGTAGCCTAACTGCTACATTTTATTTTGTGATGTGGTAAACAAAGCATATATTTGTAACATATTGAATATGTTTTATAGGTGAGGTTGCATTCTCACCAGTAAAATAAGATAAGCTTTTAAGAGTTATGACTAGTATGTCATCATACTAGCTAAAACCAAAATGTTACCCCCATTGAAGGGTAAAAATAGTTTTTTTCTTCACATAGCCATACATGGAATAGGGAATAATCCTCTTCTAGGTTTGGGGAAATATACCAAAATGATGGGTAGATTGAGTTCTTAGAGAAACTTGGCTTGAATTACTAGTTACCCTAACTAGAGACATGGATACTCTAACTCTTCTTCTTATAGAAGGTGCAAGCAACTTAATGAAATGGAAATAAATACCTATTTAAGATGCTATCATGTGTCTTGGAATATAGATGAAAGGTTTATCTTTTAAAAATCGTAAATGCTTAGAGTCACTAGGCATTTTAAAGAGTGTTCTCAACACTACTAACTAAGAATAATACCAAAAACTTAGCTGGATATTGGTCTCACCAAGTGTGCAATAAACTATTATCATTAAAAATGTGCACTCATGGATGGTTTTATGAATATAAGGATATTTTGGTGGATGTATCATGTGAGCAATTGGTGTGGGGTACAAAAGCATTTGACATGGGGTACATAAGTATTTAACACACCTACATGTGCAGAACATCCTTTGTATTTTTGAATTAATGGGAACATCCCCAAGGTATTGGACCCTTATGCTCCTTGGGATGAACCTATAGAGTAGGATTAATTCCTTATAATCTAAGTGCACTTGGTTTAGGACCAACACACAAACCTATAAGAGTGAAAATGAATTCTACAGCTAACACTAAACCTAAATCTTTTGAGGGAAAAGGGAGGGAGAAGGTAAGAGATTTTATAAAAAGGGGAATGCAATGATGCACCATGAGTAGAATAAGCACCTCACCTGCTTGTGGTATAATAAAGCTAAGGGGATTGAATGCATGGCCTTAAAATCATTTATTCACTACATAAGTGTTTTTAATAAAGGTAAGGAAACATAATGCAACATTGTGAGGGATGGAAAATGGTCCATAGACAATACCTACACATACTCGTTTATACAAAAAGTGTGACTTGTAGAGGATTCAAATTCCATGTATAGTTACAAAGGTATAATGGAAATGAGAGGTATGAACATTCAAAGGCAAAGATATACAACCTTAAGTGCAAATAAAACATAGATCATGAAGGGAAAGTAGTCTAATTCACATTAATTTCAATGCCTAAGCCAATATTACAAGTTGAATGGGAATAACTTTGGTACACTAAGGATAAGGTTAATTATACAATAAAAATCCATGATTTTATAGGTTCAAGTAAGTCCTTATGTAATAAATTCACCATCGAGGGTGGTAGATAGAAACTTGAATTTAGAGGTTGGTACTTGGGGCTCTAGGTTAACCAGGAAGACAAACTTTCCATGCAAAAGTCACTAAGAGCCATCCTCCTTAACTTATGTTTGAAAATTTGAATCTATAAGTGGTTAAAAGGATTCTAAAGGATCCATGTGTGTTTAGGATTGAAGGACACTTAGGCATCTAAGGGAGGTGTGTGGCCATGCTCCAACAACTGACAATAACTTTTATTTTTAACTTGTTCTAATGTGGCTTCATTCAACACCCAACTAACTTTAAATACTTACTATACTTGACTTCCACTTGTTAATCCATACATGCCTACATGATGATCTAGAAGATATGTAAAATTATTCAATTTATACCATGTCATTGTGTGTGTGAGGTGGATATTTGTGCCTTATTCCCTTAAGAATTACCTACACACTAGGTAGTGATCACTCGAGAATTAGCTAGATTCTATACAAGTGCCATGCTTGCACATAGATAGATTTTAGGAAGAAGACATGTTCCTCTCTTTAGTATCTATAGTATAATTTATCTATGCACTCTTGAATACATGAATTTATGTGTACACTCAAATCTTAGCTCAGTCTGTGCATGCTCTAATACATGGTTATATTTCGTAGGAAGAGTGCACACTGAAGCCTACAAAGTAGGATGAGTGCTAATATGCATAGAGGAAGGTGTGAAATATATGGATGATGGGATCATATATGCTAACTACCATGGTTAGGCTTAGGTCTTTAACATTTGGGTGTGGAGAACTTCCTAAAGAGGAGTATGTAAAATGAATTAAGATCTCAAATGCACTCTTGAAACCATGATGTATGGTTTGTACAC
Source organism: Torreya grandis (assembly GCA_037957365.1). Taxonomy (NCBI): domain Eukaryota; kingdom Viridiplantae; phylum Streptophyta; class Pinopsida; order Cupressales; family Taxaceae; genus Torreya; species Torreya grandis. Next base: position 2,028,048 of record JARHVA010000406.1, read on the forward strand.
TTATTTCACACCATTTTCTAAAGTCATAGAACCCTGTGCACATGTCTTGCACATGCCTATAATTCTATGTTTTGCACAAGAGGTGCATAATGAGGCTTATGCATAGGTGTCCATGAATACTCGACCAAAGTGCAGATCTACACCAACTACCAATTTTAGGTGCTTATGGGGGGACATACATGTGTGATCTCACTTTTATGGGACTCGATACTATGTAAGTATGAAGACTCTCTACACAGGGTCCTTTAAGCTTTGCATAGGTTGGGGTGACCTAAAGGGTCAACACTAACCACCTAATAGTTAATGTGTTGGGATTATAGATGTTATTTACTACCATTTCTTCACAATTTTCTATCAAGATCCATTATCAAAATTAACTCCCATCATTTCTCCCCTAAGATAATCATTATGGTTATTTGGTCCACGTGATTTTGTGTTTGGATCTTGATGTTTTTTTTAATTTAACACAATTAACATAACTTATGAAAATTTACACTTGTTGTGCTTACAATTTACATTGGATACGCATGTAGGTTATGTGTTTGAATTGTGTGTGTCACTCCTAAAATATTTTTGATGATCTCGATTCACATATTTAACACTTTCACACTTTAGTCTTTATGGACATAACCAATTTTCTAGGCTCAACATAACCCCACATAAAATTAGTTATCCATCCTAGGGTAACTAGTCCATCTCTTACTTTATTTCCTTATGTAATGTAATTAATTGAGAAGATATAACACAAACAATTACTATTTTGAGATTTACACTTTTATATAAATCTTGTGATGTGTACCTCCTCGTAATACACTAGTCATTGTTTATGTGGAAACAAAAGACTTGCATGCTCCTCCTTGACTTTACTACCCCTAAATTTGGATTGCTAAACTCATACCCCAACTATATGGAATGATTTAAGTTTAGCTGCATTACTTTTCACTCTAAAGTATATGATCCCTCTTTTATTTCTTAAGGAGTCTCCTCTAAGATGATGGTATCCTTTTATTAATAGTGTGCATGATGTTTGTCCTACTACATGTAGGCCATGGTTGTTCTCATATAAACCTTTGCCTACACCTCCTACATGATTCTATCAAGAACTATTGTGATTCCTATGATCCTCTTCCTTGGAATTCATGGTAGCTTGTGTAAGAGCCTTTTTATTCTAATGACTTATTCATGCCTCTTAGGGCTAGGTTGTTTTGGTGTAGGCTTTTGGATTTTACCCAACTATCTTATATTGCTAGGGTGTTTCCTTATTATAGGTTATACCTATATTTCCATAAAAATAAGGGAAACTCCATTTATGGCCCCACCCATTTAATTAGGGATAACCATCAATCACCCATTTTAGGCTCCTTGACCTCTACCCTTGGCTAGGCAAGTTATCAACTTCCTCTCACCTTTAAATGAGTTGAGACAAACACTATTATGGATAGTAGTGTAGAGACCTACTATCTCCTCTCTTTGCCTTGTGATCTAGTTTTATCCTTGATGTCACACCATATTCTAAGTGATCAACTTCATCATGCATTTTCTTGGTCTACGATGTTACCATTTTTCATTGGTGTAAAATTATGCTTATTATTCTTTAGTCACTTTCTATTGTTCTCTTAGACTGCTTCATGCATGGGTATTCCCTAAGATTCTCACATATTATCCCATGTTTGACACCCTTTACCCATCCATAATTTATGGAGGTCACCAAATCCTTCTTGAGTCATATCTTGCATAACTCTTCCACTAAGATAATAGTCTTCTCAATTTCCACCTTGTTGTTTGCATATCCTTAGTTTTCCTATGATCTCTTAAGGGTGGGAGTAAAAAATGTGTAGCCTTATTGATTCAAGGTACCCACACACAAGAAAATAATATGTGAGGCCTCAAATTCTCAATGTTTTAGCTATGAGAGGACTTACTTAACTTTGTTCACATCCTTGGGATTTATTTCCTATAGTATTCAAAGTTATCACAGTCTACAGATCTTAGACCTCAAGACTTTATCATACTCCTCTATTTGAGCCTCTCAGCTTCTCCACACACTAGCTCCCTCCTCAACCTTTATATTACACTTCCTTAAAATCATAATTTCTATAGTGTTATTCTCTCTTAGCACCAATCTCCTTCAATAATAACTTTGTTTGGAAAAAAATTCCATGGTCTAAATGCCCATATTTATAAATGTGAAGGTGGGTCACTAGATGGTTTGGTACATAGCTTAATAGATATCCTTCTAGTCGGTCACTACCTATTCCAACCACATGTGATAGGGTAGCTAAGTCATGCATTGGGCCCTTAAATTATGATAAGTGCTATCATGAGTCATACATAGAACCTTTCCCCTCTTGTTCTTCGAAGTCAAGTCATTCATCAAGCTGCTCATTTCTGATAGAAATCAATTCAGATCAACTTTCTATATCTATTAACCTCTCCTATACTTCAATCCAATCACTATTATATGCCTCTTCACCTAGTTGACCAGTTGACCATTTATCACTTTCTATCCTTTGAATTTGAACCTATTACTTCATGTTTTACGCTTTTTGGTTCTTCACACCAAAAATTCATTCTTTGTATCTCCTTTATTCAATGTCATGTGCATGTTATCCTCTCTATGTGTGCACATTATCCTTGGATTTATCATGTCTATTATTTTAATGTACTTCTTAGCATCATAACCCACACTAAACCCTATGCCTAGTCCTCTATTGTAATGAACTTATGACTTGTGCCTTTATGTACATGCTTGTATGAATGTCACTATTTTGGGTGGTGTAAAATTCCTTTTAAATAGTTAATTTACAACTATCCTAAACAAAATCTTAGACATTTGGTGGTTTGACCTTCAATTAAATCCCTGTCTTGACTTATTTGGCTATATATTAAGAGATGTGTATATATTATTACAACCTGTACACACTAGAATGCATAGGATCTAATCTAATATAACAAAAGTAATGTAGTGAAAGTAAATGGATTATAAATCCTTATTACATTTAAAATCTAAGATGATAATGTTGGGGATCAACCAACAAACTTGATTACTTTTATGTAAGCAACTAAACACAAAATTAAACCAAAATAATAAGTAACTAGAATTAGAAACAACAAAGAATAAGAGATACAAGAAACCACCCTGAAAACTTGTATTAAACTCTTCCAGAAGGAAATACAATGAAAAAAATCACACTTTCTTCTCACACCTCTCAGATGTACAGATCTCTTTCCCTCAAGAGTTTTCTCTATCAATTAAAATCAATTACAATCAATTCCAACAACCTGGATTGATACACATATACAATAAATGTCTTGTATTGTTCTCATAATTACAAGCTATGAAGATCTATCCCTATTATATAAGATTAGGGATCATGAGCTATGCATTCTCCACCGTTAGATATACCTCTTAATCAAGGGTTCAAATCAGTCCTGCCAAAAATAGAAATGCGAACTCAATACCAACAGTTAATCTAATCATGCAAATAATCTGTTCATCCACAAAAATAGACTTTTTGGATGCACAGGTAACCGATGTCGGTCCCTGCCTATCTGCACATGACCGACGTCAGCCGATCCATAACCGATGCTGGTAGATCCCAGTCGACCCCTGACCGACGTCAGTCTGATTGACGCCGGTGACTGTGTAACTCCAATAACCTACAATTTAATCATTTGGTGAAGCTTTCAGCTCCACAACTCAATAATCTCCCACTTGGAGATAAATAGCTGCACCAATACTTGTACAACAACATCTTCTAGCTTCTCCATCTTTAAACTCAATCTTGAAGACCAACAAATGTTGAATGAAGATTCAACTTCTCCTTTGTTACCAGCTTGGTTAACATATCAACAGGGTTCTTATCTGTATGGATCTTTTCTAGCTTCAACTCACCATCCTCCAATACCTGTCTAATGAAGTGGTACCTAAGTTGTATATGTTTGGTTCTTGAATGAAAGGCTGAATTCTTTGCCAAATGAATTGCACTTTGACTATCACTCTATAATCTGCAACTCTCTTGCTCCTTTCCTAGCTCTTCAATGAACCATGTCATCCATATCATCTCTTTGCTAGCCTCTGTGACTGCAATGTATTCTGCCTCTGTAGTAGACAAGGCAACAACCTTCTGCAACTTTGAAATCTAGCTAACTGCCATTCTACCAACACTGAAAACATATCCTATGGTGCTTCTCCTGCCATCCAAGTCACCTGCCATATCCGAATCTACATATCCATGTAGATAAGTGTTTGACCCTCCATAACATAAATGCCTACTGCTGGTCCCTCTCAAATATTTGAGAATCCATTGAACTACTTTCTAGTGCTCCTTCCCTGGATTGGCCATAAACTTACTGACAACTCCCACTACTTGGACAATATCTGGTCTAGTACATACCATTACATACATCAAGCTCCCAACCACGGAAGCATATGGAAATATACTCATGTACTCTACCTCATCATGTGAATTAGGACACTAATCTTTGCTCAACTTAAAGTGTCCAACCATAGGTATACTTACCAATTTTGCATCCTGCATATTAAACCTCTCCAACACTTTGTTCACATAATCCTCTTGAGACAAAATCAACCTATGATTTTTCTTGTCTCTCTTGATACTCATGCCAAGGATTTTATTTGCTGCTCCCAAATCCTTAGTGGCAAATGTGTGAGCTAATTTTACCTTAAGCTCATTAATATCCTACATGTGTGAACCTGCAACAAGCATATCATCTACATATAGTAATAGGATAATATATCTACCATTATCCAATCTCTTAAAATACACACAATGGTCAGATTGACACCTACTGAAACCATGCTCAGTCATAAACCTATCAAACCTCAAATACCATTGTCTAGGAGCCTGCTTAAGACCATATAAGCTCTTCTTCAACTTGCACACAAGGTTCTCCTTACCTTTGGCCTCAAAACCTTTCAGCTGTTCCATATATATTTTTTCATCCAAATCTCCATGAAGAAACGCTGTCTTAACATCAAGCTGCTCAAGATGCAAATCCTCAATAGAAACTAAAGACAATATAGTCCGAATAGAAGTCATTTTTACTACAGGAGAAAAATTTTCACTAAAATCAATACCTGGTTTCTGTGTAAATCCCTTTACTACCAACCTGGCCTTATGTCTCATTTATCCATTCTCACCTTACTTTAACCTGTAAACCCATTTGTTTTTTAGTGCTCTCTTATCGACTGAAAACTCAACCAAATCCCACATTTGGTTCTCTTTCAAGGAGTCAATCTCCTCATTCATGCCAAGCTCCCACTATTTTTGGGTTTCTACCTACATTGCTTCATCAAAACTCTCTGGTTCTCCACTATCAGTGAGCAACAAGTAGAATAATGAAGGGGAATATCGAATTGGAGGTTTACTTACCCTTTCTGACCTCCTCATGGACATTTGAGACTCATTTTCAACTTGCTATCTACCCAAATTCTCTGTCAGTGACCGATCTCAATCATCTCCAGGTCTGTACCTGACCGACGTTAGTTCCACTCGACTGACGTCGGTTCCTGTCTGACCAACATCGATCACTGTCTGACTGACATCAGTTCCTATTTGACCTGTTTGACTGACGTCAGTTCCTTCCTGACTGACATTGGTGTCTATGTTTTTCTGGAAGTGATTTTCTGTGAGCTCATTTTGGATCACAATCTCGTCCAAATCTCCATTGCCCTGCTCAGAGTCCTTCAGCTTCTTGAGCTGATCACTGTACATCACCTTCTCATTTAAAAAAACATCATGGATTCTAATTATTTTGTTAGTTCCTAGATTCCACAATCGAAATCCGAAATCTCTAGAGCCATAACCAATAAAAGTGCACCTCATAGACTTAGCATCCAACTTCTTTCTATTTTTCTTATCAACGTGCACAAAAGCTTCAGAACCAAAAACTCTGAGAAATGAAAGATTTACCTTTTTACCTATCCAAGCCTCTTTTAGAATTACACCATCCAGAGCAGTAGAGGGTCCTTTGTTAATCAGGTAAACTGTAGTGTCTAAAGCTTCTGCCCAAAACTGTAAGGGCAAACCAACATGCAACCTCATACTCCGTGCATGCTCCAATATTGCTCTGTTCATCCTTTTAGTAAATCCATTTTACTGAGGTGTCCTTGGAACTATTCTTTCCCTACGTATTCCATACATAAAACCGTAACTTCTAAATTTATTGCTGCAGTACTCACCACCATTGTCAGATCTAAGGCACTTCAATCTCAAACCTATTTCATTCTCAACCAAAGCTTTCCAATTCTTAAATGTGTCAAAAATATCAAATTTATTCTTTATGTAATAGACCCATACCTTTCTTGTAGCATCATCAATAAAAGTAACATAATACTGTGATCATCCAATAGAAGCTACCTGAGCTGGTCCCCACACGTCTATGTGAACAAGCTCCAACTTGTGCTTCCTCTTTATTGACCCAGTTTTGATAAATCTTACTCTCTTATATTTTCCAAAAACACAATGCTCATATAAATCTAGATCTATGCTTTTCAAATCTGAAAGCTTACCTTTTGACTTAAGAATTTTCATTTCCTTCTCACTCATGTGGCCGAGCCTACAGTGCCACAACTTTGCATCCACATCTGAAGTATATAATATAGAAGGAGAATAATTAGTAATACAATTACATAAATAGAGAGTACCTACTCTCTTACCTCTGACTAATACAAGTGCTCCCTTGGTAACGTTCCAAGATTCAGCTGTGAGAGTTACTGTGCAACCCTCATCACCCAACTTTCCTATAGAAATTAGATTCTGCTTCAGGGATGGGAAATGCATGACATCCTTCAACACCCATGTGTTGCCATTCTACAATTTCAGCTGCAATTTTCCTTTGTCAACAATTTTACAGGGCTCATCATCCCCTAAATAAACTTTTCCAAAATCTCCCTGGACATAATCATTGAAAAATTCTCTATTTGGGGTAGCATGGAAAGAGGCCCCAGAATCTAAAACCCAAGATTCTATTTTATTATGCAAAGAAAGTGAAAGAGCATCTTGTGCAACAATACCTGTAACTTTTTCTTCTTCATTACCTTCATGCTGATTCTCTTCATTAACCTTCAACCAACAATATTTCTTTGCATGTCCTCTCTTTCCACAGTTCCAGCAAGTATTTTTCTTTTTCCATTTTTGGATTTGGATCTATTGCTCATCTTTGACTTAGACCTTGATCTCGCTTGCTTGCTCTTCTCTATTTGCCTTCCCCTGCTTTCAATACTTAAAGCATTACCTAATGTTTCCCCTATGCTTTTCCTGTGAGTTTCTTCATTCAAGATTACACTAACAACATCATCTACTTTTAAGATATTTGTAGCAGATGCAGTATTACTAACTTCCATTACCAAGCTATGCCAAATTTCAGGTAAAAAGCATAAAATTAAGAGAGCTTTAATTTCATCATCAAAAACTATTTTGACTGAATTTAATTGATTTACAATTCCATGGAAATCATTAAGATGATTAGATACATATCCACCTTCCTGCATTTGCAAATTAAATAATTGCTTCATAAGATATACCTTATTTGAAGCCGAGGGCTTTTCATATAAATTTGCTAAAGTATCCATTAACTCTACCATTTTCTTTGCCTATGATAAACTAGAAATCATAGAAGATGCCAGACTCAATCTTATAGATCCAAGAGCCTTTCTATCAAGAACATTCCATTCTTCATCTTCCATATCTGTGGGTTTCCTTGAAACCCCACCCAATGGTAAGTATAGATCTTTCTGATATAGATAATATTCTATCTGCATTCTCCATAATTGGTAATCTTTGCCATTAAACTTCTCCATTCTCAGTTTACTTTCTTCTGCCATTGCTATACTCCCACTCAAACAAAAACCCCTGTGAGTGACCTGTAATCAACACACACTAAACAGATCTGAAACCACCTGTTAGTGAACCTGAGCTTTGATACCACTTGTTGGGGATCAACCAACAAACTTGATTACTTTTATGTAAGCAACTAAACACATAATTAAACCAGAATAATAAGTAACTAGAATCATAAACAACAAAGAATAAGAGATACAAGAAACCACCCTGAAAACTTGTATTAAACTCTTCCAAAAGGAAATACAATGAATAAGATCACACTTTCTTCTCACACCTCTCAGATGTACAGATCTCTTTCCCTCAAGAGTTTTCTCTATCAATTACAATCAATTCCAACAACCTAGATTGATACACATATACAATAAATGTCTTGTACTATTCTCATAATTACAAGCTATGAAGATCTATCCCTATTATATAAGATTAGGGATCATGAGCTATGCATTCTCCACCATTAGATATACCTCTTAATCAAGGGTTAAAATTAGTCCTACCAAAAATAGAAATGCAAATTTAATACCAACAGTTAATCTAATCATGCAAACAATCTGTTCATCCATGAAAATAGACTTTTTGGATGCACAAGTAACCGACGTCGGTCCCTGCCTGTTTGCACATGACTGACGTCGGTCGATCCATAACCAATGCTGACAGATCCCAGTCGACCCCTGACTAATGTCGGTCGCTCTTGACCGACGCCGATGACTGTGTAACTCTAGCAACCTATAATTTACTCATTTGGTGAAGCTTTTAGCTCCAGAACTCAACATATAATTGAGAAAAAACCTCTAGGTCATCTCACCACTGCTAGTCCATGATCCATATCCCAATATTCCTTTGTATTGACTATTTATATCAACTCTAGGGCATATGGTAGCTTCTTCTTTGGCATATAAAGGAGGGCTTACATTAATAATCTAGGGAACCTTTCTTCCTTAAGAGGTAATAGGTGTACATAACACCAACACATTATTTTTAGCTAAAGTTTATCTCATGCTCACATTCTTATTATTTATTTGCAAAGTGCACGTAACACATTATAATGATACAAATAGTTCCTTAGACCCTTGTATTGGGGTGGCATGTAGTATTCAAATTATATGCATAGGTGAGGATCAACTAAGGTACATGGGTTTGATACATAATCTAGGGTTTTGGTATCAACTATATCATGCTGTATATTTGGTTATCCCTTCTATGTGAAGGTGTGTTCTCACTATGCATCACCTCATGCTTGGGTTCAAATAGGGGGTTTGAGTGTATCATCCCACACCTTCTGCTAACAATTACATATATCTTTTACATCCATTAGTCACCAATAATACTTTTTATTTCTGAGTTAACCTATGCATCATCCCATATTAGGGTGTTTTCCCTACTTAGCCCTACACTTTCCTTACTCTACATGGTAATTTTTTAGACATAGTTGAACACATCAATAGGATCCATAAATTCAACATAAGATGCACCTTAGTCTATAGGTAGTAAGATTACCATAAAATCACTTCCATTCTCAAAGGTCATGTAGTGTTTTTAAAATGACATGTACACATTATGATAATAACACCATGACCTTCCTAGTAATATGGGGTAGTTTTCATCCTCAACTAGCTTGATTACCTTAAAATCAATGCAAAACTTGACATCCATGATCTTGATGTCAGCACCGTATAGAACCCATATGGGTTGTTTTATGGTCTTGTTTGTCATGAACATAATGTGATGTGAGGGCTAAATCATAGGGATTCTAATATTCCACCACACATATTATATGAGGACATTAACCTTAGTGATGGTGTCCATTAGGATGTCACATATTGACCATCCATTAATATTAGTGTCTTTAAGTATCTCCTGATCATAACATGTGGTCTAAGTGATCCCTATCTTGGGCCCTTGTGTTAGATATAGGAATAAGACATCCACTATATGCTTATTTCCATATTAAACCAAGAGATTTATTAGTATGGGAATCATTACCTTACATTACATGAGAGAGAATAGGTTTTCAAACTCATCAACATTATCTTAATGGAACCAAAGATTTTGTTGAGCCTTCTTCTCCAACTCTCAGGTGAGTTAAGTCTCTCCACGTAGGTTTTGAATTTCATTAAATTCCTTTATGAACACCTTTATATGTCATGATCCTTATATGAAGGTTAAAATAATAGGATCTATGCATGTTACTCTATATCCTTGCCCTTCAGGTCTGTACTTTGGTTTGGCTACTTCCATAGGAGTCCTTGCTGATTGTGCATCCACACCATTATGCATAATCTCTTGGACCTTGGATTTCACATTATTATTTTTATTTAGTGTCTTTGACTTATGCACATAACATATCATCCCAACACCTTTCTTAGGCTTTCCATTTTGCATGATCTTAACATAGAGGTTAAATATTTCTTCAACTTTGTGTACACCACAAAAATAAGCATAAGTGGGATACTAGGGATAATCATGTTGAAAGTAATCAAAGGAAACACACTTGTAAAGTGTACTATGGAAATATACATTCATTGCATCCTCTAGTAGATCTTGCATTTACACAATGTTACCCATATTTTACACACCCTTAGTTATATTTCCCCCCATATCATTGGTTCACTGGCATTTGATAAGAGGGTCTTGCAGTAACTTGTCATTCACTTTATTCTTTGGCCTTATGGAATTAATCAATCACCTAAAAATCATCATTATTATGGGTGGATGCATCACATATATTACAGTATAGAGACATTTTGGTCTCAGTCATGTGTTGTATGAGAGGTAGTTGTATTTTTCCAAGCCCTCTCAAAATATATTACATGGATTTATCAAGGCACACACAATACACCTTAAGAAATTTATTTTTTATGCCCTTCTACCTCATAGTCAACACACCACAATATAGAGTGTGTGTCATGTGCATGTTTTACCAACAACTTCTAAAAAATTGATTCCATCGATGCAACTTGTGTCTCTATCACCAAGTTAAATCTTATGTCCATTATGGTAATAACCTCATATCTCATAAGCCACTTCTAGTGATTCTATAGGTTTGATGAACATCTACATAGAGAGGGTACACCAAATTATAGTAAACAATCCTAAAAAAATACATTATAAATGATGCATAAGATGAATCACATATGATAGCTTAGATATCAAGGTTTTAAATCTAGTGTCATATGTGTGAATGCTCTCCATTAACTCTTGTTTGATTTCTTTGAGCACAACAATGCTCTGTTATTCAAATTATGGGATGTCAAATTAATTAAAGAACACATCCTTTAGAAAATCATAGTCCATAATGGACTTGGTGGGGTCTAGTTTACTATACCATTTATGTGTATGGTCTTGTAGAGTGGTGGAAAAATCTCTAGCCTTAAAATTGATAAAATTGAATTCCTTCATGAATAAAATTATCTTGTACTTGTGAACATGATTTAAGACATTCTTGACCTCACAATATTATGGTAAGCTTAGAGTCATCCCATAGTAGATCTAAAGGGTAGGTACAAATGCACCTAGTGCATGTGAGGCTTGTATTAATGACACACTAATAGAAGGTACACCTAATATTTGACTTCCTCTAGTCGATGGTATGGATCCACTAGATACTATAATAAGTTATTCCATAGCTCCACTAGCCATTTGGAACACTTATTTGGCTATTAATAGTCCTCTAACTCTTACTGATCTATTATGAGTCAATCCAATCATTTAGGGGCCTAAAATCCCTTCCAAATGTAACATACCATACTACAAGGTATACAAGTGATGCACTAGTTGTGTGCCCATTAGGTCAAGTGGAAGGTATGAGACTAACTACTCTATTAAACTCCCTTCTCTTAAGTGCATGATGAATCCTTATATATCACCTAACTCCATAATGCCTTAAAACTCTTCCTCTAATTCATGTGTATCAGGTTGGGGGGATTGGAAACTTCTAAAATATCTTCCTTGTATCAATCTGCATCTTGGGATCCTTAAAATTATTCTTCCAAGTCCTACTCTTTCTCATTGGTGCACAAATCCTCTACATCAGATTCTTTATCATGCCCTTCCATTCTTTGTGTGTTCTTGTAATATCTCTATAGTTAAACTCCATAATTTCCCTATGATCCATCTCAACCATTTTCTTCTATCGATTATCATCATATCTACAACTCTAAATCACACGCTCCCTTGGTCCTTCCATGATGAAACTATCCTTACTACCTTCTAGAGTGTATGTCTCTTCTCCCTCAACATTTTACACAACTAACATATGTAAGGGTTGAGTCAACCATCCCCATACTCTCTTGATCAATTATATTTATTATTACAATAAAAAAATGTGACCCATCCTAGAAATGGAACCACCATGTTACACTGTAGTTTTTGGCTAGACACATGCTAGTTATCTCATGCATCCCCTTGTAAGATACAACACTTAATCCACTCATAATGGAATATCATAAAATGAGACCTTGCCTGCTCACTTGAGTTAAAAAGGAGATAAAATAAGGTAGGTCAAGGTTAGTTACATAAACATTAAGTTAGAGCATCACCCTTGATGCTCACCTTATTAGTTTTATTTAGTCTTAACCTAGTTAAGATTCCATTCTAGTTATGGCTAGCTAGGCATGATTTAATTTGTTGTAACAATCTTAAGTAAAACAATAATATCTTTCATCCACTCATTTATATGTATAAAAAAAAATCATTGAGTTAATAAAATAAATTTATTTATTAACCTCTAAATATTACATAATTTTTCATGATTTACAAGGTGCTTACAATGCTTATAATTCCATTGCTTTCACTACCATTCTTATCTCTATCCTAAATTGTTGCCTTAGTATTTAATATATATAATATATAAACATGTCAATAATGTGTATATATATATATTTCATAGGATCCCAAGAGCCTTTCCTGCTACCAACTACAACTACCTTGTAGTTATTATGTCATTTTGCCCACCTAAAATTTAATGCATTGGGATGCTCAATGCCATCTACTACCATCTTGCATTGTCACTTATAAACTATTTTTTAGGATCCACTATCAGAAATAAATTATTCCATTTATATTTTTTAATCTTTTTTGTGGTTCTTTAGTTCACATGGTTGTATGTCTAGATCAAATTGTTTTATCATTCAGCACATGTCAACACAGTTTCTAGAAATTTATGCTTGTTGTGCTAGTAGTTTATGTTGGTTGCATGCATAGGTTATGAATTCAAATTGAATGTGCCACTTCTTAACTATTGGCATTGATATGACTTTGAATGTTGTGTGCTTTCATAGTTTAGTTTTTAAGGACTTAGTTAATATTATGGGGTCAATAAAGATTTTGGAGTGAAAGATGATTCTTGGAAAGTCCAAAAAAAGTTTCACCCAAATGTAATATGTTTTATTTCTCCTATATATAATACACAAACATATGTAATCTCATATATATCCTCAAAATCCATATAAGAAAATTTCCCTAAATTTTTATATGTTGATTCATTAGCAACATTCCTAGATCCATCATAGTCATATTCCGTATATTCAACAAAGTTTGATTTATTCACTTTCTATGGTCTGTGAATTTTATCAAAAGGAATCCTACATTGAGATGCAATGTTGCAAGTTTACTACACCTATGGAACTAAATATCTAATATTCCTCTACCTCTACCTCTATGTGAACTTTGACTTCGTTCTTTATCACTTATTTCATTTGAATGAGAATGGCTATTATACTATTGATTATTATAATTATTATAATTTTAATAGCATCCTCTTCCTCTATTTTGAAATATTCCTCCCCTATAACCTCTACCCCGTTTATAACCCCCATCTATAAATTTATTGATGGGAATGTGAAGAAATAGGTTTTGAATTTATAATATGGACTTCCTATTCTTTCTTATATTTCTTGGTTAGAGATAGATTATGATAGATAATCAATTTAATGAGTTTGTCAAATGTGATCCCAGTGATATTATAAAAAACACGAAGCATTTAAATAAAGTTTATATAAGAGATAATAAGTCCTTTAAATGAAACAATCACTATTAAATCATCATTAAATTTTACAAAACCTATCCTAGCGTACTCAATTGTAATGTTTTTCAATTTGGACATATACTCTTCCAAATCCCTATCTTCTTTTAAGGAAAATGTATATAACTACATATGAATATCTATCTTTTTGTGTTATAGCTTATTTACATATGGATAAAAAATATTTTTCCATGTGATATAGCTATGAGGAGAGTTTTAATGTGGATATAAGTATCCCTAGTACAACAACATTTAATCAAGGCTAAGGATTTAGAATCATGCAAATTAAAAATATCATCCTTATGCTAACTAGTAGGAAATGTGAGATTTTTTTTACTTTTACAAGGTTTATCTACTTATATTAAGCATTTACAATCAATATAATTTCAAATCATTAAATAATCCTTATTAGAAAGCAAAATTTTAAATTTAATAATTTTCAAATGAAAAGACATGCAATTTTCAAGTTTTCAATAGTAAAAATGAATACAAGAAGCCTCTCAATATTTTATAGATTATCCCAAATGTTCACATTAACTCTTCTCCACATTTTTGACCATCACTTCAACCATTTAATGATTTAAATGACATGCCTTGGTGTCCATTTAACATGTTTACCATTTATACCACTCTGTCATTAATAAATGCATGTCCCATCCTTTATGAGTTGTTGCACCTTTCTTGTGGTGCATGTCAGCTATAGTAATTCAAATTTACCATTTTATTCATGAGAAACTACCTTTTCTATTTTAACCCATTTTAATAATGATATTTCCTTTGCCATCTCCAGTCTGTATTCCTATGTTACACACCTCCTTTTGCATTACTCCTTCATATGCCTCCTTTACATGCCTCCTTTATATTCCTCTTTTTGTGAACTTCCTTTAGATGCCTCCTCTTGTGTGATTTTAGATTAAGTAGCTCATCCACCCTTAAAACCTAATCCATATTTAAAATAGGTGTGTGGTCCTCCATGTCATAGCTTAGTGAAATTCATGTCAAGAAATAAAGAACATCAAAAAGTGCCAAATTTATTTTACAAAAGGTTTGCAACCAATTCCATGCTTATTTGAAAATGAATCAAAGTCCTAAACAAACTTAGTGGCATACACCTTATTCATGAAATTGAATAATTACATATAATGGTAGGGCTAGAGCCGACTAACATTGAAATGGTCTAGTAGGAATTAGCCATCTAACCTTTTAAATTTACAAGTGCCTGCCAGATGTATAACATGAATAATAAATGGACCATCCCATCAGATCTATAGTTTACCTAAATGGTGTGAAAAATTTTAATCATAGACTAGGACATGCATACTAGGATGAAAAAATTTGGTTTTGATATGTCAATCATGCTAGGCTTTCTATTTTTTCTTCTCAACTCCTTAGATCTAGTGTGATATAAAGTGTGTTTCATCCAACTAAAGTAGAACATCTAGGCATAATTATAGGTACTCTTCATCATCTAATCTGCCAATACCTATAATACATAAAGAGGGCATAAGGAGCTCGACTAGTAAAAATGCTTCAATGCCAATGATAAGATTAAAATGAGTACTCTTGTTCAACCTTTTGTATGTAGTTTGATATACCCATAAGACTACTAAAACTTGATCATCCTAATCAATGTGACTGATATTAAAAATATTGGTTAGTGTATTACTTAGAATCTTGTTGAAGGCTTCAACTACGCTATTATATTGAGGGTGGTATGACATGGTCTTATGGTGTGCAATCATGAACTTAGCCAATAGGATGCATATTATTTCATTTAGAAAGTGAGTGTCATAAAAATTGTTAAAATTAAAGGGCATCCATACCTTGTGATATTATTTTATCATATAAATTTGGTGGTAGTTTTAATATTACAATCACATGTGGGTATTGTTTTATCCCAATGTGTGAGATAGTTTGTGATAATAATGATGTAGCGCATGCTAGTCCATCTCCCAGCTAGATGAATGGGCCTAAAAAACAAATAATTCATTTATAAAATGGTTCATGAGTAATTTTTGGATGAAGAGGCAAAACATCCCTTTAGTTTGGTTTCCCTACACATTAATAGATATCACATTAGCACATATAAGCTTTGGCATATTTGAATAAGGTGGGCCACCACAACCCAGCTAGTAGAACCTTTCATGTTGTTGCATCACCAACATAATGTCCTCTTATGGTAGGCTCATGGACCTCTTGAAGGAATTTTATGTGCTTATGTTGTATTATGCACCTTCTTAAATATTCATCTCAACCAATATTATACATGTATCCTCTAATAAGATACAAAGAGTTAGTGCATACAATCATATGCTTTTTATCTTGGGTGCTAACATGTCTTGGAACTGAGACTGTTACAAGAAAATCCATAATTTATTATAATTATTTGAGTGTGCATGTAACTTGAAAAAATTATACATATGATAGATCATCCTCAATGGCATGTATTGGTTTACCAAATTAAATGCATGAGAGGTGGTGTAGACCAAAGCTAATTTTGCCTAGTTTCATGACTATAGAGAACTATAACTATTAGAAAAGGACAATCCATCGATAGATGCATCCATGCAATACTAGCCTATTTACCAAATACTTAAACACTTCATGATTAGTATATAAGATAAATGGGGTTGTCAACAAGTATTGGTGAAAATTCTAAAGCACATAAACCATAGATAAGGACTCATG
Source organism: Torreya grandis (assembly GCA_037957365.1). Taxonomy (NCBI): domain Eukaryota; kingdom Viridiplantae; phylum Streptophyta; class Pinopsida; order Cupressales; family Taxaceae; genus Torreya; species Torreya grandis. The sequence continues at coordinate 2,044,623 of JARHVA010000406.1, forward strand.
GTCTATTGTAGAGTAGTTCCATTCCACTAGTGTGAGAATTTATCTAGTATAATAAATAAGATGATCAAGGTTTATCTCATTGAGTTGTGATAGGATAGTGCCTATTGCCATGCCTAAAGAATCAACATGTACATGAAATGGCTGATTCCAATTCACTAACTAGAGAATGGGTGCGGTCACTAGTTTCTTCGTCAAAGCCTCAAATGCTTGTTGGTGTTGAGTTGTCTATACAAATACGATTTATGATTGAGTATTTATTTTAATAGTGGTGATATGTTATCATAACATTGAATGAAATTTTTATAGTACCCCATTTGACCTAAGAAGGCATGGAGCTCACTTTGAGTGGTTGAAATTGGGAGTTAGAAAATGATCACAATTTTAGCTGGATCAAATAGTAGTCCATCTTGATGAATGATATGTCCTAATAAAATTCCAAATGGTGTGGAAAAGATACACTTATTAAGATTCAAGGAAATCTAAAGTTGGTGAAATTTCTAGAGCATGAGGCACATATCATCATAGTGGTCACACACTAAATGATACATAGTCTAGTCATTTAAGTACACTTGAAGTAACTTGTGAATAAAATCATTGAAGGCTTCTACTAAGATGCATGAAAACACTACTAGTGCATTCTTCAGGACAAAAGTCATAAAAATATGTGAAGGAACCCCATTCAATTGTAAAGGTGGTTTTTACCTTATCTTTCTCAACAATTTGAATTTGGTGATAGCCAAAAAATCATAGATGAAGGTGTAGATCTCACACATAATGCCTTCCAAAATTTCCTCTATGAAAAGCATTAGGAAAGGTTCAGTTATATAGGCAACATTGAGTATCTTGAAATCTATGTAAATTCAAATGCAACCATCCTTATTGATGTTGATAACCATGGGAATGACCCACTCAGATTCATTAATGAGAGTAGTAACTCCAGTACATAACATGTTATCAATTTCCTCTTTAACATGAGTGTGTAGATTAGGGTTCATATGATATGGATATTTTCTCACCAGTCGAGCACCTTAAAACAAATTGATGTGCATATTTACCAATGATGGATGCACTCCCTTAATTTCCATCTAGTTCCATGGGAAATGTCTTACTACTCCTAAAAGAGTTCATTTTTTTGGTTAACTCAACTTGATACAGGAGCTTCACTACCCGATGTACATAGTGTTCTAGTTTTTATGTTTTGAGTCTTTAGGGGGTGGTTCAGGTCAAATAAAGGGTTAAAAAATCCATGTTGAGTCATTTTGTTGTCTAGTTGAGTTGGTTTCCTAACGTACCAAAGTGGTTACAAAGTTAGTTATAAAATTGGAGTCTTAAAATAGATGTTGGTTGTGAGTGCACGAGTCATTGAAGGTCAGTCAAAAGTTTCAAGGGGAGGTTGGATTCAAAGATAATATGTATAACCCCAAAAAATATGAATATATATAATTCATTTATTTCAAGGGAATCCCATTGATAAGACCTGTATTCTCTATGTGAGTATTAGCAATGAATACCTAAGCAAAATATGTGATAAGTATGTTAATAAAGACTTGTGTTATCATCCATGGATTATTATAAGTTGTTTCCATTGAGTATTTGAATTTATTTTTATATTGAGAGTTTTCTTTCATGTATGAGGACAAGAAATTTTGTAATAGATCTACACATTATATATTACTTCATTATGTGTCTTGTAAAGTGAAATAAAGTCTAAATTTATAGTGAAAGATCTGCATTAGTGCAAATTGAGAGTGTATTGGTGTTTACTAGATAGATCTAATAGTTCTTAGTTGATTTTTGAAACCTGTGTCTCTAAATATCTTAATATAATATGTTTTATTAGTTTATTTTTAGATCCCATGTTGTTTGGGTGGTAAAAATGGGGAGATTGGGCATGTATTTTTGTAAAAGTGTCATGAGTAAACCAAGTTGATATACATGCATCATGGAAAATGATTATTTGAATCTTATTAAGATCATTTACAAGTTCACAATGTTTGAATTCACTAAATATTCACAAAAGTTTATCAATCATGAAGATGTAAATTGGTTTATATGGTTAGAGTAGAGTTTTGTGGAAATGTGTAACAGAGATAGAGACAAATAGAACCATGCACTAAAATAAAATCATGCAAAGCATGTAAGGCTATGTTGAGTTAAAAAATTCTCAATAAAATTATTGCAAAATTTATATTTTATGACTATGTATGTAGGAAATAAAGAATGTTATCAAAATTATGAACAATCGAGCAAGTGAGGTGTGGGAATGACTTGGCTAGGTGTGGAGATGTCGTACAGACCGTGTGAAACTTTTAAGACTCTTTTAAACCCAAAATAAATCAAGAATGATCATTTTGATTTCTCTTGGGTTACCCAATCAAACACTAGCCATGTAGTTAGGATTTTATTACTAAAAAGCATTTATCAAGAGATGTCACTATTTAATAAACCTAGATACTGATTAATATATGGACTTTAAATCAAGTAAAGAGATTTTATCAGTGTTAGATTATTTTTTTACGTTAAGTTTAGTTTATAATGATCTGTGTGGTAAATAAGGTACACCAAAAAGTAACTATGATAGAGGTCCTAAAATATTGTAATGAAGATGTTTAATTCCATTGCTACTATGAATAAATAGTTGAAGTATTGATTCAGACCATGTGAACTAACTTGTCTATTGTACAAGCTACATAGATTACTAATGAACAAGATGTAAATAAAGGTAGTTAGAGGATTGTGTTGTAAGTGTGATTAGTATAAAAGGGATACTAACAAGAGAATGAAAGGACAAAGGATCAAAACAAGCCAAAGTTAGATTAAGTGATATGGGCAGAGGTAATTGAGATTATTTTTGTTTCTTATTTTCATTCCATGAATGACATATTTGAGAAACCCTCTGCATCACAATCTTAGACTAGTAATTTACCATATGGGTGCATCCTCCATCCCAATATTATACTAGACCACTTGAAGTGGCACATAATATAGTTTATACTTAGTCTACGTTATACATTTAACATCATTGCCCCATACTTTGTATGTAGATTTATGTCATCAAATTTTGGCTCTAGCATATGAAAGTTGGTACCCTCATCAACCAAATATACAACCTTTTGCTTTCCCTTTCAGATCTATTCTCGATGGTCATATTTTGATTTGGAGTCAAGTTCCAATTTAACCATGTTAAGAGTATTGGGTTTTTAGAAGATGGCCAAAATTTCCTCATTTGCTCCATGCATGTGCCATATTTGGTTTTAAACTAGTGTTTGATCTCCTACAACTACCTAACAGATTGCTTATAGAGACTTCAAATACATTCATGGTAAATAAAATGAAAATGTGATAAGTAGATCATAATTGATGAAATATAAGGTATCCACATCTCTGCATGTTTCTTGATGAATGCACTACACCCTAGCCCAAGCACGTAGAGTATTATAAAATGCATGAACCCATAATAGTTATGGTGAAAATGTTTCATCATCACTCCAAAGGCTTTCATAATCATGATAGATGTTTTTTAGAGAAGCAACACCATTATAACTTAGGGTGGTGCGAACATGGTTGTCATTATGAAAGCGATTATGTATGGTTGTACATACTTGTTCTCACATATCCAATTGATACTGATGAGTAGACCACCATTGAGAATATGTCCCTTGAAATAGACATTTGATCACATGAAATTGTTCATCTTCATTAAAATAGTAAGCCTATTACTATTGTAAGTATTCTTAAACCTCCATCTGACCATGAAACCTAGGTGCCTAGTCTAACATTCAGGGTGGTTCAACTATCAGGTATCCACCAATGAGGTGAACAAATTTATGGTATAGAGATAAATCTAGATGGGACCTTAGGCAACTATCAAGGGTACCATAGATGTGACATGTCAGATCATATGCACTTTGAGCCCATTAGTCAAACACAATACTTGTAATGTCTGAAATAGATTTTGCATTTTCCCATCACAAGATGCCATTAGGAGTGGGATCCACATTTTCATTTCCTTGGGTAGTGATGTCATAGATTATATTAACATCCTCATTAACATTAATATGTTACATAAAGGGGGTTATTGGTCATTATTTAAAGGAATGAATACATACTAAAAGTCATTATCATAGCTGATATAGCACTTCTTGAAACATAAGTCAACATTGTTCACATAACACCAAATTTAACCCAATAGAGATAGAAAATCATTAGCTTCAACAAACTTGATGACTTCAAAATTACCCTTGACTATGACACCCAAGATGTTGATAGTGGCATCTTTAAGAATGCCTATGGGTAGTGTGCAAGTCTTATTGGCCATGAAAAATACATGTGGGGAAGGTTTCAAAGTGGGGATTCACATCCTTTTCTAATAATATTTGGTTAAAACATTAACCTCCACATTAGTGTGCACCAGGATATCACATATCATCCAACCGTAAATGGATGCATTGATAAGGACATCTTTATCACATTCTTAATTAGTTTAAATATGGGTCTCTTTTCATTGTGCATGGTTCAAACAATGATCCTATAATGACTTTGTAATTTGTTATCGAAACCAATTATTTAGGATGGGATAATGTTCTCACTAAGGGATAGCTTCCATAGTTCTCAAAACTCATCATGCCCTAAAGTTTTGAGTGTCATATCTCTTTACATCTCAACCACATGTTATCATCATTGTCCTTCAATTATTCAATTTTGCCTTGTAATTCCCATACCAAGGCCATTATGTCATGCAATACTTCTTTTTAATGTTGTGCATCTAGATAGTGTTGTGCATGAGGTTCTTCATGCTAAACCTTCTCAAGAGGTGGATTTTAAACTAGTTAGGAATGATCACCACTCCAATTAGTGATGTTAACTTGGGTCTATTTGGAGTGGTAGGGAATGGTCTCCACTAATCACTTGGATTTTTTACAACATGAATCATGTTAACACCCTTCTCATTCCATTCTTTGGTAATTGTCACATATAAATTAAGACATTCTTCCAGGTGATACTCATTTTTACAAAAGGTGTAGGTTGGATAGACCATGCAATCACACTATTAATGGTTTGGAGATCCACACTTGTAACAAGTCCTAGGTGGAAAAAAACCACCTCTACATCCCTAAAAAGATTGACTTCTACTAGCCTCCTAGTTATTAGCTATATAAGTTTGGTGAATACCTCATGTATGTGCTTCATGAATTTCATTAATAAGCTGATAGTCATTAGTATCATGTGTATATATATCACATATTTTATATTATAATGAAACTTTAGCTTGGGTGGCATACTATATCAAGGGACAACTTCTTATATCATGATCTTCTTTACAGATCTCATATGACTATTTTAATATAATAGAATTATTCTTAAGGGGATAATTGTTTCTATTGTGGCCTTCTACTTAATAATCAACACAATAAAGGCTGATTCATGTGTCATGATCATTATTAGCCATAATATTCTCTAGTTGAGAAGATATAACTATAATTTAAGCCTACATAAATGTGTTGATCCCAATATCTATACTTCTGATGGATTCGGTACAGAGGGTGGCTTCCACTGCCTTGCACAGTTCAAGAAAAGTCTTATGGGATAAATCTCATTATAATGGAAGTAATAAACCTCCGAAAAACCACTAAGCATGTTATGTCAGGATAATCTCAAATGATATCTTCAAAATAAGCATTTTGAAACATGCATCATACACATGCACACTCTCAATGAGTTCTTTCTTGATATATTTTAAGGAAACAATACTTTGCTAATAAAACTTAGGGATATCAATTTCTTGGAGAAAATTAGTCTTCAACACTTCATAATTCACAACCACTTGCTAAGGGTCAAATTTTTATTACCATTTGTGCATGTGATTTAATAAAGTAGTGGTAAATTGATTTATCTTTTGATTAGTAGAAATTATACCCCATACTTGCCAAATGAGTTCACACTTGTGAACATGTTCTGATGCATTTTCGATACCTCAATATTTAGGCAAGTGAAGTAACATCTCATAGTAGATTGTACATACATTGGGTAGTTGTATTGGACCTTGATATGGTGCTCCTCTAGTTCCTCTTAAAACTTATGATGGTGGCTCACCAACCCCTCCCAAGCTACCTCTTAATCCTCCTATAGCTTCAGTAACACCATCATTTGTGTTTCCTCCTCTGCCCCCTACAATAATAGGTGCACCAAAAATAATCAATGCTGAGAGAGGTTGATTAGTTATTTTTTGGCCTATGTTTTGCCCATTACATACATTGGTCCACCTGTCATTACAAGGTGATTCAAATTTCTTTCTTGTAATATAAGAGTAAAGGTTAATCTTAAACTTTTATTTTAAACTTGTACTCCCAAATATACCTCTACAGTCTTGGCTTTAGATTCAACTTCAAATTTTGTATTGTCAGTATCCCAATTTATAAAAATATATTTTTTAAATTAAAATACATGAGCATGTGATATGGTAGAGGAATTGGGCCTATTTAGATTTGATTATTCTATCAATATTTTTACTACTTCTGCACTCACCTATGCTAGTAAAGGACATGAAATCATGGTTAAGTAATACTCACCATGCCTTTCTATCCTCCTAAAAATTGTCATGGCACTTATGGTATCCTCTTTTTTACCCCTAGGATCACTGACTCTCATATCCTTACACCTAGCCTCATCATACTTACACTTTAATAATTCTCATTGATCAACTTCCATGCTGAACTACCAATCCCATACCAATGCATACTCCTCCATTTACACACTAGTCATGATAATCATGCACAAGAGATTTTAATCATCCATGGGGAATTTATCAAGTATAGAATCAACCATAACATTCTTAATTTCTAAATGAAATTGATTAATATACCTCTCATGTGGTTCCCTTAGGAAGTTGAATTGTGCTTCTTCTGGACAAGAGTATGTAGAGACATCATATTCCAAGATGTACCTATTGAGGTCTCCCTTCCACTAGACATCCAATGTATGTGTCCAAGAATATTTTAACTTTGCTAAGGATTTTTGATACTCTATTTATCAAGGAGTCTTCCATATATAATTTATTTAATGGTCTTGCACATATGTTGAAAGCCAGGCATATAAGTGAATAAGTAATTCTACAAATAATGTTTCATATATAAAATCATACAGGTGCTTCTCTACCCATGTGTTCATAAAAAATCCTAGTATAAGTCACTAAAGTGCAAAGTTTGATTCTACTGTATCAACCTAACATTCAATATTTTGTAAAGATATTCATTCGAACATATTTCTACCATCATGCTAACAAGTGAAACGGGTCCCAAAAATGGAACCAAAATTTTGGGTTTTTTTAATCCTTAGTTCCACATGACTAAGTATTAGTCACATGACTAGAAGAAGGAAGAATCCAATGTACTATCATGTTGGCATATCATGTAAGCGACCTTGTGCACTAACCTGAGACACAAAACCTAAATTGATTCCCGATGGTTCTATCACATGATAGTGGATAGATAAATGTTACTTAGGTGATTGAGTTAACACATTTAATCATTGTTACTAAAAACATAATTCTATAGTTATCCATTTGATGCATTCACATAGTGCATGTACTTATCTAGTATCATAAAATCAAAACTAATACTAAAGATATTTAACACATCGATATTCACAAACAAAGTATTAGTTCCATTGATATCATTTGCTAAGTTTAAAAAGGTACTTAATTTAGTACACAATATCTCCAAATATTTATATTTATAGTAACAACACATCTAAATCCAATAATAATTTATAATCAAAGCTAAGGGGTATTTATACACAAGTTAAGCCCTTCTCAAGTTACATCAATAATACATTATAGATGAAAATCCAATGATTGTTTAAAAAAATAAGTCATGGTGATCCATTACAATTATGTTCCTTTTGATTTAGGCCTGATAAACCTAATATAGTATTTATATGTTAGATATTCATGTTCATGTTCCTCCTAATTCACAAGCTAGTGATAGATTTGCACTTCCATTAATCTCTGATACTTTTACAAACTAATTTATAATCATCTCTATTTATTACACCCTTGTCCTAGTCTTGTGCTCTTTAGAGTCTTGATTCTTATGTTCCTCATTCTTTGTTTCCTTGTCTTTCACAACTTTCCCTTCTGTGCCAAGGTCTTCAATATCATTCTTTAATCTCTCTCTTTTATTCCATTTTATTTTGTACCAAGGTCCTCCATGATCTTCCCATGCCTTTAAATTTTCATGCCATGGATTAAAAATAATTATAATATTTTATTAAATTTTTTTGGTTCCAACAAAATAACTTAGAATGGTAGCATACCAGCTTACCTCCTTAAATCAAAATAACCCCTCACAACATAGTGACTAACATCCATTTCTACTTCAAAAGGTAGCTACAATTTTGGCAATGCCAAAACTAGAGCCTGACTAATATTATGTTTGCACAACTCAAATACTTCTTGTTTCTTCTTACCCCAAGTAAAACTCTTACCACCTATTGTAACAATGTGTAACAGTGTGACTATGGAAGAGAATTTATTGATGATCTTCCTCAAGTATTGGACCAGACCTATAAATATTTTTATCTGAATCAAATTGGATATCCTTGGATAATTAACAATATCCTATACCTTATTTGGATCAATCATGAACTCCCCATATCAAACCACATGCCTTAAGAATACTAGTGATTATTGGTCGAACTCAAATTTCTTATCATTCAAAACTAACGTGTTCTCCTTCAACACTTATAAAACTTGTTTAAGATGCACAATATGTTCATCAAAAGTTTTACTAAAAACAAGAATATCATCCAAGTATACAATGAAAAATTAACTAATAAATGGCCTCATTACCTCATTCATCAATCGCATAAAGGTATATGATGCATTGCATAGCCTAAAAATAAGAACCAACCATTCATACAAACCTTGCTTTTATTGAATGTTATTTTCCAAATACCCTCCTCTTTAATCCTCACTTGGTGGTACCTAGATTTTGAATCAATCTTAGTAAAATATTTAGCATGCTAAAGTTGATCAAGAAGATCATCAATTCATGGAAGATGATACCTATTCTTGATGCTTATCCTATTAAGTGCTCTATAATCAGCACACATTCTCCATGTGCCATATTTATTAGGTACTAAAAAAATAGAAAAACCCCATAGAGAAGTAATAATCTGTATTACACATTGATTAATCAAAGACTTTGGCTTCTATTTTACCTCATTATCATCCTTTAAGGATTGCCTATATAACCCAATATTTGGAAGTGGATTTTTGGGAACTAAATGAATTTCATTCTGAATGGACCTAGTCAGTGGTAACCCCATAGGATCCTAAAAAACATCCTTGAATTGATACACTATTACTCCCATTTGCTTTTGAACTTTTTTAGTAAACATGCCATAATAATTTTTATTCACCACTACTCCCTTATCTTGAATATCTCTCAAAATAAGCAAATTAAATACTCCACTATCATTAATAAGCTTCTTAGATTTGAAATCACTTACCAAGGATATATTAGAATCTCCTTCATAGGATGAAATGGTGTAGCTCTTACCATATTTTACCAAGTGGTATTGGTTGGCTATCCTCATGAAAATGGTGTTCTGGATATACAAGTATGGGCTACCAAACACTACACCACACACATCAAGAGGAACAATATCCACTGTAACCTCATTAATGAATTTAACATTAATAACAAACATACCTTTCATTATTTAGTCACCTTGATGTATACACTTTTATTTACCCAACCCAAATAATATGAACTTGGATGTTTGTAAGTTTCAAACCCCATTTTGTATACCAACTCTTTACTTATCAAATTTGCTTGTGAACAAGTATCAAAAAGAGCATCAAATTTTGTTTTTTTCATCTGAATCTTAATATAGAAAAGTTTAGAAAGTTTACTCTCTTGAGAATGACTACTACCCAAAAATGCCTCTCTATTGATATAAGTACAACATAAAGTATCATACACATCATAATTAAAACCAATATTTTGACCTTGAAGTGAACACATAGCCTTTTTCTTCTTTTTGTTCTTGAATGGATGTAATTCTCGATGAATCTTCCAACACTTATCCTCAGAATGAGTATCAACATTAAATTCACCACATTATAATTTAGTATCCTTTTAAAAACAAAAGTAGTATTTTTATTACCTTTCCCTTTAGCTTTCTCCTTTTAATTGGAGATATTTTATTGTTTGGACTTGTTTTGAGAGGTATATGGAGCTTTCTTCTTATCCATCTGTAATTAGTAAGATTGAGAACATGCCTCATATACATTTAGAGGCTTGGCCAAGAGGATTGGTCTTCTCAAATTACTATGGATTCCACCAAGATACTTCATCAAGAGGTCAACGTCTGTCACATCTTTTCCCATTTGGATAACATTCTTGTATAATTCACTAGTGTGCGCCTACATGCTTTGGCCTTGCTTTTGCATAAGATATTGTCAATACATGGAACTCTCTTCCTAAAAAAATAGGATATAATTTATTCTTGATTAGCATCTTAAAATAATTCCACTTAATAATAGGAGGAATCTTCTTAACAACCAAACAATGAACATAGCTCTCAAACCAAGTTACACCATCATTAGATTATTTTAATCTTGTAAAATAAATTTGCTAGCTTTCATTAATCTAATGAAAATTAAAATATACCTCAAGTTGTGCTATCCAATGGTCCCCATCAAATAACTAAATTTCAATCTTTGCCTCAACCTTAAATAGAGGTGGAGCTAGGTTGGAATGGGTCTATTATTCATGATTCTCATGGCTTTTAGGAGTGTTCTCCTTGTTTATTTTTAATGTATTTATGGAAAAATCGAGATTATCCATAATAAGCCCCATGATGGACTCCAACCAGTCAAGCTTTACCATAAAAAGAGATACTGGCTACTCCTTCAAGCTTGTAAAACTACTCTTCTGCTATTTGAGCATATTCATAATCAACATGGGCCATACTTATAATTCCTTGCTTCCAATTCGTTGTGGAAATACCTACTTCAAATGGAATTAAAACACCTTTACCACTATCTCTAATATCTCTAGTGATGAGCATAACCTTGTAATGTACTCAACATATAACACAAAGGAATTTAAAATTAAACCAAATCTAATACTAATTTAATCTATAAATTAGGTGGATATTCCACTCAAACTCTCATCAATATGGATCATATTCTCTTGGCTTAACAAGTAACTAGATATGTGACTGTCCTGGGTTATTAACCTTGTAAAATAGAAATAACAAGTGTTAAAAGTGAGTTTTACAACATACTAAACATAAATATAAATGATTTGAATGATAAAATAATACCACACACAACTCAAAATTTATCCTATATAAATCCAATGTGGTAAAAAATCTAGTAGGTGAAGCAAATCACACTCCCCTTTCACCATGTAATGCAATAATATACAAGGTATTACTAAGTTGGTCTATATGGACAGAACATACAATACCCTCCTACCTAAAACTCATATAAAAACTATGGTATGCACTTTATTATATAATTATTTGCACTTACACACCACTAAACCAATCATCTATAGCTAGGAGATAATGAGATCACAAGAACAAAGACTGAAACCTATTAGAAATAATATGAATACAAATTCCCTTCTCACTATATTTTTTGATGCCTTCTGCCTTCTTGAGACCTATATTTTAACTCACCGATCCTTGGAATTCACCCATAAATTGAAATGAAATGCCAAATGCCAAAACCATTTCAATTCTTGTGTTCTTGTTGAAGCTCCAGAGTTCAACAGTTAGCTTTAGAGTTCAATAGTCGACTCGAGTAAACCTGAAACTAGAGTTAGTCAACTTGAAATGGTCATAAATTTTACATATGACATCAAAATGACATGATTTTTTTTTTAAATTATCTATTTTTTGAAAGGAATTTAAATATGAAATCAGAATATACTTTTGACTTCAATAAATTATAGTTTTTCCACTTACAATAGAGACTAGGGATTTTTTCTCAAGTTTCAAGAGCTTGCAACTTCTCAGCTCATCATTATGAATATGTACGAATCACCCTCATACTAATTTGACATATAAGCATATATGATATGATATCATGAGTGTGTGAAATATATTAATAAAGTGTCTTAATAACATGAGTTACATATAGCTAGACATAGTGAAAATATCAAATGACATGACTAGTAAATGATGACACAAATTTAGATTAATAGTGGAGATAATAATAGTGTTTAAAACATGTAGAATTCCTATGCATCATTTGTGGCATTTATGTTATGGAAATGTAAATGTTCACTCTTTCGTGGACTTACTGAAACTAAACGTGGTGCATGGTTTGCATATTTTTTGTAGAGATAAAATTCTTTGTGAATCATGTGTTTTAGGGAAAAAATCTGGGAAAAATTTCCTAAGGATACTTCTTAGAGAGCTAACCAATGTTTACATTTAGTTCACATTAAAGCTTATGATATGTAAAATTCATCCATTGGAGGGTATTTATATTTTATGTTGTTCATTGATGATTTTATATTATGACTTGGGTATTTTTCATGAATAAAAATAAGAGGGTTTCACTAAGTTTTTTGAGTAGTTAAACTTAGTTGAAAAGGAAATAGGTTTGAAACTAGATAATCTTTGTTCAGATGATGGAGGTGAATACACTTCAAATGAATTTTTTAATTACTGTTTGGGACATAGAATAAAATAAAAATATAATAATGTCTATACTTCATAATATAATGGAGTTTTTGAGTAAATGAAAATGACTTTAGAAGGAACAACTTGAGAAATGTTATACTATTCATAGATCAATGATAAAATTTGATCAAAAGCCATTGGTACTATAGTGTATTTTAGAAATACATCCCCTTGTTGTCATGAAATTTTACATTTCATGACAACAACCCTAATTATGCTCTCATGGGTGATTATAGGTAATTTAATGATAGGTATGGTAGTTTTTTTTCAAAATGGAGATAAAATCCATATATCTATGGTCAAATATTTGTTTGTTTAATGTTTCACTTATTGGATGTGAAGAGTTCAAAGTGAAGGAAGTTGCATCAAATCTTACACTATACTTCAAGATTCTAAATGGTGAGCCATTTACTAGTTTTAAGATTAAAATTTTGGATGAATATGAATTTGAGATTAATATTTTGGTCAACCCTAATTCAAGAATTTTGAGCCATAAAGTTAGGGGTGTTGAGGATATCTCAACAATTTATCTTTTGGTAGAACAAGGTGAGAATTTTGATTGTAAGCTAAGGTATGAAAATATTTTAGATTCATTATTTCCTATTATGTCATTGAAATATTCTTGTCATCATAGAAAGCATGCTAAAAATGAAGATAGAGTCAAGGATACATCTTGTAATATAGGGCATGCCGATTATTATTACATGTGAGATTTGGGTGGTCTTTTGAGACTCAAAGAGGATAATGACTTTGTAATCACTATTTAATTATTCATCTTTTGCATTTGGATATAAAATAAGCTCATGAGGAATCATATAGGGTATGTTGTGCATTCTAACAAATTTATGAAGGGTCATTACTTGTGATTCATAAACCACTCCTTGTAACTAAGTCCCACACTTGAAGTCAAGGTTATAGATGATGGTCTACTTGATAGTCACAAAAGGATTTTTGATTCTAGATAAATATACATACATGTTTTTCACCCTTAGATATATAAAATAGAATTCATGAAGGCTGATAAAATTGATAAAGGATAAGTGCTTATTGCATAAGGAATGGATCTCATATTAGATAAATCACACAAGGTATCAAATAAGGCTTGCAATGAACATGTTATCAATCTTTGGATCCAATATTACTCTGTACAAAATGAAGGTATGAAGGTTGGCCAATAGGATTATAAGAATCTTGAATTTAGATACAAGGTCAAGTGATTGTGTTGAAGTTTCAAATGCAGTCATTGGAAAGAACATATTTTTGAATGACTCACAAATGACTCAAGGCAAAGTTATTAATAATTATGCTTCAAATCTAGACTTGAGTAGTTGCTCAAAGATTACTCTAGATTTAAGGTATGTAAAGGGTGTATAAGAAAGGGTATTACAAAGGATAACATAGTCTTCCTTTCTCAAATTTGAAATGCCTTAGCTCATAAAGTTCTACAATAGGTTTCAAAAGAATCAAGGAAGAATAAAAAGTTTCATAAGTCTTTTGCTTGTTAGAATCTAACACCCTTGCAGTAGAGGGGCTGGAATCCAACACCTTGACAAGTAGAAAATGTATAAACTAACTTTTGCATCTAAAATTCATTTTGGCTCTTATTCAATGATTTGGAAATATAATTTGATGAAGAAAATTTTACCTTAAGGACCATGGTGAGAAAATTTCATCTTGAACTTATAAAATCAAGGGAGAGATTCACAACTGTTCAAGAAAGGTATATTTATAGATCTACCCAAGTAGGGTCCAAGTGAACCCTTTATCCATATCTTTTACATCTAAACTTTATTTTAGATCTCATTCAATGCATTGGGAAGGTATCTAACTAAGATAATTTTACATTAATAATACACGGTGAAAAAAGTTCATCTTGAAATTCTAAAAGCAAGGGGGATAATCATAACTATCCAAGCAAGGTAGAATTTCATATGTTTCAAAGAAGGGTCAAAGTTCTCTCTATCTATAAATTTTAATTTATTACTATATTTTGGCTCTTGTTCAATGCATTTGAAATATAATTTGATGAAGAAAATTTTACCTTAAGGACACATAGTGAGAAAAGTTCACCTTGAAGTTCTAAAATTAAGTGGGAGAATCACATTGTAGAAATAGGCTGAAGTTCCCACAAAATGTGAATATGAAGGTAAAGTTCATAGTTTTCAAGTTGTGAAAATTTGATAAGTCTCTTTTGTAGGTTTAATTTTATGCAAAACCAACAATCTAATTTTTAAACTCGTGCAAATTTGTCAAAGGACTTTTTCAAGTTGTGCGAATATATCAATGCACTTTTACAAGTTTCAAGTTGTAAAAATTTTCCAATGTACTTTTATAAGTCATGTAAAAACACCAACACACTTTTACAAGTCATAAAAACTGGTCATTTCACTTTTGTGTAATGTACCTAGAGAGGGGTATAATAGTAGAATAGCTAGTCAAAATAGTAGCATGTAATAGTAATAAATAATAATGCATTAGAATAATAATCCCATATGCATTAGAATGACGAGTGGGGTAGATGAGAACTAGTATAAATAAAGGGGTATAGGATAGTGTAAGGCATACAAGAAGTTATTTGTAATTAGAGATTGCTTTAGTAGGAGGTTGCCCCCTCAAAGATGCTTGCAATACAGAGTTCTTCCTTCCATAAAAGGAATATTGTGTGTAATCAACATGTTTATCAATATATGAGTGATTTATTTTTATTTAGTTATTTTTAGGAACTAGGTTCCTATCATTGGTATTATAACACTTTTTTGGGTCAAAATTTTTTTTTGCAAGAGAAATTGAGATTAACGAGATAGTTTTCAGTCATTTAGTTTTGTGTAGGATATTTTAGAGAGGGAGTTTTTAGTGTTATTATTTTTTAGAGTTGAGAGAGGTATTTTTATGGATATATTGGAAATTATATTGATCAAAATATAGGTTTTGAAGAGCCAGTTGGATATATGAAGCTGAAATCTACAATTCAAGTGTAAATTTCTATTTTTTCTCAAAATAACTTGACTGTTCTTTTGCATACTACTCTCACATAGTAACAAATCATGCTAAATATTTTTTGAGTTTTATGCACCTCTATCTCAAATTTATAGAATATTTTTAAGTTTTAAATTTTATTGAGTATTTTAGAAGTTATCATTATTTTAATGACTACCTATATTGTCAAAAAAAATATTAAAATATTGGTCATATTATAAAAGACACATTTTCGGTTGAAATTGACATCCACATATATGGTTCTCATGGAGCTTCCTATTTTATCTAGTGGTAATCTCATTGGTTCATTAAATAAACTTTGATAAAGTGGTACTGTTAGGGAATATCATACTAAGTTTGAAACATTAACCAACATATCTCTACTGCATTCTTCATTCATTGCTTTATCAATGAACTTCAAGATGATATTCTAGTAGAGGTTTAAATGTGACAACCTCAATCCATGATGGAAACACGAGGCTTAGATAAGCTCATAGGAGATCACATATACTATAATCATGGTGAGATACCCTTGTTTTTATACCCCTGTGCAACATCACCTCTTCATGCCATCAACAAACTAGACCTTGATTCAATTTTAGATGTACCATAACAAGTTCCAAAAAAGTCCATTCAATAAATTACCATGCTAAAATAGGCCCCTGATGAGCCCAAGTTGATAATCACAGAGCCCAAGTAAAGAACTAGGTCTTCAAATCCATCAGAGAACAATGCTAAGGGGGATGGCATGTTGACTCACCAAGCAACATATTTTGTGTATCCTTGTTCTAACTTTGAGGTGATGATGATCAAAATTTAACTTTCAATGATTGAATCTAACCTCATGTTTCAAGATGATCTAACTCCATCCATAAATCTCTATGCACTTCACCCTCATGTTGTGTTTGGGTTCACATTTTGGTTTTACATGCTCACATCTCATCCCTAGAGGAATAAGTGGAATCCTAAATGAATGCATGGTCAGGCCTCTATTTGGTCAGCATCCTATTTCATTATGTAATTCTTATCATATTTTGAGGGCAAAACATTTCTAAGGGGGATGGAATGTAATGTACTTAGAAAGGGGTATAATAGTATAAATAGTAGCATGTAATAGTAATAAATAATAATGCATTAGAATAATAATCCCACATGCATTAGAATGAGAAGTGGGGTAGATGAGATCTAGTATAAATAAAGGGGTATAGGATAGTGTAAGGCATCCAAAAAGTCATTTGTAATTAGAAATTTCTCTAATAGGAGGTTTCCCCCTCTAAGAGGCCCATGATATGAATTTATTCCTTCCATAAGAGTTATAATGTGTGTAATCAGTGTGTTTATCAATATATGAGTGATTTATTGTCATTTAGTTATTTTTAGGAACTAGGTTCCTATCATTCCTAACATCTAGTATCAGACCTCTTTACAGGGCCATTTCCATAAATATTTTTTGTAAGAGTTTATGCAAGTAATAATTTATAGTTTTTTTCACCGTATGCTATCACATTTCCTTAATGGGATCCTGGTGATCATAAAGTGAATAAAATTTGAGTTGGAGAGAATATTTTTTTAGAAAGTTAGTTTTGGGAGTAGAAGTTATTGTAAAAGTAGAGATATTGTGGAGATTTTTTTTATTACAAGCAGACTTTAGAGCTTCATGGATTAAGTATAAATTATTTATTACATCTTGGGAGATTTCAAATGTCATTTGGATCTACTATTTACTTGTAGTTTCAAATGCAGATCTATATTTTTTGTCCAAAAAACCCAACTGGGTTTTGTTAAATGTCTCTTAGACTATAATGAATTGCATCAAATTTTTTTTGGGTTTTATGCTCCTCATTTCCATCTTTCTAGAACAATTTAAGATTTTGATTTTGATTTATTATTTTAAAAGTTATCTCAATTTTAATGACTAATACTATGTTGTAAAAACAAAACAAAACAAAAAAGTGTGTTTTATGGAAATATGAGTGTATGATGCATTTTTGGATGAAGTCAACATCTTATTTATTGTAATCACGGGGATTAATATTTTATATTGAGGTAATGTCATTGGATCCTTGACTCAACTTCATTAAACTAACACAGTTTGAGAATATCAAGCAACATTTGAACACATCGCTAATCAGACTGTAGGCCTATCTGATGAATTCTTCCAATATTATTTCATCAATGAAATTCAAGATTAGATTCGAGTAGAGGTTAAAATGTGGTAACCTCAATCTCTGATGGAAGCATGAAGCTTAGCCAAGCTCACTGAAGACCATATCAATTAGGTTATACCTACTATTGAATCATAGGAGAAGGCCACTAAGTCCCATTTAGTTTCATCCATTCCAACACCAATAGATATCAAGTGGGAAACAATAAAACTTAAAGAGCCCAAGATGGAAGTAGAAGCACCCGAGCTAGCATTAGATATACTTATCATTTTATAATTCAAAGAATTTAGAGCATGAGTTATAGTTTGTGATAATACTATTATCTATGGTGGAAGAGAGGTAGAACAAATGACTATTTCATAATATACAATATTAGTTGGTGGTTGGGAGCTACCTTGGCCTATATATTTGTAGATAAGAAGATGATCTATGCTAATTAAGATGAATTATGCTCAACTATAAGTCTAAATCTAAACTAAGATGGACATATACAATGAAGCTTTAATCTAAGGTGGCTTGGTTAAAAAATAATAAAAAGGAAGGGTAGGGCAGATAAGAAATTTATGACTGATCTTTATCTTAGACATCATGGCAAAGTTCAAATGTTTCTCAGGTATGTACTAAAAAACAATATATGAAGTAAAATAGATTAATCTTAAATCACAACATACATCAAAGAAAATTATAAGGAAGATAAGAAATAATACAAATAAGAACTAATCTTACTTTAAAGATTTACTCTTTTAAGTAGATAGCTAATGCACATCTACAAAAGCAGAGCAAATAAAATGAAGCAAACTAAAGAATATTCAATTAACCTAGCATTATCATAAGTTAAAAAATCTACATTCAAAGGTACACACCAAGAATTCACAAGAATAATTCAAATATGAAATTCCAAATAGACAATTGAGAGAGAAGCTGTATAACAATTCACACAAACCAAATGAGACAATCCTTTCAGAATTCTCTGCTTGTATTAGTTGCTCCAAGTTTACACTAGTTTTTTATAGTTCAAAAACTCCCCCTCTTAAAAATGGTAATACTCCATTTTATATAATCCTAAGGAAATTTATCAGTTATTCATATCAAATTACAAGTGTACAAGTGTAAGGATAATTGTCCTTTCTACAAAGTTTCTAGAATACACTAGGCTTTTCCAAATAAACTAACCTATAGGCAACGTGCTTTTAAAAATTGCACATGCCTTTAAAAAAAAATTTTCTATTTAAAATTTTTATAATGTTACTAAAAGGAGAATATTCTTAATTAACTTTTTCCTTGGGGCCCTTGTGCTGACAAAGTCTCTTGTTGTTATTTTTTAGCCTACATGATTGTCAACCTATAATGTTGTTGGTTGATGAACTGAATATCCACCACTAGTTTTAGTAAAATATCCTTTCTATGGTCCTCTAGGTCTTTAAGGTCCTTTTCATTCCTCTTTATATCTTGATTGATGCCCTTGGTATCTCTCATTTTCTCTTTGGATGATAGGAATAAGCCCATGACTTTCTTCTTGCCATTTATTGTCTCATTTTACCCCTAGTTTCTTACTTCTTACATGAACTGAAAGGTCCTGTGTTTGAAATATTCATTAGTTATGATACCTAGTTAGATAAGTGTTGTGGGCTCCATCAAGATGTCTAAGATATGAGATGCTCCATATTCCAGCTACTTGAAGTCTTTGGCAAGGTCATCCATTCTTTTGGACTAGCTGTCTAGGTTCTCAATCTTGTCAACCAATATGGCCATGGCCATATTTAAATGTGCCCTACTAATAGTTCTAAAATTTTGGACTAGATTTTTGGATAAGGATCTAATCAAGTCTTTTACTTGAATACTTATAGCTTATCATTATCCAACTTGGCCTGTTGCATTAGAGATTTGTTTTTCTATTTCTGTTTGTCTAGTCCTGATTGCTTTTAAAGAGTTGAATAGATCTACCATGGTGTCCTCAAACTTCTTGACTCTATCCTCATGAATTGATAGGATAGAAAACTCTTTTTTGTTGAAATATACCCTTTATCATATTCAAGTGCCACTGATAACCTCCAATTAGGTTTTTGGCCAATTTCCACTCAAAACACACAATTTGGCTTAAAAATACTAAAATGCACTAAAAAATGTGAAACTGATGTATTCAAGTGTCAATTTTGGCCAAGGTATACCCAAATGGGGCAATGCAATTTATGGTCCAACTAACTTTGATAAGATCATTTCGAGTCAAAATGCCAAATTTACACCTGGGTGCTCTGGATTGCTCTTTCTTATCAAATCTCTTGCACAAGACATGTGCCTTTGTTATTTGCTATTGGTAACATCCTAAATGGGACAATGGATCCAATTCATTTGACATTACCTTCCAATTCCAATCCAGTCGAATTTTGGACCAACAACAAGGCATTTTGATCAATTTGAGTAATTTGTGCATAAAGTACTTAAACATGCTTAAGAGATAATTAATCTAAATCAAGGCCTAATTAATAATTCCATGAAAACTTGTTGAATACTTGTTTTTAGAAATGAATATTGAATATTTTCATCATTAGGTGACTTCACTTCTTGGAAAGACATCCTTAGGCCATAAATACCACAAATTTCAGGATTCATGCCCTCCATACCTCATCAATACTTTCCATGATGCCCTCCATGCCTCTTAATTTCCCCTTCTTCCAATGTCATGATGAGGATAGTTACAAACTTAATTCCAAAAATTGAATTAATCCTCAACCACACATCTCAATCTTGAGATGGATAGTTCAAGTTGATTCTAATCAAATCTAAAAATGTATAAATAAAGAGGCCATGAACATCATTTTTAAGACTTGAGAATGCAAGGTTATAATGAATAATTGATTACAAAGCTTCAATAAATTAGTGTTACCATTCCAAATTGATTCCAAGCCAAGCAAAGCCATAAGCCAAAGGTGCCAAGAAGAGACGGAGGTAGCCAAACTTTCATTGCCAAGGACATCATGAGCACAAGCCGAGCAAGCCACTATAATAAGGCATTTGGAGCATCCAAGGAAGGTGAAGGAATTCCTGTGTTTTATTCCTTACTTTTTAGTTATGTTTGTCATTTGTTTTTGTTAACTAAGCTCTCCCTAGTATCTAAGCCTAGAGATGTTATTCTAGTTAGTGTGTTTCTTTCATTTTGTTTTCATTTTAGAACTAACACCATACTAACCATCTCTCTTGAGTCAAATTCCTAGATTCACATATGACACGCCTGGTGGAACTAGATGCATCTCAAACTTGAAAAAGATAATTTTTCAACTCTAAAATATTTATTTGGACCTTTAAAACTCTTACAAATTGATTTTCTACTCTATTTTGCCATTTTTGTTTGCCATGGTTTTACATAGTAACCGACGTCGGTAGGTAATAATGACATCAGTTGCTTAGCTTAACTAACATCAGTTGGGTAACCAACATCAGTTAACAAAATTAACCATCATCAGTTGTAATAACTGATGTTGGTCACTGTGTTTTTCCAAAAACACAAACCTAGGAGCTATTTTTCCAAAGTTCATTATTTCAAACCAAAAAGAGCTTCAAAGATAAAAGACATGCTAACATTTTTGCTGCAGGACCAAGCTAGATATTTGTTCAAAACATGTTTAAATCACCTTTGCATGCTTAAAAATAAATTAGGAACCTTGTTTTGGTGTCAAAGGATTTAGATGTTTTGGTGAATGTTTTAAAAGTTTACAACTAAGACCAAGGGGTCAAATGAACACCACCAAATCTTTCATTTTGGGTTTAAAATTGAACATACTTGTCAATTTTTATTTGCAATAGTTTTTTAGATTAAATCTTTGTTTAGAAAAAAGAGGAATTTTGCATGTATGCTCTTTAATTTGTCCCCTATAGGGAACTCTTGGAAACAAAAGTGCCATTCTTATTGTAAATATCCTAGTCCAAGGCTTAGAAAGAAAGTCATCTAAAGCACTCCCCAAAAACTCATCAAAGTTTGGGTGACCTTGAAAATGACCCTATAATCTTTCTATTTCATGCTTTCTTTATTTTTATACAGACTTGGCTTGCGAGGGGGAATTCATCACCTACCATAAGTTCTTTAGGGAAGCTTTGACTTGAGGTTTCATCTCCCAACATTGACTTCATTTGGCTCCTTTGGAATTACACACATGACGTAGTGGTACTTTGGACATCACACTACACTGAGCGAACATCAAGATGTAGTGGTTGTAAAAAGGGCTAGACCTTTTTACAACAAGCCAAGTGATATAGACCTAAAATCAATGCTTTTCTTTTGTATTATTTGGTGTGAAAGTCATTATGCAATTGATTCCCCTAGATCATTTAAAAACTTGTTATATCTTAGACAAATCCCCACTTGCCATGAAAGTATTTTTAGTGCAAGGTGTGCCTTAAGGTCCATGTCATAGTACTGTCATTTGGGAGAAAGGGGGGTGTAAAAACCCTACCATATAATATGAATTTACTTTTGGATGAACACTTAAAATCCTCTCAAATGACGTATATTGACAGATTCCAACAATATCAAGCAACCTTGTCAGTATAATATATAATAATGATTAATTAGTTGGTCTTGTCCTAGTTTAAAGTCTTGTTTGGAGTCAAAATTTGGTGTAAACAAATAATCCAAACCAAATGCATAGTCCAAATTTTCCTTTGAACAAAGAGGTGTTATGCTACCCACGTGAGATCATCAATTTGCCTTGTTCAAAAGTCCATCAAAAGCTTGAGAGTTATATCATCCACTTTGGTGTAGTTATGCTACCCAATTGAGTCTAGACATTTATCAAAGTTGTTTAAGTCCTTCACTTATAATCTAAATTTGGAATTACAACTTTACAAGTTCATAGGGTTGATGTGTTAAGTGGGTTCGCCATTTGCACTAAACTTGAGGGAACTTAGCTTTAATTTCCAATTTCGGTTGAAGGTTGTTTAAAGACTCATAATCATTATCATCACTTGATAGACTTAATCCATTTTATGCTAAACATTTGCACTTTGAGTCTATGCACCACAACATTTTTGAGTCAAGAAAAGTAGTGTTATGCTATCAAAATTGTAGGAAAACATCTTTACCTTAGAGAGTTTTTGGAACAAACCTTTTTGTCATACCTTTTGGGTAGTATGGCATGATTACGCTACCCAAAGCATTTTGAAATTATTTCATAGACCTTCTTGCATAGAGTTCTAAATTTGTTTCTACATTTTTTAGATAAATCCAAGTGTACTTTTGTGATATTTTTTCTAAAACAATTATATTGTTCACTTTTGTCTAGATTGTTTGTCAAAAGAACCCATTTTTATACCATTTTTTGTGAGAAAATAAACTATTGCTAAAGTGCCTTTTGTTTCATACCTTATACCTAGTTGATCAAGTTCATGTCCAAGAATCAAATGCCTAGTGTTTGTTAGAAGTGTTTCAAATACGTCAGATTAAAACTTTCATCTATTTTCAAAGTCTAGCTTTTGACACCATTTGGCAAAGAGTCCTAGCACATGCCTTGTTTGAGCCTAGCTTTTGATACCATGTTTGGCCAAAAGACTTAGCAACTTTTAAATTCCTAGATTAGACTGATTTGAACACTTTGACCTTAGAGTTTGGAATTTTGATTTCTAGGACCATATACTTGCTTATCTTTATGTGAATAGTGAAACATTAGATATTTCATGCTAGCTTATTTCCTCACAAAAATTTGCATAAATATTTTGATCCTTTTGACAAATCTAGACCAAGTTGGGACATCATTTTTTTACACATTGTCCTTTTTAGAGTTTGTAGAACTCTTTGAACTTTTATTACAAAAACATTGACTATGGATCCCAAAATGTATTCCTACACTCATAGTGGACTCATGTATAATCCAGGGATTAATAATGTGGTTGCATAGGAAGAAATGGTGCAAGACCCCTATGTAGATAATATTTCTTATGAGATGGATTATTATTCCTCTTATAATGCTCAATTAGGGGCACAAATCCAAGATCCATTATATAATTATTTGATTAATACACCATCTTATTTAGAACAAGACTAAGAGCAAACTATGTAATACCTAGCTATAATACCTGTAATGGATGAGCCAGTACTTCAATAGTCATATTCTATTAATATGGCTTCCACGTATGATCTATTTATGTTTGAGTGAAATTTTTTAGAGAACAAAGATGAGATTTCGGTTAGAGATATAGAGGTAGGGGCCAAGTTTCCAACAAACTTCCCCCATGAAAATTTACCAAGTCTAGTAAGAGTGCCCCACAATATCATTTACGATCAATGGGATTCTTCTATAAATCCTATGGCTCTAGTCCAAATAATGTACCAAGATCCTAATATATGTAATTGAGGAAAAAACATCATGGAAGATCACTATAACCAAATGTATACATCATATCAAACATATCTAAATCTAGCACGTGATTTCAATCAGATGAACATGGTAAGTAAGCCTCTCATTAACCTAGTTCCTTCAAGAGGAGTGTTGATAGAGTTAACTGGATAAGAGAATCTAAATTTTGACCCATTTGTACAAACCATTTTAATAGATAACTTGATTCATATGCCCATTATTGAAGAAGTGTCTTTGGCCTCTACACTGAATAGTGAGCCAAACATAGAAGATAATATGCAAATAATATCCAATCTCAACCAAAGTGGTAGTAATATGTAAACAATTAGCCAAAAACATGTAATTATAGTTAATCCTATGAATAGGTCATCATATTAGGGAGTGGGATTTTATATGCCCCAAACTCAATCGATTGCTTCCTCAAATGTACAATCTATGGGATTAGGTAATCAAACAGTGACTAATATCACGCCTCAATGATATAATGTGATGAATCCTACTCCTCAACAAGTAATGATTAGTATTTCATAATAATAGGTAAAATCTAATGTATCAATGCAATAGGGGACAAATACATTGCCACCTCAATAAGGGGAAACAAATGTTCCACCTCATTGGGTAATGATGAACACACCTCTTCAGTCATAGAATAATATGCCAATCTAAAACCAAGCAATGACTAGTCAAAAACATGTAAATATTGGTCAATGATAGATGCCAAATCTATAACCTATTTTCCTCACAAGGATTTTAACATGGAGGTCCCCATGTTTCTCAAGTACCTACTAGATAATCATTGGTTCAAAATGTGCCACAAATCCAGAGACAGGGTCGTGGTCCACAAGTTTCCACTCAACAATAAGGTTTGATTAGTTGGTAGCATGTCCCTTTTCAACCACAACAGACATAGTATAGTTATATCCCTCCATCCCAACCAAAAAATCCTCCAATTTAAACCTTTATCACCAACCCAAACTGAAATATCATACCACCAAGTGTGTAATTTCAAGTACATCCTAATCTACATATGCATATTCCTGGTCCATTCCCCAACCAAGCCAATGTACTCCAATAAGTAGATCCATCATACCTTGGTAAAAATGTTCCACTTGTGACCTCTTAACCATCTATCCAAACCCAAATACTCCCTCAAACCAATATTCCTTCTAGTTTCCTATCCCAAGAATTGCAATAGATGAAAGATGTAATTATTGTCATTCAAGCTAGTAAACAAACTAAAAAGTTTAAATTGGATGACGTATGTTCCTATCCATTCAACATGGAGTATTTTTAGATACCATTTCCTCTAGGATATGAACCACTAAAATTGGATAAATACAAAGGGAAAGGTGACCCTAAGGCTCATTTGATCGAATTCTTCATATCATGTCAACCACTGGCATATAGTGACATATACCTTTTATTTTTGATTCCAAGAAGCTTGGATGGACAAGCCTTGGAGTGGTTTTTGAAGTTTCCCAATAATTTAGTAATGGATTTTGATGATCTTTTTGATAATTTTGTGCAGTAATTTTCCTATAATCTCAAACATGAGATTTCATTAATGGACTTAACGCAAGCATAGAAAAAAGTCGGTAAGAGTTTTGAAATTTATTTACAGTGGTGGAGATCCCTTGCAAGCCATTTCACCCATAATTTAATAGATAAATAATTAGCTACTGTGTTTACTAAAAATTTGCATAGTGAGATAGCATATCTTTTGGAACTACAATGTGCACATACATTCAAGGAGATTATTGATAAAGGTTTGTTGATTGAGAGCGAACTCATTAATAAAGGAGTCATCAAGCATCACAATCAACACAGGCTAATAACCATGAAAGATCAAAGCAATTCAACCACAATAGGAATGTTGTGGGAAATAGAGTAACTGAATCTTGTCATGTGCAAATGGTGTAAACATCATCTGTACCACCTTTTCAACTTACTCCTACTCAACTAGTGTGACAAGAACAACAACCAAAACCTTCACAACAAATACAATAGCTGTTACCATTACAAACCCCTCCTTCTAGAAGAACCATGCCTACACGTCATGTTTTTAGTGACCTAGGAGAACCTATTAAGTTTATATTTCATAAGTATGCTACTGCTAATCAGATTAGTTAGCCTATATCAAATCATTATCCACAAGGCATTCTTTATCCTGATTGGTATCATGAAAACAAATTCTATGACTATCATCGGGTCAATGGGCATAATCTACGAAGATGTGTCCAAATCAATTATTTAATTGAGAATATGTTAAAGAATGGATAGATAAAATTAGATAATGGTGCTTCCACTTCCAATAAAACTCTTGAGATTTATCAAAACCCCTTTCCCCAACATAACAATCAGCAACAACAAAATAATTAGCATAAACAACAAGAACGGCTAGTGCAACAGTAAAATCAAAAGTATCAAAATCAAAGGCTAAATCAGTAGAATCAACAAAATCAGCAACAAAACCCACAATTATAGAACAATAGTCAAAACCAAGGTCAAAATGGTGACAACCAAAAAACCTACCATGCAATTTCACATGACTAGAATAGGGTTGTAGGTCATATTGCAGGGGGGTAGCGTTAATACCATCTCCATTAATCCTAGACCAAACACTAATTAGTTTAGACCATTGCTAAACAATAAAATTTAACCAAATTATATGGATAATCCTTCTTTGACTTGGGAATGCATATAGGCAAACCTATAAATTAGGACTTCTCTTTTTGGACTTTATATCGATAACTTATCCTTGCCACATGACCACATGCAAGTGCACCGATAACTAAGACTTGTCCTATCTGGTCCCACACCATTCCCAACATCAGTTAGTAACAATGGTATAGTATTTAATCTTGATTATGTAATCAAAACTAAGAGGTTGAAGATTAATATCCTAGGCCCATAACCATCTACCACTTTGCATGTCATCCAACCAACCGTTTAGCCTCAGAATAAACCATTCACTACTGACCAAGATAAGAAGTTTGATATTGTGGAATAATTAAAAAAAACACTAGCACACATTTTTATTTTAGATTTGTCACAAAATTCAATAATCCATAGAAACATCTTGAATGATTTTTTGACCCAATCCACTATTTTTAATGACATATCCCCTAATAACTTTCAAGCTTTGGTTGGACACCTAGCTCCAACCCAACAAGTCACATTCAACCAAAGCAATATGGCTTCCCTTGGCCTATTCCAGAATAATCCATTATACATAAAATTTTATATAAAGTGACATAAAGTGAAATGTGTCCTTATAGACAATGGATCAGGCCTCAACATAGTGTCTCTAAAGCTCATCAAGCTTCTTGGGTACACAATGGCAGATCACTAGCCAGAAATAATAACCATCAAAGCTTATGATAATCAGGAAAGAGAATCACAAGACACCATTAGTCTACCAGTTATCATTAGGCCTTTGACCCATGATACATTTTTCCATGTGCTTGATCTTGAGTTATCATATAACATGCTTCTAGGCAAACCTTGGTTACATGTGATTCATGAAGTCCCATCAATGCTGCACCAATGTATCAAGTTTTCCCACTTAGGGATGGAAGTGAATATTCTAGGAGATTTACACCCATATGAGCACTGCAAGCATCTTAAAGCCAAATTTCAAAACTATAATTATCAGTAAGATATGAATCCCAATTTCAAGAAGGTTAAAGGAAAGGCTATACTTATTGATCCTTCACTAGATAATTGCATAGATCTTAATACCTTAGATTCCCTTTCCCACATGCCACTTCTTGAAGCTTCTAATCATTTCACCATTTCAGATAATGGATCAGGAGAGTATGTGACCCATGATAA
Organism: Torreya grandis; assembly: GCA_037957365.1. Classification (NCBI taxonomy): domain Eukaryota; kingdom Viridiplantae; phylum Streptophyta; class Pinopsida; order Cupressales; family Taxaceae; genus Torreya; species Torreya grandis. Next base: position 2,072,650 of record JARHVA010000406.1, read on the forward strand.
ATTTCATATTTCCAATCTTCCTTAGAATCCAAAAACCTTTGGGAAACCTAAAGTCATCCCACATATGCATTGGCAACAAAAGAACAAAGATAAGGGACCTATCACATTTGTACTAGCATCTGGCCTAGAACCTAACCCTCTTGAATGGGAAAAATCATGGTTATACAATGAAAACCAAGTTGATTGTTATAAAAATTCCAAGTATCCTATTCCTAGTAGGATCATGGAGCATCACAATTATGAAGGAAGAGGCTTCGAACCGAATCAACAAGGAACCATCAAGCCAATTTCCATGACTAAGTATGAAAGACCATAAACTACTTGGGGGTGACCCCACATATCTTATTCAAACTCCATCACCAATGACTAGTGATGATGATGATGATAGCAAAGTAGAGTCTGATCATAACCTCACCTTTGTTGACCTAGCTAAAACCAACCTATTTGATAACAATGCCATTTGTACCCTTACCTTGGCCATTCATCACAACTATTTGCCATTATATTATCCCCAAATGATAGATTGGGACCAAGAAGAATCCATTCTACCAATTGATGAGTTCCAGAATGATGAGGCATTCTATGATTTCTTAGGCCTTAGAGACAATGTTCCATTGGAAGATCATAAATCAAGGTTCTCAATCACATTGGATACTGCTGCCTATTTTAGAGAGTGAGTGAACACCCTTAGCTAAAAAAAATAAGTAAAACATTGAGGTCCCAAAGTGAAAACCTCTTTAAGGTACTTTTTGACCAAAGAAAAAGTAAAGATAAAGGCCAGTCTAGTGGTGAAAACCTATTTCAGGTGCCATTAGACGGGGGTATTCATTCTTCTTTAAATTTAGACTAGGAGACCACCAATGATGAACTTGCCTATGGATCCAAATTTAGCTTTGAGAAAAAACAAGTATTTGATCAAATTATCCAAGAATTTTTGACTATTTTTGTTACATGGCTAGATCTCCCATTAGGGACTCAGATTCATCATGCTTAGGAGAAGTTGAAGAGCAAGTCCTAACAGAGGACCCTAACATAATTAAATAGTTCAAGTCACTACCTACTATCCTAAAAGATAGTTCAACCCTTCTAGTTAAAGATAAAATAGAGGTAAATATCAAGACTCTATCAGACCTAAAATGGATAAAACTAGGAGTGTCCCTCACTGAGGAGGAATGTGATGTCTTTATAGCTTTGTTGAGAGAATTTATAGATATCTTTTCATGGGCCTATTCTACCATGCCAGGTTTAGACACCACCTTGGTTCTGTACCATCTTGTGGTTAATCCTGATGCTAGAATGGTAAAATACAATCTATGTAAGATGCATCCTTGCATTTTTGTATTAGTAAAGAAAGAGTTAGAAAAAATCTTAGAAGAAAGATGTATCCGATCCATTGACTACTTAGAATAGATCTCTAATGTGGTACCTCTTAGTAAAAAGCTTGAAAGGATTAGAATCTATACTAATTTTTGAGACATCATAAAGCTTGTCCTAAATATGATTTTCCCTTGCCTAATATTCACATGATCATTGACTCCATGACCGGTTATGAAATTCTTTCACTCATGGATGGCTTTTCAGGATATAACTAGAGCAGAATAGCACTAGAAGACCAACATAAAACAACATTCACCACTCCATGGGGAACATTTTGTTATCAAGTAACACCATTTGGCCTTAAGAATGCTAGATATGGGCCATGACTATCATATTCCATGATATGATGCATGATATTGTTGAAGACTATGTCGATGATGTATTAGGAAAATCCAAAACTAGGGCCAACCATCTAATAGTGTTGCATAAGATATTTGAAAGATTATGGGAGTACAAAGTTAGACTCAATCCAAAGAAATGTGTGTTTAGTGTAACTTTAGGAAAAATACTTAGCTTCATTGTGTCTCATAGAGGTAGTTAATCATCAATTAGGTTACATATCATTTTTAGACCAAATATGACAAACTAGTTCTATATAAAGCCATGGTCAACACTCTTAAACAACAAATTGTCAATATTTAGTTTGATCACATATCAAGGGCTAGTAACAGAACTATCGATTCCATGGCTACTATTGGCTTTCTAATTTGAAAAATAGATAAAGTTAGAGAGTATCAGTTCCTCATCAAGAATTTATCAACACTAGCTCATGAACCTTTAGCCATTGCCATGATTTGTGATATTGTTGGTCCTAATTCTATTTGGTACTTAGACCTTTAAAACTACCTTCATGACTAAGTTATACCACCTAACCTATCTTTAAAACAAACCAAAGCCTTCATTCATCATTTCAGTCATTATAATAGACTTGGATCCACCCTTTACCATCAAAGTTTTGATGGAACTCTACTTTGTTGTTTAAACTCGGTAGAGTCTACACTAGCATTAAAAAAAGTTCAAAAAGGAGTGTGTGGAGCTCATGCTAGTGAGGCAATCCTATCCAAAAATCTTTTGTGTACTAGTTATTATTCGACCATAATAGACATAGATGCCACTGCCTATGTAAAAAAGTGTGACAAATGTCAATGGCATGCTAATCTGATTCATGTTCCAACAAAAAATTTGAAACCGATGTTGACACCATGGCCATTTTATACATGGGGACTTAACCTCATTAGGAAGATTAACTCCACTTCATCTGATGGCCATAAACATATCCTTACCACCACTGAGTATTTCACTAAGTGAGTTAAAGCTATACCCCTCACTTACGTGATTGGAAAACAAATTTCCAAATTCATTTTCAACCACCTCATTTGCCACTATGGTATCCCCTCTAACATTATATCTGATAATAAAGGATCATTCAAGAAAAATGATGTAGAATAGTTATGTATTGAATACAACATCACATAACATTTTTCTACAACATATTACCCTCAAGGTAATGGCCAAACTGAGGCATCTAATAAAACCATTATCAACATTCTCAAAAAGATTGTCAATGACGTCAGTCATGATTGGCACCTCTATATATTCCCTACCCTTTGGGCATACCATACAAATCATCATACCCCCATAGGAGCCATTCCATACTCACTTATTTATGTTACTAAATCCATCCTTCCCATTGAGGTCGAATTACTTTCACTATGCATCTCTTTCAAGCATGTCTTGTATGATCATGACTATCAAGTAGCTCACCTGTAAGAGCTAGATTTAATTGATGAAAAATGCACAACCATGCTTAACAATATTCAATCATATCAGAATTGACTCAAAGGCCACTATAATCAACATGTGAAGTATAGAACATTTGAACTTGGTGTTCTTGTTCTTAAAGAAAACCAAAAGAATACCATGACTGATAAGAAGCATAAAGGGAAATTCAAACCAAATTGGATAGGGAATTTCATCATTACTATAGATTATGGATTAGGAGCATATAGGGTCACCACACTAGATGGAGATGAAATTCTTGAGTCAATGAATATTATTCATCTCAAGTGGTACTATGCTTGAGCACTAAGGTGTATTGTCTATAAGGACTATTTTAGTTATGCCATTTTATCACTATTATTATTTGTACAAATACCATCCTTATCTATCCTCTTTTCCATATCCACTTTTTTCATCCATTCTATCAGACCAGTGTGTTTTAAAGCCTAGCCTATTTGACCTTGGTTTTTACCATTCGTTACATAGTTTTAGCATCGAGGTATCTGATCAGTTTCATCAGTTGGTTCAAGTACTCCAGGTATATAAAGAATATTTTGGGACAATGTGATTAAAGTTTTGGCAGTTGCATCTTTCATTTGTTATTCTTTTCTTACCACTGGTCTTGCTACTAATTATAACCACCTTTAGGCAAATTAATACCATTGATCTATGCATTGTGTCCTGATTATAACCACTTATGGGCAAACTAGGGGAAACATTAAGCCTTGACGTAACAACTTGCCACTTCTTATGCCATGCTATGCCTTTTTACCAACTGTGCCTATTTTTTTTGAATTGACTACTACACTCATCAATTTCCTCCACTGTAAAGGTAGAACTACAGTGACTTGAGGTCCTACTCTAAGACTATGTAGGCAATGCTCAATACTTGTTAAGGTTAGCTCAGTTACCTTTCTCCACCACACTCTCACATTTTGTGAGCAACCTCAGCCATACTCTCATCATTTTGTGAGCAACCTAAGTTTTAACACTCTCATCATTTTATGAGCTTAAACCATTTGGTGTCTCATCATTCCTGATCAAGTTGAGATACCTCTAAAACAATTCCAAAAACATTTGACTTATCATTAGAAAAGAACAAAAATATTGACCACTTCTTTGCCTTAAGGATTTTGGGAACCCTTATTAAGTTACAAGTAAATCACTTGTCATTTAGTTTCCTCATCCTTTTTGGCCTTTTTCTCTCATGCACTTTCCATTTTACAAGACCATTCCTATTCTTCTATCACATCCATTCTTTTTGTTTTCATTAGTTATCATTTTCTTCTCATTCCCTGAGAGAACTACATTTGATTTGAAGTTTTTTATTAGATATAACATCCATGGAACTATGTAGATAGCATCCACTTGCCTAATGCATATGGAGACAAATCGACCACCCCTTCCCTTTCTTTTATTCCCCCATTTTGTTCATTTGTTAAGGTGCCACCTATTTTCTAAGGGTAATGTCTGTAGGGTTTTTTGTTTGTTTATTTCTATTTATTTTTTTGTTTGTCTACCTATTTGTTTGCTTTCAACATGGTTTCCTTGATTTATTTTATGTGTGTTCATTGAGTAATTCACCTCTCAAACTTATCCTTGAATCCATCCATATTCATATGTTTACATTATCATCATTGTTTCTATCATTGGTGAATTATTTTCTATTGAGTGTTGGATTACAGGAGCCAGTCCTCATGATGTTATATCATGATGCCTACCGACACGTGCTACAATAAACCTTAGCTTCAAGAAGTCTATTTAGAAATGGTGGCATCTCTTTAGTACTAACATCTTGATTTAATCCTAATAATATCCCAAATAGAGTAATTAACCGTGAAAGAATTTCAAATTTTATTAGTTCGGATGAGCATCTCCCTACTAGTAGGTTGTTCCAATTCATCATTACCCTCTATCTTAAGTTATCATCATCCTTGGCTAAGTTTATCATGTTTACCATAATCGGGGTCTAATTATTATAACCACCTATGGGCAAATCATTGCACACCATCCCACCTATATTTCTTAATGATTATAACCACCTTTGGGCAAATCATTGTGTTGTCACCACTTTAATTTTTCTACCCATACAAGGGCATGTTATTATTTGTCTATCCTAACTAGGGTAGCTCCATCTTCTTAATTATTATAATTACCTTTGGGTAAATCATTGTGTTATCATACCATGTTGCCACTATTAGGATACAATGTTTATAACCACCTTTGGGAAAATCATTGCACACCATCCCACTTGCATTTTCAATGATTTTGACTACTTTTTTAGTCTCATTATGTTTTTCAGCCCATCATCATTCCTTTATTTGGTCCCCTTGCTTCACTTCTTTCTTTTTGAGGGACTAGTTATTGACCTACTTGTGCTAACCATTCCCTTGAGGGGGCATCATATAGTTAGTTTATCATCATTGCAGTTGTAGGCATACATGACCTTTTCATTCTTTGAGAAGATGTTATTATGTTTATAGCTTGTAACACCTTCCAAAATAGGGGAAAACTGTAGACACCTAAATCTAGCCATTGATAACCTCTAATCAAGATTTTGGCTAATTTCCATTCAAAACACATAATTTGGCTTAAAAACACTAAAACGTGCTAGATGTGAAACTGATGTATTCAAGTGCCAATTTTGGCCAGGGTATTCCTAAATGGGTCAATGTAATTTATGGGCTAACTAACTTTGATCAGATTATTTTGAGTCAAAATGCTAAATTTGCATCTAGGTGCTCTGGATTGATCTTTCCTATCAAATCTCTTGCACAATACATGTGCCTTTGTTATTAACTATTGGTAACATCCTAAATGGGATAATGGATCCAACACATTTGACATTGCCTTCCAATTCTAATCCAATCAAATTTTAGACCAATAACAAGACATTCTAATCAATTTGAGTAATTTGTACACAAAGTGCTTAAACATGATTAAGATATAATTAATCTAAATCAAGGCCTAATTAATAATTCCATGGAAACTTGTTGAATACTTGTTTTTAGAAATGAATATTGAATATCTGCATCATCAAGTGACTTCATTTCTTGGGAAGACATCCCTAGCCATAAATGCCACAAATATCAAGATTAATGCCCTCCATGCCTCATCAATGCCTTCCATGATGCCCTTCATGCCTCTAAATTGCCCCTTATTCCAATGTCATGATGAAGATAATTGTAAACTTAATTTCAAAAATTAAATTAATCCTCAACCATACATCTCAATCTTGAGATGGATGATTTAGGTTGATTCTAATCAAATCTAAAAATCTATAAATAGATAATTCATGAACATCATTTTTAAGACTTGAGAATGCAAATTTATAATGTATAATTAATTATAAAGCTTCAAGAAATTAGTGTTACCATGACAAATTGATTCCAAGCCAATCCAAGCCACAATCTAAAGGTGCCAAGGAGAGATGGAAGTAGCCAAGATTCCATTGCCAAGGACTTCATGAGCACAAGCTGAGCAAGCCACTACAACAAGGCATTTTGAGCATCCAAGGAAGGTGAAATAATTCTTGTGTTTTATTCCTTACTTTTTAGTTGTGTTTGCCATTTGCTTTTGTTAAGTAATCTCTCCCTAGTGTCTGGGCCTAGAGATGTTATGCTAGTTAGTGTGTTTATTTAATTTTGTTTTCATTTTGGAAATAACACCATACTAATCATCCTCTCTTGAGTCAAATTCCTAGATTCACACCATGGTTTCCTCAAACTTCTTAAATCTATCCTCATGAATTGATAGGATATCAAACTCTTTCAAATTCTTATTTTTTCACAATATGCCCTTGATCATTGTTTGTAACTGATCACTTTGAGCTTGGGCCACTTCTAGGATTTTCTCCTCAAACATCTTATCTTATCTTGGCTTCTACCCTACCACTAGAGTTAGACCAACAAAAGGTTCAACCTTTTTAATGTGAACTACTCACCTTCAACCATTGATTTCTTCTCAATTACTTTTTCCATGTTAGCTATCTCTAGGTTGAACCAAATTCCCACTGATTATTCAATCACTTATGGAGTAAGAATCTTGACTTGTACTACACCTAAGTTATAGGAAGATCCACCTATGTTCCAATTGACTCCCCAAGGGGAACAATGCATCTTTAATTTTCTTATTGTTGGAGTTTCACTATCTAGGGATTGAGTTCATCATGCACATAGATATTGATAGAATTTGTAACATCCCAATGGTGGTTCATGGTTGGAATATTTTACAACATGCCATATATTAGGTATTTTGGAATGTAAGGGCCATAATTGGAGTGTCTTCACTGAAAAAGTTGATTTCAGTCCAAGGTTGAGTGAAAGTCAACTTTGGCTTCTTGCCTCCTGCTTGAACTAGAACTAGCTCAACCTTCCTTTTGGGTTGGATTGCAATTGGGACCAAGTCCAAAGTTACTTCCTTTCCATTTTCTTCCTTTGTTTTCTCCTCATTTTGGGATTGAGTTTATTTAATTTGTACTTTCTCTTCATTTGATTCATAAGCACTAGCTAGTGATTTTAAGGCATCCTCTACTATCTTCTCAAGATCTAATGCAATCATGTCAATCTCTTTCAATAGATGAATCTAGTTTAAGTCGAGTTGAAGAGGATGCCACTTCACAAGTTCTCCTTTCCTCAGGTCTATTTTATTTTAGCCTTGGTTGTGTTGGAGGAGGTCTAAAAGAAGGTCTTGATAAAAAATGGTACTACAAAGGCCCCATCTACCATAGATCTTCACTTGGCTTTTGATCTCTTAGCAGTTTAGTTTTGATCTTGATGTTATGCTTCTTTAACCTTACTAAGACTTATGTGAATGAGGAAGATTGAATGCACATTACATCATGGACACCAGGGTGATTTTCATAAGTCATGTTGATTTGTTTGGCCTTCAAATGTTTTCTAACCCTTTTATAGTGGTCCTATTATCTCATTTCATCAATCTACAAATTAGAGGACCTGTGGCTAGAGATAGTCTCTACATGGTCCTATTCATAAAACATAGTCCTATTAATATTCAAAGGAAAGGAATGGAGTAGTACTTTCCTTTTGATTTTACAAAAGCTACCTATGCCATGCAACAATTGGTAAGCTACCTCTTGTTCTACCAACTTTGTGGGTACATTGACTGGTAACCTAAGGGGTTGGCTCATAGTTCCTTCTATCTAGATTATAGTTAAATATGGATATATCCAAATATCCCCAATGAGATCAACATACTTCTTTATCAAAGAGCTAAAACTCATCATGGGGATCCTTATAATGGCTTCACTTAAGGCTAGGTATACACAGTCACATATGAATTAGATATGGTCCCTGTAATTAAATATATGCAATTTTAAATAATACTAGGAGACTATTTGTCTCCCAGCTAATGACCATTCTTTCATGCTGGGGAATTTGGTTGTGGCTAGCAAAGCATCCCAAAGATAAGACATCATATAGAAATGGATGCTAATTTTCTTCTTTATTGCAAAATTTTTTTGCTTCAAATATTGATCATCTATCTATGAGGGGGAATAAGTCCCTTCTCAACCATGAAATACACAAAATGGACCAAGATTTTATTGACATAGGTGGTGGAGGGGTTTCCAAACAACCATTCAACAATGTCATAATCATCCTAATGCCAACTCTAAATTGGGTGATTGGGATCTGTCCATTGAGGTCAGAGATTAATTGGGTTCTTGAATACAACTATGGGGCAAGGATGGTTTTTGGGTCATTTTTAATGGACCATTCTTTGATTGTGGGTAAATACACTTGAGGCTTGGGTAACTTATAATAATATTTGAAGGAAATAGGGGAGATTTAATTAATTCTTTTAAACTTAAGCTCATGTATTATCATGTCTTAATCAATTTTATAATCCTTAAACACATGATCAATAACATTGATGCAATGTAATACCTCTAGCTTTGTTGTTTCATAGTGAAGACTTATCATTTGAATGGTGAGAAGGTCATCACGTCTTTGGATAACTGATGTAATCTTTGCAGCCTCTATAGTAATGGCTAACATATCCTCAATGGTCTAAAAAATCTTGGACCAATTGTTATCTCTTGTGTTTAAGGCCATAATGTCAAATTTGGTATCCTTGAAGACTCTCCCTTCTAAATCCATGCTTAGATAGAGTTATGTGTCCTCTCTATGTTGTTTTCAAGATACCATGACTGTGAGTTTATGCAAATTCTAATTAGTGGTCTATAATTCACCTCTAGATCAATTTGCACTTACTCAAGTGGTAATTGGAATCTCTCAAGCTTTATTATGATTAATTTGTGATTGAATTAGGGATTTGGAGATGCTTAGGGTTTTTTTGCAAGTCTTTTTGAGCTTTGATGGCAACATATTTTTCACTTGAGTGAGTTTGTGGCTTATATTTGATTTGGACCTTGGCATTTATACCTTTTCTTTTTGGATCCCATAAAATCTTTGGTTTTATCTCCTTCTACACAAGTTACATTGCTATGGCATCTACATGGCACTTTCATGGCAAGCTGCTCATCAATGTTTAAAAATTGATTATTGTCTTTTAAAAAACCTACTTTATCTCACTCTATTAGATCATTCTACACAAATCAATGCAAATCATTGATCTCAATCCTAAGAGTTGTACACCACTAGTTTCTATTTATACTAGGCCCTGAGGTTATGACACTTGGTAACCCCATGGGTCTCTCAAGCTCTATCTCCTGTCAGCATTTCTAGTTAACACATTCTCACCATGTGTTAGTCTTACATTTTTTAGATCTCCTTTGAATCTTAACTTTGGCTACACTTCATTGGATCAATCTTATCCACATGAACGTGAGTCATAGATCTTGTAAAGGTGAACAAAGTTTAAGTTAGGGTTGAGACATAAAGAAATTAGGTTATAAACTTTAGACTATGGTTTTATTTTGTGTTAAAAACATGAAATAAACCTCATGCTAAAATATTAAATCTAAGCTTATCACATATTAAAAAAGGGACCCCGAATATTAAAAAGGACCTAATGTAAGGTTTTTAACCTAAGGTTTTATTGTATTAATAAACATGATAAAAATTTAGGGTAAAATCTCTAGGCTATCTTATAACAATATGAACCTACATTTGTTTGATCAAGACAATAAAATAGACCAAAAGATAAGGGGATATATATGGGTCAAGCATAAGGTTTTATCCTAAGGTTTTGTCAAAGGTTTAAAAACATGACTAAATCTTATGATAAAATTTAATCTAAGTCCATGGCATTTATAATTATTCCCACATAATTTTATTTAGTCTATGATAGGTCTATGAAATATCAATTTTGGTATTGAGGTAAAAATCCCTAATCAGACTTATTTTCTAAATGAGATTGTGATCACCTGCAACACAAAGATAAACATGTTCATTCATCTAGATGAGATTGGTTCTTGAGATTGAATTTAATGGTCTTACAAACATCAATGACAACCTTGTGTATGTCAATTTATGATCGTGAGAACATCAAATTTTAGTTCTCATAATTAACCATAGGGGCTAAAATTTGATAGCCTCACGAATGTCAATGATGGCATCACAAACATCAATTGATAGTTACAAGAGCATCAAATGTAAGGTGACCCATTTAACCATAGGGAATAAAATTTGATGGCCTCATAGACATCAATGATAACCTTACAAACATCATTTAATGGGCATGAGAACATCAAATTTAAGTCCCATGAATAGTAGGTCTTATATAAACTTTGAATTGATATGCATTATTTTATTGATCTAGCCCGAGTAATTATGGGTTATCGATTATGATTTGGGTAGTTGGACATCATTGGATCCTACAGTCATAAAGGGATTAAGTGAGCTCAGGACCATATGAAATTTAGACCAAATTATAACATAAGTCTTTAATAAAATGAAGACACTTTGAATAAGTAAAGTCATAACATAAGTTTTATCCTAAGGTTTCATTGTATTAATAAATACAATAAAAAACTTAGGGTAAGACTTAGGCTAAGTCTACATTATAATATAAAGGAACCCATTCTGATCCATGATGAGCTCGCTCTATTTGATCAACTTCATCTAATTAGGTGTAGACTGTTGATCTTACAAACAAGCACATGGTTTAAGTCAAGGATCAAATACATATAAGAATTAGGGTAAAGTCTTAAGGCCAAGGTCTTGTTTCTATTAATAAACATGAATAGGGCCTTAGAACTAAGACATTAATCTAAGTTAATAACATATAAAAAGGAACCTGCATATAAAAGGTTAGACCACATTAAAATAAAAGGGAATAAAGGGCGTGAGATATAAAAGAGACCTAATATATAATTTTTAGACTAAGGTTTGGTCATGTTGAAAAACATGGCTAAACCTTAGTATAAAAATTTAACTAAGTCCATAGTATAACAAAAGTTCTTGTGTAATTTTATTCCTACCAAATTTGAATTTGAATGAGGGGTCTAAGCTAGGATTTCTAAATGAGGGTTTCAGGAAGCTTGATCATGGATTCAATTTGACTTTTAACAAACCAAAGGTTGGTAAAAAGTCAGATCAAGATAAAAGCATTAAAATTATGAAACCTAGACATTGTCTACCTCTAATGGACATCTGCTAGACCTATAACCTGAAACATGAAGATCCAAAGTTAGCAAAATTTAGACAAGGTTAAACTAGAGCCATGAACAAGTATACCAACTAGAATATGGTGTGGGTGATCTTAAAATATGAATAATATGCAAACATGGTAGTGATGTTCTAATCAATGGATTTTTAAAATTTAAAGTATAAATTTGCATAATTTTAATATAAGGGTCCTCATTTTTTAGAAATGGGGGTATGTTGACCTCAAAAAATGGTGACTTCCCGAGGAAACATAACAATATGTTAGAATTTAGAGACTCTAGTTTAGACAAATAACTAGATTACCTATTCCACTAGATTAGTGCCATTATCAAGATTAGTTCATGGTTAAAATAAACCTTGAATCTATAGAATTAGGATCAAACATCAAAAGCTAGCCATGTTGTGTGTGTGCTTTGATTTCTTTTACTATTTGCCATGGAATTTAGGGGATAACTTCTAGGTTTCATGTCTTAAATCATTAGCATTAACTTACAACATATTTGGATATTCATTAAGAACCATGTTTTAGCTAATGGAGACATTGGGAATTATTTTGATACCAATTGAACATCTATAGCCTTGAAAAATATTCCTTTGGCTCCACTAAAGGTCTTTCTCCACTACCATCCAAGCATTCATAGCCCCAGTGGAGATTACTAGAATCACCTTTGCTTGGAAAGCTTTTGATTTTACAATAAGCTCTTACTTTTTATAAATTTTTAGATCTTTTGAACTTTCTATCAAAGGTTGAGAACTAGGTTAGATAGGTTTAGGGATTTGGTCAAATGTTTGATATTTAGGCAATAACCTATGATTGCAACCTTTGTCTCAGGTAAGGATATTTGTTAAGTGCAAACGTGACTATGCCTTAACAATTCAAGATTTTATCCCACATGTGAAATTCTTCTCAAAACCAAGTTTAGATCAAAAAAATGTTTAATTTCTTATAGAATAGCTAACCTATCCACTAGTCCTTACCAATTTATATAAACTATAATCATCAAGCCTATATTTCAAACCCATGGTCAACATATGCTTAAGATTCATACCTGCATTTCTAAACTTTGGGGTTCCTAGGTAATCAAATGAACTTTGAGCCAAGGGATATTCAAAAGGACTTATTAGGATCAAGGAATGATGCAAAGCAAACAAAAACATATAATATAAATCAAAAGATCAAGGGGTAAAATAAAGGAAACAAAATATACACAAACTTATGTACAAATAAGGGACAAGAAGGAAAGAATAAAAAGAAACTAATCTACCTACCTACACTAAATCTAACTATTCTTATAGTTTACTCCATGAAGACCCCAAGTGGAGTAGTGGAAAAATAATTATTGATGTACTGTCCATTAAGGGGCAGTGTTTATTCTAATCATTGTAGGTCTTTTAGCTTGAAAGTGTTATTTCTAAGTGTCTCAACAATTTGGAAGGGATCTATCAATAAAGGTGTGAACTTCGCATGTTTACCTTTAGGCTCAGATGCCTTGTCCCAAAGAAGAATTAAGTCTCCTTATCTGAATACATTTATCTTAGAGCACTTATCAAACCACCTCTTCACTATGGTTTGGTGACTACTAAAGTTTGAAAAAGCCTCTTATCTAATATCTTCCATTTGAACAATATCCAGTAGACTTGAATTTACCAATTCATGATCATCCTCCATGTACTCTTACATGAGCTGATATGTTGGTAGCTTGAGTATAATGGGGAATATGGGTTATTGGTCATATACTATTAATAAAGTTGATGATTTGAGAGCCTACTTGACCCTTATTCTATCTACCCATAGGGCATATTTGAGAAGCTTGTGTCATGTTCTGGGTTTGTCTACAATAGACTTATTTATTATCTTCATAATTTTTTTGTTAGTTGAATTAGATACTCAATTACCTTGGGGGTAATAGTTGGAAGAGAAATTGAGAATAATACTGTTATCATATGCCCATTTTATCATTTCAATGGATATAAAAGCAAATCCATTGTCACATACTAGAGAGACTAGAGTCCTAAATCTGGTGCATATATTTTCTTCAAAAAAAGTAATCACTTATTTAGTTTTACATTATTTAGTGGCTACTATCTCAATCCATCTAGTGAAATAGTTATTAGCTGTCAGAACATACTTGTGACCTTATGATTAATTGGGGTTAATTATCCCCATGAAATCTCATCCCCACTAAGAAAAAGGTTTGTCTTCCATAACTGGCTTAGTGGCATGGCTACCTTGGGCTCTTTTGTGTTGAATATATGGCATGAATGACACTACCTTACATGTTTGTGGGAATCCTTGAATATTATGGGCAAGTAGTAACCAATTCTAAGGAATTTATAATTTTTACTTCCAAATGGTTGTCCACTACCCAACTTCTCATGAAAAGTGCTCATGGTCTCAACTACCTCTCTTTTGGTTACATACCTAAGATAAATGCCTTCAAAGTTTTTTTTTTGTACAACACTCCATCTTTAATTAGGTAGTGGGATGCTTCAAGTCTTAGGTCTCTTTTTTGTTCCCTAGTCAACCCTATAGGACAAGTGCCATTTATTAGTAGATAAATAATAAGATCATACCAATCATTGGATTAAAAACTTTCTTGTTTAGCCTGCATGGCATTTAACTTGGGGATAGCATTAGAAATCATTTGAATCAAACCTTGGCATCTTACTAGTTTTATAGTTTTCATCTCAATGTCATACTCCTAAAAAATATACATCTACTTACCTCTCCTTTCTCCTAGCTCATTCTGACTTAGCATGAGCTTGGTGGTAGGGTCTGGTAAGATGGCATGCACTTTATTCCTAAGAATGTAGTGCATGAATTTAATTACTAACTTAACTAATGCACATGCTCGTTTATCAATTAAAAAATAATTTAACTCCACATTTTTAAATTTTGTGCTCATAAAAGCAATTAAATGGTCACATCCATTAATTTTCTGAGTTAAAACTATAGTAATAGTGTGATCAGAAGCAAAGGAGTAAAGATAAAAATCCTTAGAGAAATATAGACTTATCAGGACTAGAGCTTGTCTAATTGCCTCCTTGATGTCCTTAAAATCCTTCTTGGTTTCATCATTTCAAGTGATTTTGATGTCTTTCTTAAACATATCATTCAATAGTTTGACAATTTTTGCAAAGCCAAAAATAAACTTTCTTATAAAGTTAATTTTTCCAAAGAATGAATTCAATTTTTTTCTACTATTTGGAGGCTCTATTTTTGATATAGCTTCTATTCTATCTAGATCTATAGAGATTATTTCTTTAGTAATGACATGGCCAAACAAATTTTCCTTAGTAACACAAAAATATTCTTCTTTGGGTTGAGGGAAATCTCATACCTTCTACACCTTTCAAATACCTAATATAAATGCACGATGTGGTCCTTATTTAAAAAAAATAGTCAGATCATCTATGTATATAATAATACATTTACCTACCAAACCTTTTAAAGCATGATCTATGGCCCTTTAGATTGTTGACCCTACATTGATTATCCCAAAAAACATCCTTTTGTAAGCAAATGTGCCCCACTTGGTAGTGAAAATAGTATTCATCTTGTCCTCTTGATTCACCAACACCTAGTTATACCCTTAAAAAACATCAAGAAAGGACATCATATCAGAACCAAAAACACTTTGTATGACCTGGTCTAGAGAAGGAAAAGGATAGTTGTCAGGAAAGGTGGGGATTCTAACTTTGTACACATAAACATTAGCATTATTAGTCTTGGGCGGCCTACCAGGATTTTTAGACAAGGACTCCAATAAAAAGTCCCTTTGCTTAGTTATCTATGTTAATTCATGTAATGTAATACTAGCCTTAATTTCTTCATGTCTTCCACAATATTATACCCAGTTTTATTAGAAAAATTAGACACATCAATACAATGTTTAGAAGTACTTCCCTTTGGAGGCTTTGGGTTATTATCTAAAGAAGTATCTAGAGGAGTGCTAAAGTTATTTGGGGGAGTTGAAGTAGTCAAAGGCTGCTTTTGCTTCCTGTTCTTTAGAGGGTAGGTCCTTTTTATGAACCATTAAAAATCATAGAATTCCTTAGGAATGTCATTAGTTTCATTATCTTATTGGAAAGGGAAGTTAAACATCTCCAACATGAAGGTTTGGTTAGCAGATTTAGATCTTAATGTACATGCACCATTATCTTTATTAGGAATCACTTCAAATGTATCCAACTCTTCTTGAAATGTCTCAAATCTTTACATAATTCAATGCAATCTATCTTACCATGCCTAGAAGTATAATGTACTCTATAATAATCAGGCAAAGGAATACCAATAAGATTTATATTCATTATTTTCTTATCATTTTGATGAATCATTTCTCTTATTGTTATTGTAACTATAATTATGGAATCTATTACTGGGCCTATTGGACCTTTGGAAAGAAAAGTTCCTACATGATCTCTCTCTAGTATTACCAACTTGTTTCTATAGCTGAAGAAAATCAGTGCTTAACTTTTAGACCATGTTTAAGATAGAGTCATTTTAATTTTTGGGTGCCTCTAAATTATGAACCCAAATGTTATTAGTACCAATGGCTAGTACTAAGGCTTTTTGATCACTTGGATTAAATCCATTTGCAATAGTATTTAACAATCCAAAGTTCTAGTTAGGATGAACATGACTTAAGGGTAATTGGTTCAAAGTTAGGATATGATTCAAAGATGGCATATTCTAATTGTTATTAGGGAAGACATTCAGAGTGATAAAATGTGGGTTAACATTGGGGATAGAGTAAGCCATCTAACCTTGGGGCTATATTTGATCATTAATGGTCATTGATTTAGAATATGCCAAGGCTAGAGTATTCATAGGTCCAACAACTCTCTTTATGAAAATAGGGGTCATAGGATCTAAAGCATCCTTATATATTTCTAAGGCTAAAGCCTCATCTAGTCTATAAGGAGTTATAGTCCTACTAAACATCTTTTATAACCTAGCATTGAAAGCTCTTATGGGTTCATTTGCATCTCTTTTTACTATGATGAATTGTTGGTACAAGATACAAGGGCTAATAATTTTGCCAAATTGGTCAATGTAGACATTTTTAAAATGGTCATAACTATTAATGTAATTCTTATGTAAATTTAAAAAAACATTCATATGCAACATCTTTAAAAGTGAAAGGAAATATTCTACATGCTACATCCTCATGGACTACATTTAACAACCTTAATGCAACTTTGAATGATTTAATATTTTCCTCAACATTTACAATACTATTAGGATTAAATATTGGAAAATATTTCTTAGGTTTATGGGGAAGGTCATGTACCACATCTGACACATTGATAGAAGAACCACCTAGCCAAGACATACCTTGATAAGGGTCAAAAATAGGAGCAATATGAATGGGTGAATTTTGAAAAGATTTTGAAATATTATGCTTATCTTTGTCTCTCCTAGATATTCTATGGACTTCTAATTCAAATAGAGGTTCCCTAGTCTATGAATGAGATCTTATTCTAATTCATGGTAATTCTAGCTTGATAATTTTGAATCCTATTTGAAATATGATGTGTCAAATCAATCTTTACAAAGGGCAATGATTAAACTTGCACATTAAGAAAATTTTGAAAAGATTCATATAAATAAAAATGAAGGACTATAACCTTCAGCTAAATTAGCTCATAAATATAACCTAACACATAATTAAGATCAACCTTTACATGTTTTAAGCTCAGATGGACTCAATTGAGTAAAGGTTCTAAGAATCTTTGATCAAAATAGCTATTATTAACCTCAAAACTATTGGTTTCACAATTCTAAAGATATCATTACCAAAATCTAACATGCCTTCAAAGAATATCAATCTTTGTATAAATGATCACAAATACTGGTCTAAAAACCATGAAGATCACTAAATTTTACACAATTATTCTAAAACAAACACAAATATGCAAAGATTAAAGTGATCTTTAAATAGAATTCACAAAAACTAGCAAAGATACTACAAATCTACAAAGAAATGGCCCTCTTTCTAGAACCAATGAAGCTTCCCCTGTTGATGCCTGAATATGTAACATAGGTGCCCAAAGTGTTTAAAAAACACATTTCATTTTAGAATTCAAATAATTTAGAGCATGAGTTGTAGTTTGTGATAATCCTATTATCTGTGGTGGAATAGAGGTAGAACAAATAACCGTTTCATAATATTTATATTAGTTGGTGGTTTGGAGCCACCTTGGCCAATATATTTGTAAATAAGAAGATGATATATGCTAATTAAGATGAATTATACTAAAATCTAAGTATAAATATAAAATAAGATGGACATATACAATGAATCTTTAATCTAAGGTGGCTTGGTTAAAAAAAGAAGTAAAAGGAAGGGTTGTGCAGAGAAGAAGGTTGTGACTGATCTTTATCTTAGACATCATGACAAAGTTCAAGTGTCTCCCAGGTATGCACTAAAAATCAATATATGAAGTAAAAAAAATTAATCTCAAATCACAACATCTATCAGACAAACTTTTAAGGAAGATAAGAAATAATGTAAATAATAACTAAGCTTACTTTAAAGATTTACTCCTTTAAGCAGATAGCTGATGCACATCTAAAAAAGTAGAGAAAATAAAATGAATCAAACTAAAGAACCTTCAATTGACTTAGCATTATCACAAGTTAACAATTCTACATTCAATGGTACACACCAAGAATTCACAAGAACAATTCAAATTTGAAATTCTAAATAGATAATTGAGAGAGAAGCCATATAACAATTCACATAAACCAAATGAGAGAATCCTTTTAGAAATCTTTGCTTGTATTAGTTGCTCCAAGTTTACACTAGTTCTTTGTAGCTCAAAAACTCCTCCCTCTTACAAATGGTAATACTCCCTTTTATAAAATGCTAAGGCAATATACCGGTCAGTCATATCAAATTACAAGTATACAAGTGTAAGGATAACTATCCTTTCTACAAAGTTTCTAGAATACATTAGACTTTCCCAAATGAACTAACCTATAAGAAATGTGCTTTTAAAAATTGCACACGCCTTTCCAAAAAAATATTTTATTTCAAAATTTTATAAAGTTAATAAAAGGAGAATATTCTTAATTAAATTTTTCCCTGGGGACCTTATGTTGATGAAGTCTCTTGTTGTTGTTGTTTAGCTTGTAGGATTGTCAACCTATAATGTTACTAGCTGATGAACTGAAGATCCACCACTAGTTTTAGGAAAATATACTTTCCATGGTCCTCTAGGTCTTTAAGGTCCTTTTCATTCCTCTCTATATCTTGATTGATGCCCTTGGCATCTCCCATTTTCTCATTATGATAAGAGTAATCCCATGACTTTCTTATTACCATCTGCTATCTAGTTTTGCCCTTAGTTTCTTACTTCTTACATGAATTGAAAGGTATTATGTTTTAACTATTCCTTAGTTATGATACCTAGTGAGCTAAGGGTTGTGGGCTCCTTCAAAAATCTATCTAAGAAATGAGATGATCCATCTTCTAGTAGCTTGAAGTCTTTGACAAGGTCATCCTTTCTTTTGGACCAGTTGTCTAGGGCCTCAATCTTGTCAACCAATATGACCATGGCCATTTAAAAATGTGCCCTACTAATAGTTCTAAAATTTTGGAATAGATTTTTGGACAATGATTTAATCAAGTCTTTTACCTAAAGACTTGAAACTTGTCATTGGCCAACTTGGCCTATTGCTTTAGAGATTTGTTTCTCTATTTCTCTTTTTCTGGTCCTGACTACCTTTAAAGAGATAAATAGGTTAGTAATGGTGTCCTCAAACTTATTAAATCTATCTTCATGAATTTATAGGATAGAAGACTCTTTCAAATTCTTATTTTTCTATAATATGCCCTTGATCATTGTTTGCAACTGATCACTTTAAGCCCAGGCCACTTCAAGGATTTTCTCCTCAAACATATTATCTTGTCCTATCTTCTACCCTGCCACTGGAGTTAGACCAAAAAAAGGTTCAACCTTATGAAAGGTGAAATTCTCACCTTCAACCATGTCTTTCTTCTTAATTAATTTCTCCATGTTAGATATCTCTGGGTTGAACCAGACTCCCACTAATGATTCAGTCACTTGAGGAGTAAGGATATCAACTTGTACTCCACCTGAAGTTCTAGGAGCATCCACCTTTGTTCTACTTGAATCCCCAAGGGGAATAATGTATCTTTAATTTTCTTATTGTTTTAGTTCCACAATCTTGGGCTTGAGATCATCATGCACATGAATGTTGATAGACTTTATAACAACCCAATAGTGGTGCATGGTTGGAATCTTTTGCAACTTGTCATATATGAAGTATTCTAGAATGGAAGGGCCATAAATTGGATTGTATTCACTAAAAGAGTTGATTTCACTCCAAGGTTAAGTGAAATTTAAATTTGGCTTCTTTCCTCCTGCTTGAACTAGAGCCAACTCATCCTTCCTTTTGGGTTGGATTGCAATCAGGACCAAGTCTAGAACTACTTCCTTTCCATTTTTTCCTTTGCTTCCTCCTCAATTTAGGACTGAGGTTATTCTATTTTTAATTCATATAATCTAATTCATAGGAACTAGCTTGTGCTTTTAAGGCATCCTCTAATATCTTCTCAAGAACTAACACAATTATGTCAATCTCTTCAATAGATGAATCTAGTTTAGGTTGAGCTGAAGATGATGTAACTTCACTAGGTCTCCTATCCTCAGGTCTATTTTATTCTAGATTTGGCTATGTTTAAGGAGGTTTAGAATATGGTCCTGGTAATAAATGGCACTACAAAGGCCCCATCTGCCATATATCTTCACTTAGATTTTTCTCTCTTAGTAGTCTAGCTTTGAGCTTGATGTTATGCTTCTTTAACCTTGCCAAGAATTCTTTGAATGAGGAAGCTTAGATGTACATTACATCATAGACACCAGGGTGATGTTCATAATTCATGATAATATAATTGGCCTTAAAATGTTTTGAAAACCTTTCATAGGGGTCACATTATCTCATTTCATCAATCTATAAATTGAAGGAGGCCCTGTGCCTTGAGATAGTCTCTACATGGTCCCAATTTGAAACACAGTCCTACTAATATTCAAGGGAAAGGAATGGAGTAGTCCTTTCCTTTTGATTTTACATAAGCTATCTATGTCATGTAAAAATTGGTAAACTACCTCCTATTCTAAAAACTTTTTTAGTACATGGACTAGTAACCTAAGGGGTTATCTCATAGTTCCTTCTATTTGGATTATATTGTAATATGGATATAGCCAAATGTCCCAAATGAGCTTAACATACTTCTTGATCAAAGTGGCGACCATCATCGTGGGGATTACTATAATGGCTTCACTTAAGGTTGGGTATACACAATCACATATAAACTAGATATGGTCCTTGTACTTAAATATATGCAATTTGGAATAATACTAGGAGACTATTTTTCTCTCAGTTGGTGACCATTCTTTTATGCTAGGGATTTTGGTTGTGTCTAGTAAAGCATCCAAAATATAAGACACCATATAGAAGTGGTTGATATATATATTTTATTGTAGAGAATTATTGCTTCAAGAAAATATTGATCATCTCTCTAAGAGGGGGAATAAGTCCCATCTCAACCATGAAATACACAAAAGGGACCTATATTTTGTTGACATAGGTGGTGGATGGGTTTCTAAACAACCATTCAACAATGTCATAATCATCCTAATGTCAACCCTAAATTGGGTGATCAGGATCCTTCCATTGAGGTTAGAGACTATTTCGGTTCCTGAATACAACCATGGGGCAAAGATAGGTTTTAGGTCATTTTTATTGGACCATTATTTGATTATGGGTAAATCCACTTGAGACTTGGGTAACTTATAGTAATTTTTGAAGGAAGTATAAGCAATTATTTTAAAATTATGCTCATGTATTATCATGTTCTAATCAATTTTACAATCCTTAAAAACATGATCAATAACATCAATGCAATGTAATACCTCTAGCTTTGTTTCCACATAGTGAAGACTTGTTATTTGAATGGAAATAAGGTCATCATATCTCCAAATGAATGATGTAATATTTGCATCCTCTTCAGTAATGGTTGATAGCTCCTCAATGGTCTTGAAAAGCTTGGACTAATTGTTACCTTTTGTGTTTAAGGCTACAATGTCAAATTTAGTATCCTTGAAGACTCTCACTTCTAAATTCATGGTCAGATAGAGTTATGTGTCCTCTTTGTGTTATTTTTGAGCTTTCAGGACTGTGATTTTATGCAAATTCTTAGTAGTGGTTTATAATTTACCTCTGAATCAATTTACACTTGTTCAAGTGGAAATTGGACTCTCTCAAGCTTGATTATGATCAATTTGTGATTGAATTATGGATTTGTATATGCTTAGGGGTTTTTTCAAGTATTTTCAAGTTTTAATGGTGATGGATTTTTCACTTGAGTGTGTTTGTGGATTAGATTTAATCTGGACCTTGGCATTTATACCTTTGTTTTTTGAATCCCATAAAATCTTTGGTTTTATCTCTTTTTGTACAAG
This sequence comes from Torreya grandis, assembly GCA_037957365.1. NCBI lineage: Eukaryota > Viridiplantae > Streptophyta > Pinopsida > Cupressales > Taxaceae > Torreya > Torreya grandis. The sequence continues at coordinate 2,094,891 of JARHVA010000406.1, forward strand.
CTGCATCACCATGGCATCTACATGGCACTTTCATGGCAAGGTGCTCATCAATGTTTAAAAAATGACCATTGTATTTAAAAAACCTACTTTATCTTACTCCATTGGCTCATTCTACATGGATAAACATAAATCATTAGTATCGATACTGAGAGTTGTATGTCATTGGTCACTATTTGTACTAGGCCTTGAGGTTACACCACTTGGTAACCCCACATGTCTCTTGATATTTGTCTCCTATCAACCTTTCTAGTTAATTCATTCTCACCATGTGTCGGTCTTACAGTTACTTAGAGCTCCTTTGAAATCTTTACTTTGGCTACAGTTCATTGGATCAATCTCATCTGCATGAATGTGAGTTATATCCTGCAAAGGTGCAAAAAGTTTAAGTTAGGGTCAAGACATAAGTAACTTAGGTTATAAATTTTAGACTATGGTTTTATTTCATTTTAAAAACATGAAATAAACCTTAGGATAAAATATTAAAGCTAATCTTAACACATAGTAAAAAAGGGACCCTAATTATTAAAAGGGATCTAATGTAAGTTTTTTAACTTAAGGTTTTATTGTATTAATAAACATGATAAAAATTTAGGGTAAAAGCTTTAGGTTAATTATTATAACAATATGACCCTAATTTTTTTATATCAAGCCAATAAAATAGGCCAAATGACCATGGGATATATATGGACCAAGCACAAAGTTTTATCTGCAGGTTTTGTCAAATGTTTAAAAACATGACTAAATTTTATGATAACATTTAATCTAAGTCTATGGTATTTATAATTGTTCCCACACAATTTTATTTAGTCTATGATAGGTTGATGAAAGATAAATTTTAGTATTGAAGTAATAAAACCCTAATCAAAATTATTTTCCAAATGAGATTTTGATTGCCTGCAACACAAAGACAAACATGTTCATTTATCCAAATGAGATTGGTTTTTGAGCTTAAATTTGATGGTCTTGTGGACGTCAGTGATAGCCTTGTAAATGTTAATTAATAGTCATGAGAACATTAAATTTATCATCACATAATTAACCATGGGGGCTAATATTTGATGCCCTCATAAACTTCAATTGATGGTCATGAGAATGTCAAATTTAAGTTCACCCAATTAACCATAGGGAATAAAATTTTAGAGCCTCATGAATGTCATTGATAGCCTCATAGACATCAATTTATGGGTGTGAAAACATCAAATTTTTGTCCCATGAAAAGTAGGTCCCATAAAAACTTTGAATCGATACACATTATTCAATTAATCTCACTCGTGTAAATGTAGGTCATCAATTATGATATAGGTAGTTGGACATCATTGGACCCTGCATTCATAAAGGGATTAAGTGAGCTTAGGACCATATGAAATTTATACCTAATTATAACATAAGTCTATAATAAAATGAAGACCCTTTGAATAATTAAAGTCATAGCATAAGTTTTACCCTAAGGTTTCATTGTATTGATAAATACAATAAAAAACTCAGGGTAAGAATTAGGCTAAGTTTATGTTATAATAAAAAGTGACCCATTCCAATCCATGATGATCTCACTCTATTCTATCAACTTCATCTGATTAGGCACGGGTCGTTGATCCTACAAACAAGCATATGGTTTAAGTCAAGGATCGAAGACATATAAGACTTAGGATAAATTATTAAGACTAAGGTTTCATTTGTGTTAATAAACATAAACAAGGCTTAGGACTAAGATGTTAATCTAAGTTAATAACATATACAAATGACCCTATGTATAAAATATTAGACTACATTAAAATAAAAGGGACAAAGGGCTTAAGATATAAAAGGGACCTAGTATATAATTTTTAGAATAAGACTTGGTCATGTTGAAAAACATAGCTAATCCTTAGTATAAAAATTTAACTAAGTACATCACATATTAAAAGTTCCCACATAATTTTATTCATGCCAAATTTTAATTCAAAAGAGTGGTCTAGGCTAGGGTTTCAGAATGAGGGTTTCAGGAAGCTTGATCATGGATTCAATTTAACTTTTAACAAACCAAAGGTTGGTAAAAGGTTAGATCAAGATAAAATCATTAAAAATATGAAACCCAAAATTGTCAACCTCCAATGGACATTTGTTATGTAACTTGAAACACGAAGATCCAAAGTTAGCAAACTTTAGACAAGGTTAAACCAGAGCCATGAAAAAGTAGACCAACTAGAACATGGTGTGGTTGATATTCAAATATGAATAATATGTAAACATGGTAGTGTTATTCTAATCAAATGTATTTTTAATTTTTAAAGCATAAATTTGCAAAATTTTAACATAAGGGTCCTCATTTTTTATAAATAAGGGTATGTTGACCTCAACAATACCCCAATAGGCCCTAACAATAACACCTAAAGAGGCCAAGATGGAAATAGAGGTATCTGGGCTGGAAACTAAATCTTCCAAGCCCTAATATTCAACTACAATAATCACTATGCATACCTTGGTAGTGGTATCCATTCCACAACCAATCTATGTAAATAAGATTGCTAAGGAGGATGGCATGTATCCTCTGTTGGCTAACCTAATAGACTATTTTGATCACCCTTATTCTAGCTTTGAGGTGATGATTGTTATGATTTAACTTTTAGTTCTTGACTCTAACCTCATTTTCAAACTAAGGTTATTTCATCCATATCTCTCTATGCACTTCACCCTCCTATTATATTACTAATGTACCTTCTCATCTCCAAGAACAAGAGGAAGAAATGGAAGCTGAAAAGGATACATAGACATGCCTCCATTTGGTCTTTAATGTATTTTATTCATTTGGTCTCCATTTGGTCATCCTCTTATTTCTTATCATTTTTTGAGGGTGAAACATTTTTAAGGGGATGAAATGTAATGTAATTAGAAAGGGGTATAATAGTAGAATAGCTAGTAGAATAATAAATAGTGGTTTAGTACCACATGCATAAGAATGAGGAATTGGGTAGATGAGAACTAGTATAAGTAAAAAGACATATGATATTATATGTCATCCAAGAAGTTATTTATAATTGATTATTTCTCTTAAGGAGGTAGCCTCATCTAAGTGGCAAGTGATTCAGAGTTATTCTTTCCATAAAAAGAATGTTGTGTTTGTAATAAAGTGTTTCAGATTAATATAAAAATGATTTGTTACCATTTAATTAGTTTTAGGAATGAGGTTCCTAAAATTTTGAAAGTTGTGAAAAATTTTCAATGCACTTTTACAAGTTTCAAGTCACGTAAATTTTCCAACACAATTTTTTAATTCGTGTAAAAACACTAATTCACTATTTTAAGTTGTGTGCAAAAACACCAATGCACTTTTGTAAGTCATGAAAATTGGTCATTGAACTTTTGAAAGTTGTAAAAATTTCTCAACACACTTTTAAAATTTGTGTGAATATGTCAATGCATGTTTACAAGTTTTAGGTTGTGAAAATTTATCAATGTACTTTTGTAATTCATGCAAAAACACCAACACACTTTTATAAGTCATGCAAATAGGTCAATGCACATTTTCAAGTTGTGAAAATATGTTAATGCATTTTTAAAAGTTTAAAGTTGTGAAAATATGTTAATGTAATTTTTAAAGTTGTGATAATTTCTAAACACATTTTTTCAAGTTTTAAGCTGTGTATTTTCACTTACGTGCTTGTGTAATCCCCTAAAAATATAGAAAAGATGGTTAAATAGTGTAACCACCCATTATAATATATAAATAGGTGTTTGGGGCTCATTTTTATGGATTTATTTTTAATAGTAGGAATTTTAACAATATAAAAGGAAGAAGTCTGTATGTACATCCCCATAAAGTATCAATATATAATAATTTATAGGACTTTATACCATGAATCATTCTGGTGAATGATGTGCATGAGTATGCCAATTCACTTTGATTCTTGTTCTTTAAATTTTTAAAAATAATATTGTTATATAGTCAATGAACATGGAATTTTTCATGTATAAAGTTATATTGAATTTGTATTAGGAACTACTACCATTGTGAAGCCTTGGTAGAATTAAAAAAGAAATTTATGTCTATTTTTATTGAAAAATATGAGGTTGTTGTATATATTTATTTGTAATTCTATCCAATCTCCTTGGAGTATTATCCTATTATTATGTACATAATATGTCTTTACCATCCCATTTCTATGATAAAGGTTTCTTGTATTACAATCTCAAATCTTGGATTATTATGGTGAGTCTCTATGTTTAGCTACTTAGAATTATCCTTTTTCTTTGGGGTTATTTTAACAAATCATTGTGTTTATCTAGATAGAATAATTTAATTCACCCTTAATCTTTTATTTTCTATTTTTCTCTCCTTTCCATCATTCCCTTCATTTTCCTTTCCATACATTTTTAGTTAAAAGTACAAAACCCCTATTGAAAATAGTTTTACTATAAAAAGTTGTGAATAACTCTTTTCCTACATTCCCATTTTGGTTTTCAATAAAGGCATCTCTAATTGATAATAGGAGAGGTAATTGTTACCCATGTTGTTTAATTATGAATGGAATTTGTCCCCACACTATTGATTGAAAGTTCAAATTTGTCCCTCTCACAATTTTTGTTAGTGAATAAGTTTTGACGACTCCATTAGGGATCAAGGTTATTTGTGCACATGATTTTCAAACATTTCAAGGAACCTACCATAGAATGGAGGTTTGGAAACTATGTTGAGATGAAGTTCCTAGTGCATTCATATTTTTAATTAATGAAATAGCACTGGTTAACCCTAGCTCCAATGTTTCTTATGTCCCATGGGGAAAATGTTTTAGATCATTGGCTTTGGACCAATACAATGAGTTACCTTCAGGATCAAGGAAGATATTTTTGAAGTTTTATGGCTAAAATGGTCAATAAATATATAATAATATCTTGGTGTTCATATTTTATCACAACATTTTAGGAGTTATGCATGAAGATGTTGGTGTGAGACTTTTTTGTTAAAACTCTCATCGAACCTATTGCTGAGTAGTTCTAGCACATAGAAGATAGATGCATCATCAATTAGGAATCATCGAAGAACAAATTTATAATTATATTTAAACTATATGTGGATGTATGTGCATTATTTTTATATTTCTTCCAAATATAGAAATAAGAAAATGAGAAGATGGGAGAGCTCATAACATGCTTCAATAAATTGTTGAGACTAATTTCTCAGGTAGATCAACCGAGACCCAACAATAATATTTGTGTCTTCATTGGTTCTCTACACCAAGAGATCAAATTCATATTGATGAGGAATAAATTAAATGAATTGGAAGCTGTAAACAAGAAGCTATCAAAATTGAAAATGACATGATTCTATCTAGAGTGTTAAATAAATAGCTTCAAAACATGATTCAACTTCCATTAGTGGTGATGAAGTGGTGGAACTTGATATAATAAAGAGCCCTAAATATTTAGAAAATATATTTCAAAGACAACTTCCTAATCAAGAATATTATAACTTCAATATAGAAAAAAAAGAAATTACTTCTTGTCATATATGATTGTTTCAGCTTTGTTATTATGGAAGATGGTGAACAATTGGAAGAACTAATGATTGATCAGAGAATGTATGAATAATTTGGTCTCCCCCTTGGAAAAGAAGAGAAATATTTTCTTGTTTCACAAGATTTCTCAAACCTCACAGTCTTAAGATAAATTAGGTTATCTAAGAACAACTAATTGAATCGCAAATAGAGAAGCAATAATGCAGAATGTGATTTTCTAATTTCTAAAGATGAAGATAGTATGTAACTAGTTTTATATGAAGAATACTATTCCTCTTGTATCAGAATGGAAGACTCTTTAGTAAAAAGTGAATATTCTCCTAGAACTTCCTTTTCATGTCCCCTTATAGAAGAGTTATCTAAAGGATTTGAATCCAAAGTAGTCAAGCCTACACAAATTGAAAATCATACCCATGACAAGAATGCAATCAAAGAAGATGTGAAGGCAAAGAAAAATAAATGGTGCCCGATATTAATTTCAAGTGAAATGAAATCTATAAAGGTAGAATAAATTAATGATGATGATGACTCATTCAATGATGAATGCATTTCTATAGTAGGAAATAATGTGGTAAAAAATATCTGCACTCAATACATTCAAGAACATATCCCTACTATTATTCCATCTCAAAAACAAACATGAAACACACTTCTCTCTTATTAAAATCATGTATATGGAACAAATGCATCTAAATTAATTCAATAATATTTTGAAGATGTTCAATACTACTCAAGAAATCTCATAAAATATTGTAAAATTCACAATTATTCCAATCTAAAACCTAAAAACACCATTGATTTGTCTAATCATGACTATATAAGTATGCACAGTGATTTTAAGTTAATTATATTCTTATCTAATTGGTCATTATCATTGAAAATGTCCACACCTCATAATTCAAATCCATTATTCCAAAATGATGGATACTTATCCTAGCTAGTTAATGGTTTTATAGTCTTTTCATTTTCCTATTTTTGTTTTGGTGTGTATGTTGTTTTTAAATAAATGAAATAGGTTGTCTGTTGTCCCTTCCTCTCCATGTATTGGTTATTTTTCATGAATAATCTTGTAGTTTTATTCACAACCTTTAAACTCTCATGAAAAAACACATCATTCACAAAGATATATATAATTACAATTTGATAGATCAGTGTTTACATATATATATTTGTTTAAATAATTACATTCAAGACAAATCAGTTGGACATATCTAACCCCATATCAATTTTATAGTATATAGTTTCTTCAAATTTTATAATGACTAATATAATAAAGCCTTTGAAGCATTTTAGTGAAGTGGGTCTCCAAGACAAATTTTTTATGATGTATTCATAAGATAGATTTTAAAATCATGAAAATGGTGATATGATTTTTTTTTTCTTAAGTGACAGAATGGATAGGTTTTTCATGGATCTCTTCAAGCAAACATGTGGCTAACATGCATAATTTGTAGAGTAGGATATTTGGCCTAACAATGCATGTTCATTTATCATATGATTTGCAGTGGTAAATTGGATGTCAGTTGGTCAGATCAAGAATTACAAAGTATTCTAAATAGGTGATTTGGCATGACAAATCATGTTCATTTCCCATACAATTGATATAGGTGAATTGGATGTTAGTTGGTCAGATTAGGATGTGAAAATGTCAGCTACAGAAAAGTTTTTATGAATCTATGGTAATAAGGCATTGGTCATCTAGGATTATGGAGTTATCCTACATTCCCTTGGGAAATGTGGTCCCATAATTAAACCTAGTTGTTGTCATGAAATTTTACATTTCATGACAAAAACCCAATTGTAGTCTCATGGGAAATTAGAGGTGTTTTAATTGTAGGGATGGTAATTTTTTTAAGAATGGACATTGACTTCATACCCCAATGGATGAGGTTTGGTTTGTTTAACATTTAACATGTTGGATGTGAAGAGTTTAGTGAAGGAAGCTGCATCAAATATTTCACTATCATTTGAGATTCTAAATGGTGAGCCATTTTTGGTTTTCAAAGTAACATTGTGAATGGATATGCATTTGAGGATAATGTTTTTATCAACCCTAATTCAATAATTTTGAGTCACAAAGTTGAGGGTGTTGAGGATATCTCAACAATTTATCTCTTGATAGAATAAGGTCAACATTTTGATTCCAACCTAAAGTATGAAAATATTTCAGATTCATTGATTTTATTATGTCATTATAAGATTCTTTTTATCATGGAAAAAATGAAAAAAAGGGAGATAGAGTCAAGGAAACAAATTATAGTATAGGTCATGAAGATTATTCATACACGTGAGATCTAAGTGATATTTTGAGGGTAAAAGAGGTTAACAGCTTTAATATCAATTTTTATTTCTTCATCTTTTACATTTAGATAGAAAAAAAGTTATTGATAAATCATATAGGGTATGTTGTGCATTATATAAAATTTGTGAAGGGTAATTACTTGTGATTCATAGACAACTCCTTAGAACGAAGTCCTACACTTGAAGACAAGGTTATAGATGATGGTCTAACTATATAGTCACAACATGATGCTTGATGCTAGATAAAACTATATACATGTTTTTCACCCTTTGATGTATAAATGTGAATTAATGAAGGTTGATAAAATTGGCAAAGCATTAGTGACTCTTGCACAAGGAATGAAAATCATATCAGATAAATCACACAAGGTAGAAAATAAGGCTTGAAATTAGCCGATTATCAATCCTTAGATCTAGTATTATTCTATACAAAATCAAGCTATGATGGTTGGCTAATAGGACTACAAGAAGATTGATTTTGTATACTAGGTAAAGTGATTTGGATGAATTTTTAAATGAAGTCATTGAAAACAAGGTCAAAGTGCTAAATGACTCAAAAATAATTCAAGGAAAATCTCTTCACAATTGTGCTTAGACTTAAATATTTGATCAAATGTTACTCCAGATTTTAAGTATGCAAAAGGTGTTTAATAAAGGGTAGTATAGAGGTGAATAGAGTCTTCCTTGATCAAACTTGAAATGCCTTACCTCAGAAAGTTCCTCAATAGGTTCCAAAAGAATTAAGGAAGAAGTAAGAGTTTCTTGAGTATTTTTCTTATTAGAATATAACACTCTGCAAGTAGATGGGTCAAAATCTGACACCCCATCAAGTAAAGGGGTCAAAATTTGGTTCCCCATCAACCAAAAAATGTTTAAATAGGGTCCAATATCATTTAGGCCATAAATTTTGTATTTAAACTCAAATTTGGATCTCATTTAATGTGTTGGAAATGTAATTTGATGAATAAAATTTTACCTTAAAGACCCATGGTGATAAAATTTCATCTTGAACTTATAAAATCAATGGGGAGAATCACAACTATCCAAGCAAGGTGAAATTTTAGATGTGTCCAAGTAGGGTCCATGTTCCATATGTCCATAACGTTTGCATCTGAACTTCATTTTGGCTCTTGTTCGATGCATTATAAATATAATTTGACTAATAAATTTTTAACTTAAAAAAATGTGGTAATTTTTTTTATCTTTATCTTATTAAATAATGGGGAGAATCATAGTTTTCCAAGCAAGGTGGAATTCTAGATGTTTCTAAGCAGGGTCCAAGTTCCCTTTGTCCATAATGTTTTCATCCATACTCCACTTTGGATCTTATTCAGTGCATAGGAAAGATAATTATATGAATAAATATTTAACTTAAGGACCCATGGTGATAAAGTTTCATATTAAACATCTAAAATCAAGGGGTGTATTCACATTGTAGAAACAAGATGAAGTTCCCATAAAATGCAAAGATGAAGACAAAGTTCATAGTTTTCAAGTTGCGTTAAATTTGCAAAGTTACTTTTGTAGGTTTTACATTGTGAAAAAATGTCAAGTCACTTTTTCAATTTATAAAAAATTGTTAACACACTTTTTCAAGTTGTATGAATATGTCAACACACTTTTACAAGTTTAAAGTTGTGAAAATTTGCCAATGTACATTTGCAAGTCATGAGAAAACACCAATGCACTTTTACAAATTGTGAAAATTGGTCATTACACATTTTCAAGTTGTGATAATTTGTCAATGCACTTTCTCACATTTAAAATCATGAAAATTTCCTAATACACTTTTTCAAGTCATGAAAAACACCAACACACTTTTACAAGTCATGAAAAAATAACAACGCACTTTTGCAAGTCATGTAAATTGGTCATTGTACTTTTTTAAGTTGTGAAAATATATCAGCACACTTTTGAAATTTATGTGAATATTTCAATTCACTTTTACAAATTTCAAGTTGTGAAAATTTGTCAATGTACTTTTTTAAGTCGTGTAAAAACACCAACACACTTTTACAAGTTATGAAAATATGTCAATGCACTTTTACGAGTGAAAATTTGTCAATGCATTTTTTCAAGTTTTAAATTGTGTGTTGTCACTAACATGTTTTTTCATGCCCCTAAAAATATAAAAAACATGGTTACCACCTATTATAATATATAAATAGGTGTTTGGGGCTCATTTTTATGGGTTAGAGTTTTAATAGTAAGACTTTTGCAAATATGAAAGGAAGGAGTCTATATGTATAACCCCATGAAGGATCAATACATAAATAATTTACAGTACTTTGTGCCATTAATATTTCTGGTAAAATATGTGCATGAGTATGTCAATCCACTTTAATTCATGTTCTTTCAATTTGTTAAAATAATATTTTTAGATAGTCAATGAATGCAAAATTTTTAGTGTATAAAGCTCTATTGAATATGAATTAGAAATTCTTACCATTGTGAAGCCTTGGTGGGATTAAAAATAAAACTTATGTCTACTTTTATTGGGAAATACAAAGTTTTTGTTATATATTTATTTGTAATTCTATCCAATATCCTTGGTGTATGTATCCTATTATTATGTCCAAAATATGTATTTCTCATCTCATTTTTATGAAAAAAGGTTTCCTATGTTACAATCTCAAACATTGGATTATTTTAGCAAGTCTCTATGTTTAGCTACCTAGAATTATCCTTATTCTTCTTTGGGGTTATTTTAACAACTGTATGTGTTTATCTAAATATAATGAACCCATTCTCCCTTATTCATTTATTTTCTCTTTTTTCCTCCTTTCTATCATTCCCTTCATTTTATTTTTTTCACATTTCCATACTTTTTTGGTTAAAAGTATGAAACCCTTGTTGAAAACAATTTTGCTATAAATAATTGTGAATAACTCTTTTCCTACTTTCTCTTTTTGTCATGAATAATTGATCATGCCTATTTTACCCATTTCTATCCTTAATTAACTTGTGTATTTAATTTACACCTATTTCATCAATTTGACCTTATCCTAAGCCTAAGAGAGGACCTATTTTATATTGTAAATATCATTTTTTGCACATATAAATGTTATGACTTATAAAAACACCTCTATTCATATGTATGCCTAATTATAGATCTAAATCCCAACATGTTCCCTTAGGCAACATAATCAACCGACAAGGACAACAATGACCATTGATCTTATCCCTATCTAATGATTTAGTCTTTGTCCCACCAATAATCATATTTTAAAATGGACCCCTCTGTAAGGTTAGCATCCTTATTTTTATGATTCTTATCATGTTGTCATCTTGATGGAATTGATATAAATACACATTCATATAACTTATTACATAACTTAAAATTTCAATTCACAAGGCTTATTTACACATGTACACATTAAGTAAAATTTCCCTATTCTTCCCAAATCAGGTTCCAAATAATCTTTAGCCAAGTCTCAATCCAATTTTATACATCTCTAATCCCACATGATCAAGAATTAAGGTAGATTTTATATGTAATCATATTGTCAAAGGATCACAATTAAAAAAAGCACTTAGGTGGGAGAAATAAATTGAGGTTTGATCCCTCTTTGGAATATTGGTATGTAAGAAAAACTTATCATGGTGGGGTTCTGAGGTATAACACAAATCCTATCACTAACCCCATTTTACTAATCCATTGTAACATAAAACTAGGGATTTCAACTTTAAGAAGTCACACATTATGTTTTTGCATAAATCTGAAGATTAAATCAATGCAAGAAGACCTAATTTTCATTGTTACACTTGACTATTCCAAAATTTACTTTTTTTTGTAAAAATACAAGATCGACCAACAAGGATAATAATGGCAGTATCTCTTGTCCTCTACAGGGCATTCCTATCATTTAGGGTCTCAGTCTCAACTTTTGTAAGGGTTTTGGGTTTTTTACATTCTATTTATTCCTGTATTTTTTTATTATTCAATCAATTGATGACTAAAAAAGTTAAGCTCAATTATCTTTTACATAGTTTAGCCTTGTTTGTGTTTTTTAATCTATTTTAACCATTTATCTCCAGTTTGTTATTTAAAATTATATTTACAACATCCTATTTTATTATATTCATTTTATCTAATTAAAAATTAATATTTCATTAATTCCCATTTTAGATAAAACATTTGGTGAATCCATTTATTGTTTGAACCTTGTCAAACCCTAAGTTTTCCTTAGGGTTCCAACCTTTTAGGGTTTTAAAATTATGGTCCTAGGGTTTCAAAAATTTATCTTTATTTATATACATCTCATTTTTGCCTTTGTTGCAATATTTTTTCATGTTGTTTATAATGGATGATATATATATTTTTGATGACTATGATAAGATAATTATCCAAATTTTTTCATAAAAGTCATTAATAAAAAAAATCAAATCAAGTATGGCATGGGAACAAGATAAATCACATATTAAATATTATATGATGTCTCTTCTTAACCCTCAATATAGTGATAACTATTTTACCTCTCACCAGGTCCTTGCTATCATTATCCTAGGAGATAAGTTGAGAAAACCTATAATGCAAAATGAAGGTAATCAACCTATCCTTCCTCAACCTCATCCACCTCCCACATTTCCTCTTGAAGGTGTTTGTATGTATATTCAATTATAAATACCTAGGTTTTGTGTTTATCAATACCTGAATTATCATATCATCACTATGAGTAAGTTAATAGAGGAATTTCATAAGCAAAATCAGTATTTGAGGTCAAATATCACATTATGGAAAAATAATAACATATATATAAATAATCTAGAGTATGATAGTGTTAATCATGTGTTTTCACCTTCATCTAACAATTTTATGCCTAACGAGATCTCATATCAAGATTCAAAGCCACAAGAAAGTACATCTACACCTAGTGACTCAAAAAGAGCTCAAAAGGTTATAAAGAGTTCAAGTGAAATATTAATATAAATGATTCAAAACAAAGTGATCAAAATACTTCCTATGCACCCTCTAAGAAGATCAAAATACTATTGTGCATATCATAAAATGAATGGGCATCATAAATATTTTTATTTTTATTTTAATAAAAAAATACAAAGTATCATTGATAGTGGTGATCCTATAATAGATAAATAAATCAAGAAATCCAATCATAATGCATCTCTTAAATAATAAGTGCAAAAAGGAAAAAAATAACAAACATGGATACAAAAGGTAAATTTAGAGCAAGTAAATATTACGATTAGAAAATTAGAAAAAAGAGGATTCAAAGGGAAAATAAATAATATTAACAACATTACGAAGAACAAGAAATCACATTTGTCAAAAAGTTTCTCATGAATGATTCCCCTAAGATAAATACTCATATAAATCACAACAGTAAAAATATAGTTTCTAAATAATTAATCACAAAATCTACTTCATGCATAGATAAAAATGATAAATTCCATAATACAAAATCAATGATTACATGTTCAAGTTAGGAAATAAAGGAAATACTTACTCTTTTTACTAGTGTTCAAGTGAAGATAATTAATTCTTCTCTTTTTCCTAGTGTTCAAGCAAATACACTTCACTCTGCTCTTGTTTAGAATGGCATGTAAGATTTTGACAATGATGAACATTCTCAGGAGAAATAAAATTTAAAGAAGATAAACCTAATATATATATATTTCATACACACATAAAAAATATGATCAAAATGACATACACAAATTTAAAATTAAACCTAAGAAATTAGTCCTTTCTAATGTTGACTATGATTATGATTATGTAGACTATGATTAGAATTATACAACTAACATGCAATATGAAGATAGAAACATAATCAAGGGTCATGACACATGTGATACATGGACTTCATAGAGGCATTCCCTTGGCATTTACTAATAAAAATATGATTGTACATAACTTCTAGACTATTGCATCTTACTCTTACATTTTCTTGAATATGTGATCACTTGAATCCCTCTTATATGCCCTTATATTTATTTAAATTTTTGGCCTCTTGGCCCTCCTATTTTTAAATCCCATATATCATTAGCTAAAAACAAGAATACATTCTATAAAAGCATGACATTTTCCTCTTTGTTATTACAGTATGCTTTGAGACAATCATTTTTCATCCTAGACAAAATTGCTAGACTCAGACAAAATCACCCTTGTCAAAACTAGGTGATCCTATCCTTAACTAATTTTTGCCCAAAAAGTAGATTTTCATAACATTGAGAATTAATACTTCTAGCTTTCAGCTTTATCCACCAATTTTATTATGAAAAACATAATTGTTCATGCAAAAAAATTCTTTTTTCAAGACACATTGCTCATCCATGTAACATATTTTGACGAATGCACATTTGATGAAATGAGAATGTATAATTAGTTATTTTCATACATTTTTTAGTCTCTTATATATTTTGAATAGTTCCAACACACTTTTTCCATATGTGGAAAATTCTTTCTATTGAGCCATTCATCCTTGCTAGTGTACATATTTCATTGACACTTGTTACAAATTATTTAGATTTGGTCTCCTTTTTTATACTTTTAACACCTTATTTTATATCACTTATTGCTATTGATTTATATAGTGCATAAATACAATTTTTTTTTGAAAATGCAAAACATTCAAATATGATCAAAAATACAAAATTAGGACCTAAACATGATTACCAATCTAGTTTACATAATTAAAATATGTTATTTATCTCATTATTAGTAGATGGCATATTCTTTCTATACCCAACATGTATTTCACTAGTATTCATGAGTGTTGTGAAAGACATGTAAACATTTAATAAATTAATATTTTGGACTCTCCTCTACCCATTGGCCTTGCTAAGATGGGGCCATATTATTCACTTGTGATATTATGTAGGTGTTATAATTATATAACCCCTATGTTTGTAAGATTTTAATTTGATAACATTTATATATTACATAGTGCACATGAACGTGATGTTTACTAGGATATGATCACATGACATATGCATAACGTAGACTACCTTTATTAATTATATGTTCAATTGATGTTGCTTAAGTGAACATAGTAGATTATAATTTTTATTTTATATTATTTTTGACCTTGAACCTTGGGTGAAATATTAAATTGATGCATCTCTATGAGATATTGTGTGTTGTATGTGACTTTTGAACATGCCCTTGCTTTTGCCCTTTGCCATATGTGTATGCAACATTAAAATATGTCCCTTATTTTTGATATTTTTCATGTCAATGTGTGTTGTTTAGAACATTTTAACATGTCCTTGCTCCTTGCCCTTAGCCTTTTATACCATATTTGTTTTTATCATATGTGCTTGTTTTGGGTGTGTTATTGTTGAGATTGATGAGTTAGATAAGTGCCATGATACTTATAATTCACTTATAACATAATAATTCCATGAGATTCATTGATACATTCTTTATGCATTGCTTCTTAAATTCCATGCAAAATTCAAATCTCACTATCCTACACTTTTTCCACATGTTACACTTTTCAATGATAATATATTTACTATTCATGTTTCAAGTTGAATTTTATTTTGAGACAAGTTATTTTTATAATATTAGTTTTTCATTTTTTCCTTTTAATTTAATTATATACTAAAAACTTAAAGAAATGCAGGGTTTATGAAGACTATGTAGAGATAAGAATATGGTTGCACACCATTTGAATCTAGCAAATGTAGGAAGTTATTTTTGGCTTGGAAGAATAAATTGCACACAATGAGACAACTTGGATAAATTTGATTAATAGATAGATAAGTGAGCTACCTAGTTAGGAACAAGTCCTGATAAGTTATGAACTTCCTCAAGTGGATGTTAGATAGCTATTTTCATAATTAAGTGGATAATAAACACTAAAATTACAAAATAAAAAGATGCGATATGGATGTATAATAAAATGATTAAGAACTAATCTTCATTTACACTATCAATATAATAAAAGTATTCATCCCAATAAGTTTTAGTATAATTACATCTTCTTGTATAACATCTAATTTTTCATAAGTGGATTCAACTGAAGGATAATAGACAATGGCATAAAGTTATAACTCAAAATCTATATCACTCTAGTCAGTGAAGAAAGGTTGAGCGATGATGGGTAGATCAATGATATTAATTAATTCATGTGAAATTCCAAGTAGAGTCATCTACAAGTAAATTTCATGTTTAGAAAGGTAGAAGATTAAATTAGTATGGATTCAAGATAGAATTTTAGGATTAAATGGCTCAAGTTTTAAAATAGAGTATAGGGATTGATGTTGATCTTGTAGAATCAGTGCTGATTCAGATGAACTAGCATCAATTCTATTAAAATTACACAAGGTTACAAATAGAAAGCTAAAGTATGACTGAGGATATTCAAAAAGAAAACTAGGGATATCTAAGATGTCTTGATAATGGTATGATTAGGAAAATACAGAAATGAAATAAGAAATGAGATATTCAAAACAAAGAACTTACCTTTAAATGGATGTAGGTAGATTATATTCTTTCCATAGGTTCAATAATCCCCTTGGTGTGTGATGACTATTTTGGACTGGGTATAGGCTAAATTCATTATTGGGGAGTTAGCATTTGCTTTTAATTCTATGAGGAAATATTAACAATGCTTTGAGATGGAAAATTTGTGAGGGCCAAACCATAGAATTTCTATGTATATATAGATCAATGTTGATTGGGAGAATCGACACTGATTATAGGAGAATCATTACCAATTCACCTTTTTTTAAAAAGTTTGCTTTCATCCATTTTAGTTTGTTCTAATTGTGGGGTAATTTAGATTAAACTTGTGGTTTTGTTAGCAGTGGATTTATATGATGGTAGGTTGTTGGAGGGTTAATATTTATGGGTTATAAATTAGATTTAGGTGGTTAAAAAGCTAAAATGGTAATTTGTAAAAATAAATTACTGAGTACTTGATGGTAAATATTTTAAACTTCAGGATAGGGGTATTTAAGATGAAATAATAATAATAATAATAATAATAATAAAAGCTTGTTACACCAAATAATGTGTATAGGAAATATGAAAATGTAGTGTCTACATTTATCCCTTTTTTTGGAGTGGTATGTAACAATGAGCCATGAGATAAAAATGAGAGAGGTCTAATGCCCTAGGTTTATGTGAGGAGCTATCCCCCCTCAAACTAGGAGCTTGCATAGGATGGTGAGTGGGTGATGGGTTTAAAAGATGGAGTAATGGATGTGATGAACAAATAGAAAATGGGAACCAAGAGTGTAGATGCATAACATGAAGTATGTTTTTTACACTGACATGGTGTGATATTGTATAGGAAGAGATGACCCAAGATAAATCACTAATAATTTGCCATAGATACAAATAAATTGGCTTAAATGAAGGCCAATCAAGAGAATAAATGATAGGGTTTGGCTAACTAAAGAATCTAGTGTGCTATATGGTGTGCATGCTACTTATAAATGGTTATTATCAAGATGAGATGCACTTATAAGACCCATAGAGGGGAGATGCCCAAAAAAGTGCATGCCTTATATAGGCTATGGGACCAATAGGGGGTCTAAATAGACAAGCTTGAAACATAATATGACAAATAATGGGATAGGTGTGGCAAGGTAACAAGATTAGGTTTTAGAGAAAGACTAGATGCCCAAAAAACTACAAATAGTGTAAAAAGGAAAAAGTCAAGTAGATCGATGTTGATTAAGGAAATTAACAAAAATCCACATAAATCAATGTTGATCTGAAATAAATTGACACTGATCAAAACCTGAGTACATAATCAAATATAATTTGGAAATACTTCATTTTCTATTAATGCATGATGAGTAAAGAACTAAAATTTGATGATGCTTTTGATGTGTCATGTGATGGAGGCGAGTGGTAGTGGTCAGAGGTGGAGATGATGGTCTCAGGATGAGGTAGGACTTATTTTTATATAAGTTTTTTAGTTTTTGTGTATTTAGTTATGGAAATGTGTAAGGTTTTAGGGTAGTACAATGATCAAGGATTGGCATTAATTCTAGTGAATAACATTGATTTATTAAAAACATTGTCGATTCATTAGAAAAATCATCGATTAGAAATGAATCAACATCAATTTGTTAAAAATGAAAAAAAATAAGTTAGAGAGTCTAGGGTTAACTAAGAGAAATTATTAAAAAGTTTAAGGCTTATATAAGATTATGATAATAGGTATGAACATTGTTGAAAATACAAGATTAAGTACCACCTCTATTAGATAAATTGCATGATCAAAAGGTGACAATGATTGGGCCCATATGGAGGCTATGGGCTTAGGAGTATGCTTCTACTACCATATTCACATAAACACGATCCTTCTAGTAACATTATTAGAGTAGTGAGATGTTACCACTGGGAATTTTTGGTTACCTATAGGAAAGATGACCATTACAATAGATGACATATATATGATATTATGTATTTTAGTGTGGGGGCCATGATTGCATATGTAGATGAGCAAGGTCGCACATTAGAATTAACATGGTTATATGGTGGAGATGTTATGGATATTACTTTCATATTAGGAGGATTTATTTTTGAGATGATATATGATGTAGATACAGATGGGAAATAATGACTTATGATGATGATGATGTTAGCCATTTCATGTTATGTTCTCTCCCTAACTCAGGTAGAGGTAGGTTCCTATGGAGCCTCACAAGTGTCATCATAGACATGTGAGAGCAACAAAAAATATTTGCCTGGGCTATGACTTTACCATCATAAGTATATAGGGAGCTATGGGGGTGGAGGACCTAAAGGAGATATGGGTTGGATGTGACCTTCATTTTGTAGTGTTAGGCATATGAGCACATTAGAGTGATATGACCCATTAATACCCCACATATATGATGGTATGATACTACTTACATCATGGCCTTAATTTGATGGAAGGAAGATTTAGTATAAGCCTACATAGATGGAATGACATGAGACCTAGCTTACTATGAGTGAGTCCTTAGGGAGCTATAGGTTGGGAACATCATTTAGAGGCCTTATGTTAGATTTCCTACATGGCTTAGGATAGAGGTAGATATAGTAGACATTCATGGGATAAATGATTGACAAAGAGGAGGATGGAGTATGCATTTGTTTCCTCTTTATTAGGGTGATAAGATAGTTTTGGCTTATTCAAGATATACCATAGGCCCAATGAGTGTATAGATGGGATGACACAGAGACTGAACTACTAGAGGCAGATGCCAAAAATATTTGGTTAGGGTCCAAGGAGGAGGTGGTAGATATAGAGATAGATGATGCAAAGTATACCCTAACATATTTAGTGTGGTGGTTAGGGAAGCTAAATGTCAGCTAGGAAATGGTGGTGTGACCTTGATAGGAAGGAGTAGATGAGGAAATGCAGGATGCAAAGGAGAAGGGAGGAGAAGATGAGGAGGAGAGGGGAGAGGAGGGAGGAGAAGAGGAGGAGAGGGAAGAGGAGGAAGAGATAGATGTTATAGGTATCACTATTGAGATGGATGTATTGAAAGCCTAGTGCATTGAATTATAAGGATAGGTGACCATGGCATAGGAGGTTCCCACCACTATGAAAATGGAGCAAGATGATTTATAAACCAAATAAAATGCATTATAGGTATTTTTAAGGGGAGTCAAGTTGAGTAAAATATAGGCAGGTACTGTGAGTGTGGATAGGTATTGGGATATGGTGGTTGAGATGAATTACTATGAGCAAATTAGACCAAATTTGCATCCAGAGATTCCTTAATATGCCACACATGTGTCCACAAAGGGTAAGTCCTCTAGATGGACACATACAGGTTTGATTAACATAAGGAGTATCACAAGGGAGAGATCAAAAGGGAGATAGAGGAGGAAATGGAGGAGGATATGGTAGAGGAGGGGGTGGAGGTTTTGGGAGCATCCATTTGAACTATCTCTAGTATACTGAGTATATTATTTTGTATTTATTGTACTGGTTAGAGAGTCATGTATTTTGTATACCAAGACTTTGATTATTTATATTTGAGCATTTATTTATATAGATACATGATTTTGATTATGAGTTATGGTGTTATATTTTATGATTTATGGATTTTATTAGATTATGGTTTGAAATGCTATGGAGAATGGAGTTAGTTTAGGATGCTTAGTATTTAAATTATGTGATTATGGATTTAGCTATTTAGATGACATGATGATGTGATAGATTTATTATGGATTGATATAGATTATGTGTTTATGGATTATGCTTAGGATTTTATGTTTTATGATTATGGGTTTAGATTATGATGCTTATGGATTTATGTTATGAATTTACATTAAAATGTTTATGGATCTAGATTATGTGATTATAGATTTAGCTTGCGATTTTTTGGATTTATGTGATGCAATGGATTAGATTGGATTATGGACTTATGTTATATGATTGTGGATTAAATTAGATTATGGATTATGGATTTATGTTATGTGATCATGCATTATATTAGATTATGAATCTATGTTTTGTGATTATGGGGTTAGAATAGGATGCTTATGGATTATTAGATTTGTTAGTTTAAATGATGCCACAAATTAAATTATGATATTCTTATACTTTGATCAAGATATATGTGGAAATCATAATTTAGATATTTAATTAGCTCGATTTTGATTTATTTAGGATAAAGAAACACATATATTTTATTACTCATCATTGGCTTGTACCACAACCTAAGAAAAACCTCTTGTAATAATTGCATGTGCATCCTTAACTGACTATTAATAAATATCCTAACAACCTTAGGTCAACTAAGTTTAGGATCTATCGGTTTAAGATGAAATTTTCTAAGGATTTGCTTTTATTTAGGATTTTTATAAAAAGTGGATTTTTTAAGAACATGTTTTCATCCTGCATTCCAAAGCTAAGGCTGATTTTAGGATCCTTTTATGCCAATCCATGTAAACTATAAATTTGGAAAGCCTACCAATTAAGAGAAAGCTGATCAATACAAGAAGATTTCTTGGGATATTTAATACATGATAGCCATCTTTTGAGGGAGTGGTCTATATTTTGAGAGATGATTTTCAAAGCAACTATCTTTTGATGGAGCAGTCTACACTTTTTACCATTTTATAGATTTTATAACTATCCTTCAAGGGACTAGTCTGTTATTTTTTCCTTTTTTAGAGATGATTTTATTTGCTTGGTCTTTTATTTTTGATCCCACTATTATTATTTTATTATGAATTGACTTAAGTTAACCTAGAATAGTTTCCAAAGCTTTGTTGTATAAGATGATATTCTTATTCCAAAAATGAACTACTGAGGTGATAGAGAGGGGTTTTAGGAAATAATGATTTGGGGCTCCTTCCCATTATAAGCATAGCTTATTCAATTAGAGCATATTATAAATAGAGATGGGGTATTTATATTCAAGGTTAGAATAGATAATGCTATCAGATAACCAAATGACTCAATATATCATTATTTGGTATAATAATGAAAGGGATATGGTTTTAGTAAAAATAAAAGAAACTAGGTTGACCAAGGTGATTAATACTTATTAACAATGGAAAGGATGCAAATGCAATGCATTAAGAGGCTCTTGTTCTAGTTTTACATCAAGAGAGGCCAAATAATATGCCCCAGTATGGGTGATAATATATGGTCCAAGAAAAATTGGAGAAAATTTTCCTCGTTTGCTCTTTTCCATATTAGTGACATGTTGATTTTATTTTAAGACAAGGTCACCAATATTAAATTCAAATTATTTTAAATGTTTATCATAGGCACATTTTATTCATTTTTGATATACATGGAGATGGTTAGGGAAAGCCGATCAATGCTTATCCAAGATCTCAAACTAGGATAATCATTATTGATGGAAGTCATCCTTAAAAATGATGTATTTAAGAGAGATGTGAAGGGAAGGAATCTGAACCTCTAGAGGAAGTACAACTTTAGCACCATAAACTGTAGAGAAAGGGTAGCACCCATAGGGGTTTGAATACTAGTTCAATAAGCCCATATAGAAAAGGGAACATGAATATGCCAAGTCTTTCAAGCTTTATTAAAGACTTTAGTTAGGATTTTGACAAGATTTTTATTAGATGCCTCAACCTGTTCATTAACTTGAGGATAGTAAGGTGGGGAAAAGCTTAGCTTAATGTTGAAAGAGTCACAAAGTGTTTGAAACTTTTTATTTTTAAAAGATTTTCCATTATTTGTAATGATTTTATTAGGAATGCCAAAGTGATAAATAATATGATGATTAATAAACTCCACAATTTTGTCTACTTTGGTAGAGAAAAATAGAATAGCCTCCACCCATTTAGGGAAATATTTAGTGGTGGTAATGATGAATCCATGACATTGGGAAGATTTAGGATTGATTTAACCTATAAGATCAAGTCCCCATTGGAAAAATGGTCAAAAGTCTTGTGCTACCTATAATGCATGACTAGGGACGTGATAGATTGACATGTTATTGGAATTTTCTACATTTATTAATGTACTTACAACAATCCTAATTTAAAGTGGGTCAATAATAGCCTAATTGTATGATTCTCTTAGTAATTGAATGGACACTAAAATGTGCACCACATGACCCACCATGAGCTTCTTTGATAATGAGGTAGCTTCATGATTTTAGAGATAATGAAGAGGGATACGGTCAAAACCACATTTATAGAGAACATCCCCTAGTATAACAAAATGAGAAATGTGTTTTTGGAAAGCTCGCTTGCCATTTTTGGATAAATTTAGAGGAATAATCCCCCTTGATAAATAATCAAATATCTATGTGTACCACAAATCCAATGGGTTTTAATCTATATTGTGGATGGAAGGAAGATTAGTTTTGGTAAAATAGGGTTTATTGAGTTTATGGATGAGAATGAATAACTTAGATTCTTGAGACCATAGTATCCATAAACTTGTTATTTGATCAAGGAGTAGCTTGGATAACATAATTCTTGAAAGCAGCTAGTAATTGATTAGCCAAGGTATTATATTTATGGAAGGTGTCTTTTTTACATTGTTATATGCCCTTTATCTAATTGACCAAAAGTTGGGAATCACCATAGATATTAATTAATTTAATACCTAAGGATAAAGTGGTTTGGAGACCTATGATCAAAGCCTCATATTCTGCCATATTATTGGTGCAGTCAAAATCAAGATTAAAAGATAAAGGTATAGGTGTTCCCCTTGGAGGGATTAGGATAATTCTAGCTCCCCCACCATGCTCACACTTAGATCCATCAAAGAATAGTGTCATTTGATATTGAGGATCTAATTGAGATGTGGAGGCTATGGAATCATCTGGGAACTCATAATTGATTGGTTGATTATCAATAAGAGGTGCCTCAACAAGTTGATCAGTAATGATTTGATCTTAAACTAATTTTTTTTGGATAAACTCAAGATCAAATTCCACCAAAAACATAAGCCATTTGGTCATTCACTAATTTTGATAAGGTTTTAAATGCATAAATTTTAGGTGATCCATGTCTATGATCACATAGGTTTTGTGATTGAGTATATAATGGCAAAGCTTGGAAACTACAAAGCCAAGATACAAACATAATTTTTATGTTTGTGTATAACATGTCTCATATTCAATGAGAGTGCAACTTATATAATAATCTTCCTACTTTTTATGTTTCTCATCATGATGGACAAGCATGGATCCTAGGGTATGGCCTGTGGCCAAAATATATAAGAAGAAAGGTTGCCCCTCCTTAGGAGGAATGAGAACTAGTGATGAGAGAATATATTTTTTGAGGGCATAAAATGCCTCTTAACAACCATAGTCCCAAATAAAGTGGGTATATTTACATAAGAGGTGATGAAATGGTTGACATCGATTGGATAATTGGGAGACAAAATGATGAATGGACTATAATTTTCCTTGTAAAATATAAAGTTGCTTAAGATTAGATGTGGGTGACATTTCTATAATGGATTTTATCTTAGTGGGGTTGACCTCTATCCCTTGAATAGAGATGATGAAACCCAAAATATTACCTGTCAAAAACCTAAAAATGCATTTCTTGGAATTAAGATGGACATAAAATTGGATTAGGTGAGCAAAAATTACTTTAAGCATTGAAAGATGGTATTTTCACAATTTTGACTTACCGAGGAGATCATCCACATAATCTTCAATGATTTTATGGATTATGTCATGGAAAATATAGGTCATGGCCCTTTGATTGGTGGACCTAACATTATTTAATCTAAAATGTATAACCCAATAGCAAAAGGTCCCCTAGGGAGTAATAAATGAAGTCATATGTTGATCTTTTGGTACGATAAGTATTTGATTGTACATAGAAAAACCATCCATAAGTGATAACATTTTGTGATCATCTATCAAATCCAATAATTGGTCAATATTAGGGAGAGGTAAATCATCTTTAGGATAAGGGAGGTTAAGGTCACATAAATCAATACAGAGGTGCAGTCTTCCTGTGGGCTTTATGATAGGGATGATATTAGACACCTGTTGAGGGTAATCAATATGCGGGATAAAATTGATGGATAAGAGATGTAATTCTTCTTTGACAAAGAGTGTAATGCAAAAAATGTATTTTTTGAAAATGTTATTTTCTAGGTTTGGCATTAAGAAACATGACAATGTTATGGATGATAATAGTAGGGTTGATACCAGACATGTCACTATAGGACCAAGTGAATGCTTCACTATGATCTGCTAGAAACATGGTGAAATATTGATGCCCCTAAGGATCTAAATATTTGTTGACCTTAGCAATTAATGGAGTCTCATGAGATCATATGTTAATGTTGAAAGTAGTTTATTTTAATAGACTAAAGGTTTTAGATGGAAGAGAATTATGTAGATGGGAGTTCTTTGTACCTAAATGAGTTAAGATAGACTCATTATCCTAGCACTAAAGGATAGGGATGATGGGAAAATCCTACCCTATCATGTTTGGGTAGGAGAGAGGAATGATTTTGTTTTCCCCATTAGTGTGATAGATTAGAGGTTCCATAGTGATGGAATTTATTAAAAAAAAAGTATGGAAGATTGGATATAACCTCATCTATCTCAGAAGGGGTATTGGATGGTGAGGATAATGTGTCCTCTTCGAGAATTGGCATAAGAGTAGTTTATGGGTTGGTTTTGGGATTTTTGTTAAAAAATAAGCCATGATTTTCATGGGGTTTCCTAAAATTCCCTAATGTGACATCATGTGGCCCTTTTTCATAGCATCCAATGCCAAAGCTCTTCCAAACACACCATTACAGGTATGTTTGTGTAAAGTGGGGTTTATCTAGGAATAAGAAGTTTGAGGTAAATGGTTTCGCATGAGTTTAGCTATCAAGACCTGAAGAAGGATGATCAATCCCCTCATAGATTAAATGAGTATGGAGGAAAGGTAGACTGAAAATAATTATTTCCCTAAGATTAAGATAATACGTATGTTTTTTATTGGGACACCCATATTATTAGGGAGTGGGGAGAATGTTGAGCACCAATAACTGATATTCTCCCGTCAATAGTTGTTGAAACATAGAATAAAGGGAATATTTTCTAGAAATTATTGATGCATGGATTGTCATACTAGATGATGCTTCATTATATGATGATGGTATTGTGATTTGTAATGAAATTAAGATGTTATTTAGTCGAAAAGTAAGGTTGCAAGTTTTAAATGGATGGGGATTGGCCAGGATATTGTGGACCTTACCCTCATGTTTGAATTTAAGACATTGGTGAAAGGTAGAAGGGACACAAAACATAACACATATACAAGGATGTCCTAATAGGATATTAAATTTAAACTCCTCTTCTATTACATAAAATGACTCTGGGAGGGTACGTTCACCTACTTGGATGGGAAGGACAACCGTTCTTAACATAGGGGTCATAATATCATTGAATGCTCATAATACAATTGAAGATTGAGTTAAAATAGTTTTAGGTAACTGTAGTTACTTAAAATCATGAGAGGAGATAATATTTATGCTTGCTCCATTATCAATCATTACTCATTTGATTTAGGTCTAATCAATTTGGGTAGTGATAAATAGTGACAAATCTTGATCATCAGGCTGTAATGGTGATATTTCAAAATAATGTAATGTTATGGATGATGAATTTTGAAGGGATGAAAGAATATACAATAAAATTTGGGGTTCATCTGATTATATCTAGGTATCTTGCAAGGATTCTATCATAGCCTCGTGATGCTGAGGAGAGTTTTGGACAAGTTCATATAAATACATGTTGATTGGGAGTTGATGAAGCTAATTTAGGATGGATATTTGTATCAAATATGAAGCATTATTATTTTTTGCTTTCCCTAAATAATTTTTTTAGGTTTTATAATGGGCATTTTAGGACTATTTGTCATAGAATCAGGAGCATAGTCACTTTGGCTTTATCAAGATTTTGGGTCTTATGACCCTGGGTTTGAGATCGTAGCTATGTATATTACATTTATTTAAAACAATGGTGGATTTGTCATTTTTTTAGACTCATCCAAATATATAGGGTTTAAGATGGGTTGATATATATTTATATCAAATATTCTATCTTCCTTTAAAACTCATTATGATCTTCTTGATGATATACTAGTTCCTATAGTGGATGTGATCTTAGTAGTTTGACTATGGGGATAATCATGACCAAATTATTCCATTAAAAGATCATCCTCCTCTAATAAGTTTTGTATCACAACTATTAGCGCATTGAAAATTTTATTATCATGTCTCACTATTCGGTGATATGCACATTTCTTATTTTCTTGATATCACGTTGGCTTCTGAATATGAGGGTTAATAAGTTTTATGAGTGGTAGTGTGATAAGGGAAGTTTAAAGTAGTTGATTGAGAATATTAGAGTAAGACCCACTCAATAGATCTTGGCTAGGTTTTTAAGACCTTCTAAGGCATTAGCATGGAGATTGCATTTACGTTTGAGTCTTAATCCTTCAAACTAGTCATTTGAATATTCCCCACAGTAGGTGCTTTATGTTTGGGATAAGACTTTACACCTAGGATTCATGAGTAGTAAGAATTTAAAGGATTATGAATTAACATTATTATAGTGGGAAGATCCCTTTGTAATGGTATATGCTCTTTAGAAGAGGATTCTATAATGGTGGTTTTTAGTTTTACCAAAGGATGAGGTCCAAATATGGATGCTCTAGTTTGAATAGGTGGTAGAGGCATCTTCCATTTTCAAATATTATCGAGGGTAGTAGGGAGGTCCTCTTTAGGGAGTTAAATCATTATGGGAGAATGTTACAATGATTTTCCCCATGATGCTGAAAGGTTTTTGTTTTCAATTCCTAAATAATTTCCCCTAATTTCTCTCTTTACAAGATTTGGCTCTTCTCAAACTATGAGGGGAGTTGGTCTTGGGTTTGGTTGAGGAAATGTAATGGTATTCTTAGATGGTATTAAGGTAGGGGAGATGGGTATGTTACATGAAGGTGTTGTAGTGACAAAAGGAGAAGTATGTATATCTTATTATATGTCTAAACAAACATCCTCTTTGATATATTTCTCATCCTTTGTTTTTACTCAGTTATCTTGAACATGTTTAGATAATGTTTCCTCAAGGGGATCATAAATAATGAGATCCAAAAATATTGAGTGAGTTTCAGGGATGATCTACTTGATTCAGATGGTTTGAAGGCATCTCTAGTAATGAGATCTAGGATTTTAGTTATTGTGGAAGGTGATTTAGAAGAACTACCAACCTCTTTAGGTAGAAGTTAATCATGGATCATACTTATCACATGGGTCTCATGGTTCAAGGTACATCCTAAATTAGCTTATATGGAATTAGACATAGAGGAATGATTAGGGAATGACTGCCTAAAGATGTCTATGGACTAATTAGGGGGAGCGTTAGGGTTATCTAATTATAACTCTCCTTGATCAACAAGGTTTTGAACTATACCTTTGAAGTAGCAACACCTATTGATGTCATGAACTAATACACAATTGTAATTAAAAAATTCATTTTCTTTGAATCAACTAGGCTTAGGGTGAGAGTTATTAGGAGGTCTAACCATAGTAAGTTTGATGATAAACACTTTTAAGAGATTATCTAAAATTTAAGTATAATATTCCCCTAAGGGTGTCTACTACCATGGAGGAAAATGTGTCAATGGTTTTGTGATTGTGCTTAGGAGGTAGAGTGTTTGGATTGGCCTTTTGTCTATGGGGGTGCTGATTTTAAGAACATAGCATTAGCAGTTCCTTTAGTTTTGGTATTGTTAGTTCCTTTGGAGGGATTAGGTTTGAATATTTTATTATGTAACTTTACCTTCCCTTCTTCTAAAGCTCAAATTTTTAGTTTACATGCCATGGAAAAGTCCTCATCAAAAAGTTTTGAAGGATTGAACCTGTAATGTTGACAAGATATGTTTAGCACATGATCTTGAAAATAATTTGATTAGTTCTAGTTGAGGAAGGGAAAAGGTAAGTTTGTTTATAATAATTTTCCATCTAGCCATAAAATTAGTGATAGATTCATCATCAAATTGTCTAATGGAATAGAGGTTAAATATGGTCACTTTTCTTATGATGTTAATGGAAAAGTGATCTAAAAAGATATGGGCTAGTTACCTAAAAGAGAGTTGGGAATGTTGAAGGATATAACTATACCAGTCTAAATCTGGCCTAACTAACAACATGGGAAATGTTCTTAGGAGAAGAACAACATAATGGGATATAAAATAGCAAGCATGTTTAAATGATTGAATGTGTTAATGAGGATCTTCCTTATTTTGAAATTTCATAATTTTTGGATGTTCCCATTGCAAGGGGTATGGTCTAATAGGGACAATTGGATTAATGGGTTCATTATAGATTTACTCATAAGTGAGCATATTTTTTTTGCTTAGAGGTAGAGGCTTCCAAATTTTCCAACCTATTCATAATGTCAGGTTGCATATTATATTAAGGAATACCCCCTAAGACATTATGTTATTAGATGTTGATATGTCATGGAGTAGAAAAGGGTTGTGACAAGGGGTAACTAACTAAAGTGGTCATAATCAATTGTGATGATACCACATATTGTGGGTCTTTCAAGGGTATATAATTGGACCCAAGGGCTTACGAGGGAACTATGTATTGGGTAGTCAATAGGATGTACTTTTGAGGAGGTTGAATCAAGGGAGCTTGTTACAAAGGTTGATTTTGGGGATTTGAAGCTATTATAGTTTGGATGGGTGGGAGAGTTATAGGGATTGATATCACTAATTTATAAGGTGTTATGGTAGGAGGTGGAGTAAATGTAGGTTGAGGCATGATAACATTTTGGGCTTGGTTACTAGTTGGGGATAGACCACTAGATGTTACTAGAGGTGGATTTTTTAAAGCTTGCATGGTGTTAGTATCATAACCTATTAGGGGAGGATTGTTGAGAGAGGAAACCATGGATATAGTAAACCCTTCAGGTCCCTTTATGGACATACCAAAAACATTCCCATTAGACTGTATATGAGGTGAAAGTGGGATATAAATGGCTTGAGTGCTAAGTTAATGGTTAAGAGTAATTAGATTAATATCCAATATGGTGGTGATTTTAGGATCTCCTTGAGTATATAATTGGGGAATACCCTCCCCCATAGACTCAGGAGAGGTAGGAGGACTTAGGGTGTTCTCCATGGATGAAGATGAGATTGAATATTCAGTTTGCTTTAGTGATTGTTGTCACGTATAAACTATATTGAATAAAAATCAACAAATGAAATAAAAAAACACATAATAGTCTTTTTGATTATCTCATTTTAGTGGAAACAAGCACACACACTACAAAACAAACTTAAAAGATTTTATTTTTTTAAGAAATTAAATTTAGAGTGTGATAAGGAAAAAGGTCAATGAAGGTACTAAAAAATGGTAATCTAAAGATGGTTTTGGGTTTTTGTTTAAGAATGGGAACCTCTATATACACAAAGGTATGTTGAGGCCTGATTTCATGTTGGAAGAATGTACATGGCTTGGTATTGGGGCCTACTGCCTCACTTCACACATCGTAGTAGTAAGGGTGCTAGGTGCTTATCCTTTATACTTCTTTTCATAATTTTTATACTCGATTGGTACACCGAGTCAATTTTCCCCTTGGTGATGAAATCCAAGTGGGTTCACATTAGGTAGGAAAATGTTTCAAATGCCTATTTTAAGACTATGTGGTTTTGGATGTGTGTCATAAGGTGTGATTACTATGATATATTGATCTGCCTAGATTAATTTATGTGAATTATCCAAGCAAGAAAAGGATGAATACAATTATTTTTAAACCTTAAAAGGAAAAAGTAAGACTTTTTTGGATTTTATCTTTTTTTGAATGAAGACAAAAAATCAAGAAAAGAGGCAACTAATGAATAATTTCAAAATGAAAATAAAAAGAACAATGAGACCTTAAAAGTCCCACCGGGCGTGCTAGAACGTAATAGTAGTTTTTTATTTTTTCCTTGTAATTTAATTATCTACTAAAAACTTAAAGAAATACATTGTTTATGAAGAATACCTAGAGATAATAAGATGGTTGTGCACCATTTGAATCCACCATATGTAGGAACTTTTTTTTACCTTAGAAAAATACCCTGTACATAATGTGACAAATTGGACAAATTTGATTAATAGATAGATAAGTGAGCTGCCTAGTTAGAAACCAGACCTGAGAAGTTATGAACTTCCTCTAGTGGATGTCAACTCATTGTTTTCATAATTAAGTGGATAAGAAACACTAAAATAAAAAAATAGAAAGATGTGATATGGATGCGATAACAAAATGATTAAGAACTAATCTTCATTTAAACTATCAATATAAGTAAAGTATTCATCCTAATAAGCTGTAGAAGAATTTGTATTTAATTGGTAAGAAGCAACTTCAATTGAAGGATAATATATAATGGCACAAAGTGCTAACACAAAAGCTATGTCACTTTGGTTAGCAAATAAAGGTTGAGAGACTATGGGTATATTAGTGATATGAATTACTTCATGTGAAATTTTGGGCAAAGTCATCTAAAAGAAAATTCCATGTTTAAAAAGGTAGAAGATTAAATCATAATGGATTCAAGATAGAGTTTTAGGATTAAATGGCTTGGGTTTTAAAATAGATTATAGGGATCGATGCCAATTCTATAGAATTGGTACCGATTCAGATGAATTGGTGTTGATTTTATTAAATTATGCAAGATTACAAATAAAAAGGTAAAGGATTATTGAGGATATTCAAAAAGAAAAAAAAGTTTTATTTTAGATGTCCTGATAGTGGGATGAACAAGAAAATACAAAAATGAAATAATAAATGAGATATTAAAAATAGATAACTTACCTTGAAATAGATGCAGGTAGAGTGTATTCTTTCCATAGGTTCAATCAATCTGCCTAGTGTGTGATGATTGTTTTAGACTAGATATAACCCAAATTCATCACCTTGGAGCTATTATTCACATTTGACTCTTTGAGGAAATATTAATAGCACTTTGAGACAAAAAAAATTGCAAAGTCCAAATAAAGAATCTTCTGTGTATATATAGATTGATGTTGATCGGGAGAATCGATGTTGATTGTGGGATAATCATTACTAATTCACCTTTTTTGGCAAAATTTTTCTTTCATCCAATTTGGTTTGTTCCAACTATGGGGTACTTTAAAATTAAAAACATGGGTTTGATAGCAACAGATTCATATGAGGGTAGGCTGTTGGAGTGTTAAGATTTATGGGTTGTAAATTATATTTAGGTGGTTAAAAAGGTAAAATGGTAATTATAAAAATGAGTTATCGAGTACATGATGGTAAATAGTTTAAACTTTAGGATAGGGGTATTTATGATGAAATAATAATAAGAATAATAATAAAGTACTAAGACATAAAATGATCTATAAAATACATATGAAATTGTAATGTCTAAAAATTTTTAGGAGCAATTCCCTCACATCAAAAGGGGGCATTTTAGTGGGATCCTAATACATGGGATGGGCCATTTTCAAGTCAAAATTCAATTATTTAACACAATCACATTTTCTAAGTTAAAAAATATTTCAAAATTTATTTATTGTCACATAGCATGAGGGAATATGCCATTGCATATGCACTCCTATCTAAGTTTCAAATAAAGAATTCACATAGTTTTAAACAAAAACTACAATGAGCATTCACATATAGTTTTAAGTTCTACAATTATAATGGGAGCATGATATCATTTCATGTCACTTTTATTCTATTTTTATATTTGTGAACATGGTAGGAGCATCTGTGTACTCCATTATCTTGTGATCATGCTTTCAAAAACCAAAATATTATAAAATATTTTAGTTTAATATATAAGTAATCTATAACGGTCTATTTAATTTAGGTCCATATTACATAACTTGGGGTTCATTGTGCACTCTATAATTATGTGTGTGAATCCATTAAGATTTCAATAAGTTTCACATCTTATGATTACAAATATCATTAGAGATAAGTTAAGGTTCTACATCACTCATTATTATTTCATTTTAAAAGATAAAATTAAAGTTTGGGTTTGGTCAACCCCAATTTTATCCAATGGTATAACTAAGGAACCATCTTCTCCAAGTGTTTCATGAGCGACACTAATTATTCAATTATTCAAGGAAGCATCATCACCAAGTAAAGTCACAAAAATTATCATTGAATTTGCATATACATGTTTATCAGTCTATACTCTCATTTTAATTTTTAAATTATTCAAATACAAGCAATTTTTAGTGTAGTAAAGTTTATTTCAAATTAAAAATTGTCAAAGTTCAAGAAAAGTTTCCAAAATTAAAATTAAAGTTTTCAAAGGAACAAAATGTTTTGTAGGGTTTACCAAATTTTACGGTGCCTTCACAATTTAAGTATGTAACTCAAAGACAAAGTGTGTCTTACACACTAAGTTATATATTTCCTTTAATCCAATAATTTCATTTCTAGACTAAGGCGGGGGGGGGGGGGGGGGGGGGGGGGGGAAGTGTAGTAACCTAAATCTAGTAATAATTACTTGATTATGCCTATTTTACCCATTTTTACCCTTGATTAACTTGTGCCTTTAATCGACACCTATTTTTCCTATTTGACCTTATTATAAGCCTAATATAGGACCTATTTTATCTTTTAATCATCATTTATTGCACATAAAAATGTTATGACTACTAAAACACCTTTATTTATATGTGTGCCTTAGTCTAGTCCCAAATCTTAGCATGTTTCTTTAAGGGATATAATCAATCGATAGGGACAATAATTACCATCAATATTATCCCTATCCAACAATTCTATTTTTTGCCCACCTACAATTATATTTTCAAATGAAACCCAACCTAAGGTTAGCCTCCCTATTTTTAGGCTTCTAAAATGTTATCATATCGATGGAATTGCAATAAATACACATTCAAATCACCTATTAAACAACTATATATTTTAATTCATAAGGCTTATTTACAAAATTTCACATTGAGAAAAAGTTACCTATTCTTCCCAAATCAGGTTCCAAGCACTTCAATAAATCCTTATCCAAGTCTCAATCTAGTTTTATGTAGACTAATCCCACATGATCAAGTATTCAAGATACTTTTAGATGCATTCATATATTCAAAGTAACATAATTACACAAAGCACTTAAGGGAATAACTACATGGAGGTTTGATATCTCTCTGGAATATTGGTATGTAGGAAACATTCAACATAGTGGGGTGTTGAGGTCTAGTAAAAGTCTAACTGACAACCCTTTTTTGATCCATAATATCATTTATCTCCTTATGACATAAATCTAGGGTTTTAAACTTCAAGAATGCACACTATAAGTCTCTACACAGTTAGAAAGATGAAATCAATGAAAGAATACCTAATTTTCACTATCACACTTGATTATTCCAAAAATTCTAGTTTTCTATAAAAATAAAAGATTGACCAACAAGGATAATAGTTGTAGTTGATCTTGTCTTCTATTGGGAATTCTTGTCCTTGAGGGCACTTAGGCTCAGCTTTTGGAAAGTTTTTAGGTTTTGTGCATTCTATTTTTCTTTCATTATGTTTTATTATTAAGTCAACTAATAACTTAGAAAGTTAAGTTCATATTTCTTTTGAATAGTTTAGCCTTGTTTGTGTATGTTTTTACCCTCTATTTAAGTATTTTATCTTCATTTTTTTAGAATTGTATTTAAAACACCCTAATTTATTTTATCTACTTAAGGATTAATATTACATTAATTCCCATTTTAGATAGAACATTAATTATACACGATTACACATGGCCATGTTTATCATCTATGTTATATTGATATACTTCTATTACACATACACTATGTGCATATCAAATGTTTTTCTTCTTTCCATGTTCTAATATAATATCTTAACACAATTTGTTTAAATATTTATTACTCCTTATATGTTCAAAGCCTTGCTTCTTTACATTTTAAAAATCTTTGTTAATTTTTATTTTTAAAAATTACATTTAAAATATGGAAAAATACACAAACATTCATAAATGATATGTTATTCATGATCTATTTTAATGTCTTTACATGTGTCATCTATTTTATACTAAGTAGATAGCATATTTTCATTCACTTTTCGATACATAATGTGTATTCACAAGGTATGTGAGTGTGAAACAAGGCATACTTTTACATGGTTTTATGTCATATCCTATATTTTTGGAACCATATTATAATTTTTGTTACTTCTATTTGACATTATTATGACATATTTTATGATTATTATAATTGTTAGATCATGGAAAAAATTATGATACTCTGATTATTTCAGTTGTTTATATCAGTGATATGACTATGATGCTCTGATTTACAATTGTTTATTTAACTATGAACATATGATGTTATAACTGGTATGTATATTGTTGATGTATTATTATTATTATGACTGTAGTAAAATAAAAATGAGCTAGGCTCAAGAAGTGGATTTTGGTAGACATGGGTGTGTTTATGGCTACTTGGGTGTTATTTCAACAAGTGGAGTATGGGATACTTAGGTTTACAAAAATCACCAATTTTCAAAGTTTTTGTTGTTATTTATTGAGTTTTCATTTCCTTCATTTGACTTTTGCTTGTCTTAGAAGTCTTGTTATGTGTTTAGATGTTTGTTTGTAATTTTTATTAATTTTTATCTTGTAACTCCAATTTAATTCACTTTATTATATTTGTGTGTTGTCTAACTAGCATCACATTGATTGATTATGTTCAAGTTGCCATTCATCATTTGGGAATAGGTTCTAACATTTGTACTATGAAATGATAAGTTAATTGAAACACTATCTAAACTTTGTTATAACATCATTTAACATGATATGTTGGAATTATTGGAACACATGATTGTTATATTAGTTTTTCTTTCATCATTTTCTTATTTTTATTTATCCTCGTAAAGGCCTACCACATTGATTGAAGAACTGTGATTAGTGTTTTTTTGTTGTCTTGACTTTGGCATTGGTATTGGTTTGATTAGTATCAAATGGACCTTAATCCATAGAATCACATTTATTGATAATCATTTTTATTAAAATGATGGAAATTTTTACTTAGCCACTTATATACATAACATGGCAATAATAAAAGAAATTAAGCAAGTTGAATTTAGGGTTCATTTTGGTTATGATGTTACATCTTTTGAGATTTATGTTGTGAGTGTTTTACTTTTGAAGCATGGTCATTGTGTTTTTTTGATTTGGTGAGATTGAATTGGAACCCTAAACTATGTCTACTATTTTGAATGAAGCTCAACTCCACTAGGAAGTCTCTAGGGTTTTACAGTTTAGTTGGACTATTGAGGTGGAGACTAAGTGTTGTGTGGCCTATAATTTTACTAGAAGAAATTGGAAAACATGGGGGATATGAAGCCAATACCTTCATCTAGTTTATCCCATAGCCTAATTTATTTTATTTTTAATTTAGTGTTTGGTGGGTTTTGGTTATGTTTAAGCTACTCATTTTCCATAGGAGAGGTAGAGTGTGGAAAGCATATGAAAGGAAAAATATATCTTATAGGGAAAATGAGAATGGCAGACTGAAAACCTAATCTTCAAGTAAGTTTTAGTATTTCAATTTTTATTTCTTAAATTATTAAGGAAATGGGCATTGCAAGTAATGTGGTTGGTGTAAAATAACCTTGGGGTTCTATTAGAACTGAAGGTGTAATTTGATCCACTATTTCATACACATTATTTACAATGCAATTCATTCCATTATAAACTAGTTTCTTTTTAAAATTATTGAATTATGGATTTGTTTTCTATTTTTTTATACTCATGGTTCAAACCCTGTATGACTTGATAATGGAGTGAATATTGTTTCTAGTTTGTGTTTTCCTTGCTTAAGTACATTATGTTGCATAAGTGTGAATGTTTCCATTTTATTGTATTTATTTTGTTGGGTTTGTTTATTAGTGGTTTTAGAAAATTGAAAACATAGTAAAAAATACACCACCACCTTATTGTTAGGCTCCACCATCAAACATATGGATGGGGTGGCTAGGGTCACCCATGGGGGGCTCATAGTGTTGGATGGGTGGGTTTTACCATCATAAGAGTTAGCTTCAATCAAATCTAATTTTTTTTCTTGTAGCATATATGATTCATGGTATTATTTTTGTAAATAAACTCATATTGGGGTTGAGGATGATATTATAATTGTATTTTTATCTTTTCATGGTTTTATGCATTGGTAATATTAAGCTAAATTATTATATGTATAAACTTATTTATAAACATATATTCATTATCTTTGAAGGATATTGAATGCTTAGCTTATGATTTTTTTATTCTGATAACCTCTTATATGCATTATTATCATGGCACAAACATATAGGGTTTAGGTTGTTATGTCAATGGTTTGATTATTTGTTGAATATTATGGTTAGCTAAAATTTTATTCAAATGAAAAGACATTATACAACCTTTCCCTTGTCTATTAATTTTATTTGTGTAACCTGCATATATATGTGTGTATGTTAGAGTTGTATTTGAATTATTTGAGTGAAACATTATATAGCTATCTTTGAAATTTGGTTATGAACCTTAAATTATGGAATTTTTTGAGTTGGATTATTGATGTTTTTTGTTGATTTAAAAATAATTACTCATATTTGTTTGTGATCATTGATTGGTGAATCATGTATGAGGAAACAAACAAGATTTTTCATTATATTTAACTTGCTGAGTTGTAATTATTCCATTAAGGTATTAATCAAGGTTAGTAATATTGTGTATGTTATTAGTGTTAGTCTACTATTCATCAAGAATTACATATTTTGAGTGTTTAAATTATGAATAAATTATTAATTTGTGTAGTTATAATTAAGGAAAAGGTTGTTCAATCGAGTATGGCGTTGAGACTTAAATAATAATGTTATGAGTTACCTACAAAAGTTATGAGTTTGTTTTAAGGTGATTAGTTTTGTAACATATTGTGGGAAAAGGAATTAACAATCCTCTTGAATTGTTTTGTTTCCATAGTGGTGTGATGAGAAAGATATGAATCCTCGATTAACAAATAAGGTATTGTTAGATAGAATTTAATATTGTAAATCAATTTACTAATGATTATCACATTTTAGAAAATACCTTATAGGTGCATATGGTTTAGCATCAGAATAATGGTCCAAAAATATTTTTTTAATAAGCAAAATTGTTGATGCATGATGTATTATTTATATTATTCTAGAGGTTTTTCAAATTATCATGTTATGAAGGTAGTTATAGCTCATTTAGTTTCATGAAATGTTATTGATAACTTAAATAAAAATTTCTTCATTTGGAATGAATAATCAATTACATAGAAATTCATGTATTATCATTGATGTTGTTATAATGAAAGACTCATGTAAATTCTTGACATAAAGGTGGTTTTAAATATATCAATAATGGTGCCCACATCGACTCAAGGAGGAAAAGCTATGAGATGAAAATGCTATCTCACATTCATAGGAGAGTCATTAATATGCTTTTACTTATTGAAATTAAATCATGAATATTCTTAAGTAATTAAATGCATTAGGTTGTTAACACTTTTATAATCTTACATTGATATTGATATCACATAAGAATAACCTTTTAAAGCGAGTTTAAATATATTGTTGAACATGAAGGCTACTTCGATGGATTTAATCATCAATTGATCATTTATAAATGAACATTTATAATTGTTGTGAATAAATGTGAGTTTTGATGGAATAAAGAAATAGTTTTGTCACTTCATAGTTGTGGATTTTAACACTAAAAGTTATAATAATCTTAATTTGGTGACCATAAGACCTAGGGATAAAATAACCTCGGTTAGCTAGAACTGAGAATTACTTAATAAACTTACTTGATTATGATATACTCTTGTTTATTAATGTATTTAATTAATGTGTGCATTAACCATGAAATGAAATCATCAAGAAAAGGTAACTTTTATGTTACGACACATGAATAAGGATGTGGAAATAAGTTGATGATATTTAAACATAAATTGAAGAGATAACTTTTATTGTTTATGAAAGTGATAACCACATTGTTAGAAGTGTTTTGTAAACTTTGACAAGAGGTAGATAATGGTCTATTTAAAATTATTTTTTCCATTTATGTTGAGAACATTTAATAGTGTAAATGGTGCATGATATATTTTTCTAGTGAAAGGAAGTCATGATATATTATAGTTGAGGAAATATTAAAATACTTGGTTATAACATTGTATAATAATTTCCCATACTAGTGACCTAATGTGGATGTTATGCTTGAGAGATGGATGTCTTTGATTAAATAAAAATAATATAAATATTAATAGGTATAGTTTAGATGTGATTGTTTAATAGGGATGTTGTAAATGAAGAGATTGAAACATGAGACTCACATATTCTTGTACTTATTATACTTGATCCAATTATAAATAGTAACTTACCTAAGGCTAAGTCTCTTTAGTTTATTTTATTAGGAATATAGCTATTAAGAGTATCTAGATCATAGTTTATAAGGGTGCAACTACACACTTATAAACCTCAAGCTCTATATTAAATACAGAATGAAATACTTATCTATAGAGCACTCTCAAGGTGATTTAAACATAGATAAATAACAAAAATCTACTTTATCCCTATTTTTTATTGTTAAATGTACTAGTCATGAACAAAATATAGAAAATATTTTGTGTCATTCAATATTAGAGTGCATTATTGCATTCTATTTTACTTTATACTTTTGATTTTTTTTAGGTTGTTAAATTTTGATTTTGGGCTAGCCTTTTACCCAATGACTTTGCTAATTTAGGAACATCTCATTTTTATATACAATTTTTTTTATAAGTTTTATTTATCCACAACCTCTTTTCCATGTTGAGATGTATATTATACAAATATAGTACTACTCATTCATACTTTACATGTGTTACAATGGATATAATATTTGTTAACATTGACATATGCTAGGTCCATTTTTATTTCATATTACATGATATTGGTTATTATATTGGGCCCTCGGCCTTCCATGATTGTGTGAAATTTACATGTCCCTTATATGAAGCCTTTGAGCCTTATGTGTGATATTGATTATTACTATGATTCATAATAACTATCATACACATACCATTTATTTTAAATTCTTCATATATAATTTAATGATATACTCAATTTTATGATGCAATGTACATTAAATGCTTAAAAAATTAATTACATGTTTCATCTACAACTCTATGTTGTAATAAAATTCACATTTTTAAGTGATAACACATGCTCATATATTTTCATACATGTTATAACACTTTATTTTGAGATAAATTCCCTTATCTCGAAAGGGGGCATTAGATAGGGATTATATTGAATTTAAACCCTTAAAATCAACATATTTAAGCTTGATAATAACATATACTATGAGAATAATCAATATGACTTATAATTTTCAAAACTATGTGGGTATATGTCTTGCATATGCACCACATCCTCATAATTACTTGAGAACAGATGCACATATGCGAAAATAATTACAAAGTTTAAATTTTTTACAAAGTTCAAATTAGGACTATATATAATAAATGGGGCGTGATATTTTAAGTCATGTACTCTTCTCTTTTTTATTTTTCAAAAGTTATAGATTGAATCTATATCTATTTGCGTGGTGTGATTCATCTTTTTCAAGTGGGCAACATTTGAGCTTAGTGACGCCCCACATCTTGGCTACACTTTTTGAAAAATATGTTGGTTCCCCATTTTTACCCCCTTAAATTTTAGTGACACTATATGGGTAACATATTTACCAAAGTTCTCATCACAAATGAAAGCATATCCTTGTTTAAATTAAAAGCTTCACTCATCGAGACTATATCAATCTCAATTTTGACATAGTTTCAAATCTCATAGTATGGTTTTGGTTTAGTGAGACCTAATGGCCTAAAAATCATCCTATTCCCACTTTAAAATTTAGTTTTCCTCCTTGGATAGGAATTAAATAATTTTGAAAGCATCTTATATCCACTTGGGATAACTAGTAACTCAAGACATAAAAACTCTTCGTAAGAAGACAAAGTGTGTTTTCACACTTAGGTTTCTCTCTCTCTCTCTCTCTCTCTCTCTCTCTCTCTCTCTCTCTCTCTCTCTCTCTCTCTCTCTCTCTCCCCCCCCCTTTACTCTAGTAATTCCACTATATTGCATCAATATAATAAATGGGGGCATTGAATATTCCACCAATATTGAAGTTGGAATAATAAATGTATTGAATCTTGAATAAAGTAATAAAAAAAATGAACAAACAATTGTGAGATAAATTAATGAGTGAAAACAATGTGAATCCTCTATATATTTAGACTTAAAAAATATGTAAAAAAGGTGAGATGAGAAGTAACCACCCATAGAATAGTGGTGATAAAGCCTAGAACAGGCATATAACTCCTACCAACTAGCTAAAAATGATGTTCAAGTGCAATTCCCTATGACATGACACCTAAGAAAGATAAACCATATGTGTAGGAACAACCTAAATAAAAAATTTGAACATAAATAAATTACTACACTAAAAACCCCCTTAAGCATAGCTTAGGTGGGTAGAATAAATGGGTCCTAGAAATAAGGCCTAGTGAGGTACCCATGTACAAATAAACTCTCATAAAGTGGAGAAAGGTTGAAAACTCATAAAAAACTCCCTCCCAAAAAGAGAAAAGAATAAGAGATAGATAAAATCCCCCTGAAGATGATGTTGAAGCAATTCACACTCTTAGTACAACTCTCAATATGACCAATGTCAATGATAAGATCCTCTGTCTAAAGATTGAAGAAGATCTATTTGTATCGAAAAATGTTTCTTCCCTTTTCCAAAGGAAGACCATAATGTGTGTACTAAATGTTTCCCATTCCATAATGGAAGATGAAGGCAATAGTATATGTAGCCTAAATTTTAGATCCACCTCTTATTACTATTTTTAGTAATAAAAACCTAAAATATAAACACATCAATAGGAGGGGATAAAAGAGACAATCAAATTTTTAGGAGAACTCTTACAATCATTTTACCTTTTTATAAATCCTCTCCAATATTGACAAATGGATGCTTGATGCCAAATTAATGTGTGTTGGATTTCTTACTTTTGCTTGATAATGGCTTCCAATGGATAATTTGTGCTTGATAATGACTCTTGTTGGATGCAAGAAGGATGATTATGGATGTAAGATAGAGGATTATGGTATCAAGTTGATAGTTTTCCAAGTTAGTTTGCATGGAAAGGGTGGCTTAGTTATATAGGGAGTGGAGGGAAGAATCAATGGCTCAAATTTAATTTTGAGCTATTGAGATCAATGGCTAGGATATTTCTAAGGAATTTAAAATTCCTTGGAAATATATATAATGTAAAATTCTAGAGGAGAGGGGGATAAAATGGAGGAGATTTATAGAATTCTCTAATTCTATAAATCTTTACTAGGGTTTAGGGATTTAGGAATAGCTAAGAATAGGGTGGTATCTGGCTAGGTAGAATAAATTATATTTTTAAATTGGCAAGTGGCTTAAGTAGGTTAGTAGGTAAATGGGTTTTGTTAGTGGTTTAATGAAGGGGATTGATTGGTTATGGGGTGGAATAAGGTTTATAGAATGTAGGAAATAGGGAATGGGATATTAGTTTTTTATGTTAAATTAGAGAAATTAGTGTAATTAGTAGGATGAGTGTATTTTAGTGCATACATTTTGCCTCTCTTTGAAAGGGCATTGAGAATGGATTAGAGTGGAAAGAGTAATGGTATTTCAAATAAAAACCATAATTGTGTGGAAGAAATGTTAAATGGTTTTAGTAGGTATGATGCCCCCTCGAGGGAGCATGTGGGGAGAATTGACCTAGATGGTCACTTGAAGAGAAATCCCATGGGTGGGATAAGACTAGGATGATAAAATGGGGTTGAGATGCCTCAAGTAATGATGTAGCTACAGTGTAGATGACCTAAATTCAAGGATAAAGGGATAAAGTGGCTTAGTTGTGATGGGTTATAGATAAATGACCAATGTATAGAAAGTAATTTGATTGGGAAGACTAAATTGATGATATGGGTACAAGCCTGTGATAAGTCTCATAGCAAGAACACATGTTAGGGAGGGCTTGGAGACTGATAAAAGAGATAAAAGGTGTTGATTGATGATAAGGAGTCATTTACATAAAATATGTAGCTTAAAGTGATGTGTGATTGTCGAGTGACTAGTCTAGTGATGGGATGGGGATGAAGAGTTAATGGTGGTTGAGCTATCCCTGAGCATAAAATTAGGACCAAGTACTATGTACATAGTCTTAGGAGACTTCAATTTGATCTAATTCTAATTTTAGATTAAGTTGGATAGTATGGAATTGGAAAAACCATGTCCTAGATTACTTTAGGGATGATATGGGATGATGAATTAGGGCATTAGAATAATTTGATAGGATTTAGGATATGACAAGCTAGTTAGCAAAGGGATAATACGGGTTAATGGGGGTAAAAAGGGGGGTCAAATAGGATGAAATAGTGAAAATATATTCATTTGAACTTTTGTCTTTTGTGAAATTTGAATATGAGCTAAAAGCCATGGACCACCTTACCTAAGATTCCCATTACAATGAACGAGTTCAAGAATTCTAGAGATCTACTGAGGCTGGACCATTGATGAGTAAGAAACCCTAATCTTCATGTTTTTGTTAAATTTTTATGGAATTTTTGGATGTTTTAGTATAAATTTAGGCTGCCCATGTCTCCAATGCAATACCATGACTGAGGTCAATGCCTTTAGTCATGATATTATAGTCACGACTTATTGTATTATGTAGGGAAAGGCAATATTACAATACCATAGAGCTATGGTATTGTAATACTTCAAGATTAGACTCATGATTTTTCAATATCATTGATTAAAGATTCATAGTTTTTCATAATTGTGTGGTTATGTAGAACCACATAATGTGAATGGTAGTTTGGTTAAGGTCGCAAGTTAAGATATACTCATGGGATATAATTTTGTCAAGGCTAGGAAAAGGGTTAAGGGATGGGGATTGGCTTAGGGGTGTAAGATGGAGATGAGAAAAGGATAGGACTAAGTGATTTAGGGGTATGTTATAGAAAATTAGGGTGTTGTTTAGATGTAATTAGGTGTTGTTGAGGTTAGACTAAGGGGTGATGAGGTTGGCTATATGTTAGTGTGAATGGAAAAGGGGTTAACTAGTTAGATAAGGTAGGATGGGGAATAGGTTAAATGGGTTAGGTTAGATGAAATTAGACGGGGATAGGTTAAGGGGTGAGGAGTAATTAGGATGAAGGTAATTAGTTATGATTAATGGAATTAGGGGGTTTGGTAAAGTTAGATTATATTTATGATAGGGGAGTTGATTTGTGATGGAGGTAGTGATAGGTTGTATGGTGATTAGTGCAAGAGGACTTAGGGGTGATGGATTCATGGATATGATGACATGAGGTTATACATGAGATGAACCTATTAATAGATGTATATTATAAGGTGTAGGAAATGATAGGATTACATTACATCATGATGATGCCAATGGTGCATATTGATCAGGCCCTGATCACAACATTGGTGGAGCAATGGCATTTAGAGACTAATATATTTTACTTAATTATCAAGGAGATGATCATGAATTTGGAGGATGTATACTAGAGTCTCAATTTATTGATGCTAGGATATAGGATCTACTGGAGATCCTACACACTCAGTGTTACTTTATAGAGACTGGTAGGGGCATTGCATGTAGGTGTTCATGATAGGCATGTAGATATCAATAGGTGTCTCTAAGAGGGGACTATTGATCACCTAACTCTTGTGGTTATGTATTTTATTAATGGCATACTCTTTCTAGACAAGAGTAGGTAGTGGTTTTACTTGGGCCTGAAGGATGTGGTGGTAGATATGGTTTAGGATTTTAGATTGTTTGCATGGGGGCCAGTGGTATTGGCCCATTTATATCGAGAGATACACCAAGGGGTGTATAAGGGATACATGAATATAGGGCCATCCCTATTATTTTGAATTTGGACCTAGGATCATATTATGATCTAGTGATCATTGGGTACCATAGCAGTGAGGGAAGCTCACTAACCTATAGTATTTGGGTGGTATATCTTACTAGGAGTGTAGAGGGGCCATGATGGAGAGATGGGATTTTACCATTAGGTATTATATATATTACACACAAAGCACATCACATGATTCCATATAAGGGATTATAGTTTGGTTGGGATAATGAGGCTATGGTGATATAGTATATGTTAACTAAGTGCTACTTGATAGGCTTCAAGGATTTTATTATAGAGCAATATAGCCCTGATCAGGTACGAAGGTAGTTTGGATTTATATAGGACATACCAAGGGAGGATCACTTATTTGTGAGGAGTGATAAGTAGAGGGCATAGTGGTGTCAATTAGTAAATAGAGCCTAGGGATGTAAAGATTATGATAACATTGCCCTAGTTCTATGGGTATTTTTAGACATCGATTCTTGATCCAAGAATTACAATAACTTACACATCATGGTTGATGTAGAATATTTTGTTGAGATTGATTTGACTTAGGGTTGTGCTTTAGAGAGGGGTAGTGATGAGAGTCCTATAGGCATGAGCAAGATTACAATGAAGGAGGATAAAGGTTTTAGCATAGGATGACCAAGATGGGTGGGATGGTGATGTTATGAATGTAGATGGAGGAGATGAGGGTTAGGTGATAGTTTTAGGGTAGGCTAAAGGGAGTGGGGCTTAGACCTAAGCACATGTAAAGGTTAATAAATAGGCTAAGGGT
Organism: Torreya grandis; assembly: GCA_037957365.1. Lineage (NCBI taxonomy): Eukaryota > Viridiplantae > Streptophyta > Pinopsida > Cupressales > Taxaceae > Torreya > Torreya grandis. The sequence goes on from JARHVA010000406.1 coordinate 2,139,837, forward strand.
AGTGGTGGTGGAGATGGTGTAAGGCCATCTTAGCAACCTTTGATGGAGGAAGAGAAGTCATTACTAACATGGTTATAGATAGAGATTTAGGCTTGATTTATAGATATAGATGGGATCACTTAGGAGAGGGATCAATCACAGGCACAACTGTAGGCTTAGACAATATAGAGAAATGGGAAGTTAGCCCAAGACAAGGCATAAGTGATAAGATTATAGGGATAGGTTAATGATTTATAGGCTCAGATAGTCACATTACAAGGCTAGATTCATAATTAATATACGTAGATTATAGGGTATCAAGGCAAGATCACCTAGATGTAGGCATGGATTTGGACCCTAATGGGAGAGGTAGAGGTGGATGAGAAGGCCAAGGAAGAAGCTGATATAGTGATGAGTGAGCATGGGATGGATAGTGTGATGAATAACATTATGAGATTAACATGAGAGGCCCAATATTATAGGATAATATATGAGGTAGTGGTACCACTAGGTCAGTGTGCAACTTCATTCAAGTCTAGCTCTTCACATTCAGTGCATCAACCATTGAGAGGACCACTAAGAGTGTAGCCATGATTTGTGAGACATGATATATATAGGATTTTTATATTGTAACACATTTTTGCCTCATACACCCACATATTATACCTATTTTTTGATATGGACTCCATGTGGATTGTTGATATATAAACATATATGAGGAAATTTTGGATGATGTGATGGGTTATGTTATATTTGCATTTGTGATGTGTAGCGATTATGGATGTTGGTTATGATGGATTTAGATAGATGTGATGGATATATTATTTTTATTACATGATGAGATTATATGTATGTTGATTAGATGTATGATATTGGATGTGATGTGATGGATTTGTATGCCTATGATTTTATGATATTAATTATGGATACATGCATGATTATGTGATGATGCATTGGATTTATTTATGATGTATATGATTTAGATGATGAGAGATGATTATGATGTAATGATTTTAGATATATACATTATTTTTTGTGTTTATAATGATGTGATGGATGCCATTTGGATGTGATGTGGATTGATTTACATGTTTGATACATGCATGTGATGTGATTACTATAGGATCATGGTAGATGATGTATTTCATAAGTTGATGAATATGTGATATAACATGTAAACATTTAGCTAAATGACATATTTCATGATGAGATGGTATGCAATTTTATAGATGCATGGGATAATGGTAATTAGATATGTAATGAAATGTAAATCAATGTGCTAATAAAAATATTAATCCCCTTTTAATTCATTATGTATCATAATGTAGGTTTGGGTAGGAATTCTCGTACACCATGGAGGTAGGATAATGATAGGATGGGGGATAATTAGGTTTAGATGGGATGGTAATAGGTTAGACAGGAAGGGGATGTTGATAGGTTTGGGGTAAATGGGATAGGTGGAAATTTGGAAGCCATTAATAATGTATGCAATCCTTTTTACTATTGCACTAGTAGATAAATGTGTGTCAAATGACATGAGAGTAGTTAGAGATACATGAACTATCTAGTGCATGAAGGAACTCTATTTTTGAAATGACATGGCTTGAGATATATTCAGGAGTTACCTAGACCATCCTTGTTCCCTTAAAAAGTTAACAAGATAAATATATATAAATGATAACAAGACTATTAAATAAACAAGTCAATGTAATTAATATGTACATGATTAATAAAAAAATCACACACATTCAAAATATACCCAAAATAAAAAAAAAAAACCCATAAGATAACATAGACTAAAGATAGGGATAATAACAAAGATATATAAAGGGACAATGAAGTGATGATAAAATGATTATAGATAATGGGCTGAATGATGATAAGGGGATATGGGTTTAAGATAATCAATTAAGATTTATTATCATAATGTATGTAAAACCCTAGAATAGAAAACCTATTTTGACCCTTCCATAATGATAATGTTAGTAGGAAGGTGTGAACCATGAATTTTGGGTAGTAAGAGACAAATGGGGATGGGATTAACTTGAGTTTAAAAGGAGACACACTTGTCAAAGAGGATGTGATGGGGTGGTATGATGAAGGAGATTTATAAGGACATGATAGGATTGGGGGTGTTATAGGGATATGGATATAGACAAAGAGACTATAGAGGACTCCCCAAAAAATATCTCCTTTACATGACAAGCAAATGACTTCTTTATTTTTTAAAAACATCTGTCTCCTTTTTGCACATAATTAAACTTGTAATAAATGCCCACTTTCAATACCAGGGTCAGGAATGTGCAAAAATAGAGTAGAATGAAAGGAGAAGGATGGAAATGGCTATTCCCCTAAGAGTGGTGACCCGTATATGGAGGTAAGGTGAAGCTTATCAAGTGTAAAAATGTTTTAGATGCATTATATTCATTGGGTCATCAAGTTCTTCACCATCTAGTGTAGCTAACTTATACTCTCCAGGTCTAAATTTGGCAATTATTATATATGACCCAAGCCAATTGGTTTCAAATTTACCCTTCTTATCTCTATCAACATTAGTATTTTTATGATTTTCTTTTAGGACTAGATCACAGACCTCAAATTCTATAGATTAGATCTTCTTCCAGTATTAGCCTTTTAATCTATTATGATATGTCCATAAGTGATTGATGGACCTTTGACATTTTTCATCTAGGAGCTCCAATTCATGTAGCCTTTCTTGTCTAAAATTATGATAAGTGATAATGCCATGTAATGATATTCACAAAGATGGGAGCTCTACTTCCATAGGCAAGATAGTTTTTATCCCATATACCAAAGCATGTAGAGTAGCCCCAGTAGGTGTTCAGACACTTGTTCAATAAGACCAAAGTGCAGGATATAATTACATGTGCCAATTCATATCTACCTAATTGACTATTTTCTTGAGAATATTGATAAGGGTCTTATTTTTTTCTTCATCCTATCCATTCCATTAGGGGTATTAAGGAGATTAAAAAAGTTGCTTGATGTGATACCACTGGCATATGACCTCAACTTTTTGATTTTTAAAGGACTTGCCATTGTTAGATATGATGTTGGCAAGAATGCCAAAATGATAAATGATCTGATTTAAGATGAATTTATAAATATGAAGACTTATAGTATAGGTAAGTTACATTGTTTCTACCCATTTGGTGAAATACTTTGTAGTAGTAATAATTAACTTGTGTCCATTGGAAGATGTAGAATTTATCTTACCAATCAAATCAAGTCCCCATATAGAGAATGGCCATGGAATCATAATAAGTTGTAATTCTTATGCAGGTGCATGAATAAGATTACCATGATTTTGACAAGTTACACATTTCCACACATACTAGAAGGTGTCTTGTTCTATGGTGGTCAATAATATCCAGTTCAGAGTAATTTCTTGGCCAGGGCCATTCCACTGATATGATCACCACAAATACCATCATGGACCTCCTTGATCATGAGAGAAGCCTGTTATAAGGTCATGCATCTTAATAAATTCCTTTCATATCCTTTGTGATAGAGCATACTATTGAGGATAGTGTAATAGGAAGTACAATGGATGAAGGCCTTTCATTGATGGTGATTAAGGTTAGGCAATAAGATGTTATCATGGAGGTAATTATAAATGTCTTGGTACCAATGGGTTAGGATAAGGGATGGTGAAAATTTATAAAGGAGTCACAGATTGATGTGATGGCAAGATCAGATGTTATATTATAAAATTCCCTTCTAATATGTCTTTAGGTAGATCAATTAGAGAGCCAATAGTGACCATGGAGTTAGCTACTTTATTACTCCCTCTTGGCACTTGTTAAAATGCAATAGTTTGAAAATTTAGTTTCAACTAATCTACCAATTGTTTATAAGGGAGTAATTTTTATCTTTAGTTTAGAACTCATCATTAACCTATTTGATTATAAGATAAAAGTCACTAGATACTTGTAACTATTGGATGTTCCATTAGATGACTAGTTAAAGACCAACTTTTAAGGCATCGTATTTAGAAATATTATTGGTACGTGGGAAAGTGAGATGGAAAGCTTTGGGAATAAGGTCACCTTGTGGGCTGATGAGAAGGATGCCTACTTACAATCCATACATAGTAAAAGATCTATCATAATGTAGCTTCTAGCCACTAGATTTTATTATATTCACGATATATTCATTTAATAAGGTTGTGATAAGAGGCTCAGTTTATTTAAGAGGTACTTAGGCTAGTTGATCTACTATTACTTGGCACTTAATGGATTTTTGATGAACACATTCAATATCAAATTCACTAATTAACATAACCCACTTAGCCATTCATCCTATGAGGGCTAATTTTGATAGTAAATATTTGAGAGGATCAACTTTAACGATGAGCTAGACTTGATTGTTAAGCATATAATGTTAGATTTTTTGTGAGGAAAACACTATGGCTAAGAAAGCTTTCTCAATTAGAGTATAATTTAGATCATAAGAGATTAAAGTGCGACTGAGATAATAAATTGCTTTCTCTTTTCTTTCATCATTATGTTATGCAAGTAGAGCACCCATCACACATAGAGTTACATAAATATATAAGATCAAGGGCCTTCCCATGATAGGGGGTGATAAAATAGGTATATTCACCAAATATTACTTGAGATTATTGAAGGCCTATTGACATTCAAATTTCCAATTAAAATTGGTCCCCTTCTTCAACAGATGAGTAAAGGGGTGACTTTTATCTGTGAACTAAGAAATGAATCACTAAATATCTTGCAACTTTCCCTGAAGACTCCTAAGCTGCTTTAGATTGTGAGGAAGCATTTCCATAATTGCTTTAACTTTGGCTAGGTCCACTTTTATTCCTCTCCTAGAGACTATAAATCCCAATAAATTTCCTGAGGTAATGCCAAATATGCATTTCTTGACATTTAATCTGACTTTATACTCTCGTATCTATTAAAATATTCTTCTTATGACTACATGATATTCTAACCTAAGTCAGGACTTCCCTAGGATATCATCCACATAATATTTAACTATATCATACATCATGTCATTGAAAATAATTGTCATTACCTATTGGTAAGTAGAACCAACATTTTTGAGACCAAAGGGCATGATTTGATAGTAAAAGGTACCCCATGGAGTGATAAAGGTTATTTTATGTTGATCTTCAGGGGTAATTTTGATTTAATTATATCCCAAAAAACCATCCATGGGAGATAACATTTCATACCCTATTGTTGAATCCAAGATCATATCAATATTTAGAAGAGGGAAGTCATCTTTGGGAAATGACTTATTAATGTCTTTAAATTCTATACAAATCAAAATTCCTCCTTGTGGCTTAGGCACAAGAATAATATTGGAGATCCAATAATAATAATCAATGGGCCAGATAAAGTCTATTTCCAAGAATTTTTTTAGTTCCTCCTTAACTAATAAGGCCACTTTGGGGTGAATCTTTCATAATTTTTGTTTAATTGGTTTAGCATTAGGATGAACAACTAAATGATACAATACTAAGGAGGGGTCAAGCCCAGGCATGTCAGAATAACACCATGAAAAAACATCTGTGAACTCTTTAAGTAGCTCAATAATAATCTAGCACTCCTTAGGTGTTAGAGTTGCCCCTAGTTTAAGAATTTTTGATTTTCTTCAATTCCAATGTTAACCTCAAGCACCTCCTTAATGAGAGAGGGTGACTAATCTTGAAGATAAAGGGGTAATGATCAATTTGAGATATCTGAAGTGAAACCATATGGGAGTTTTGTATCTATTTCAGCATATTCATCTAATTTAGCTAAATCATTCAGAAATTATTTCATATTTTGAAGTGGCTCTTCTTCTATAAACTACTTTTCTTCACTTTGGTCAAGAGGATGTTATTGTTCCTTAAAATAAGTTGGCTTACAAAGATTAATAGAAAAACCTTTCTTATGGTCATCAGAAGGCATGAAATCTTGAGCTCCTAAAAATTCTAAGAATGCCTCATCATTTTAAAATATATCAAAGGATGGATCCTAATGTTGATCCCAATAAATTAAAGAGGGATAACAGAGGGGTATATTGATGGTGGAAATAGTGGTGTTAAGAAAAAGGTTTATGGTAACAATCTATTTATAGTGATTATAAACAGAACCCATCTTGATTTCTTTGTCAAAAAGAGACTCTTCAAGGACTAAAACAATGTCTAAAATGATATCATTTAAGTCATCATCAAGCATTTTTTACCCTAAGACAAGATATTGTGGACATTGTTGAATTGATATGGGTTCAAGACTACCTTTTTCATGTCTTCCTAGTCCTTTTACATGATAATGCATGTTCTTTAAAATTTTCTAGATGTGGGGTATCTCTTTATAGGAGATGTGAGGGCCTCATCTTTTGGAATAAGCCATGATTCATCTGATTCATAAATATACTCTTTGGATAATAGTCCTACACTAGAGAAGGCCATTGGTCCAAATTGATATTTGATAGGATTGATCTTCTATATATTCAGGGACCCATAACTATGGAGGGAAAGAGGTAAGTCACCTACACAAAAGATTTTATATTCATATTCCCTGTAACTCATGGATGTGATTTTTAAACAGGTGACTTTAGGTAATGGATCTAAATAAGGTTCAATATTGTTGTGGCATATATACTTAGTAGCTGTTGGTCTTAAAATGGAATTATCTATACTAGGATAATGATATGATTGGGATTGATCCATTTGGAAACTACAAAAATGATCAATTTCCCTAGGAATAATGACTTTCATGCCTAAATGGGGGAATTTTAGACATTGATGTAGGGTAGATGGGATAACTTGCATCTCATGGATCTAGGGGTGATGTAGTAACATATTATAGGGTAAATCAAAATCCATGACATGGACTAGGGTTTAATGTACCATTGATCCCACAATAATGGGAAGGTAGATAGTACCCATAGATGGCCATTTATTATCATCATATGATTTTATCATAATCAAAGTAGGACCTAAATAATCTTTAAAATATCCTATATTCTTTAATAAATCTATATTATATAAATTTAATGCTGACCCTCTATCTATGAGTACCCAAGTAATGTGGTGATTGGATATGGAAACTTTAATGAATAATGGATAGTTATGATGGGGGAAAATGGGAGGCATATCCTGGGTACCAAAGGAAATTTGATAAGAAGAGGATAAATATCCCACTATTGCCTAGAGTTTATTGGTGTTAATATCACTAGGGACCTTGAGGTCATTCAAAACTTGGTTGAGTATCTCCTGATGTAAAGGAGATGTTTTGAGAAGTTTCATTAGTGAGATTTGAGAATGTGTCTTCTCCAATTGCTGAATTATATCATAAGATTTATCAAAAGATACTAGAACTTTCTTAGAGACATTCTCCCTTTGAGTATTAAAGGTGGATGGGTCCTTTGAAGGTGCCCTAAGAATTATGATTTTGCTATATCTGGTAGTAACCACATAATCAATAGTGGCTCGATTGATTTTTAATATGGTGGATGATGGTAGAATGGGCTCTTAAGGGATATGGATTTTAATAGTGTTGACATAGTGATATGTCATGGAGTGATAGTTAGTGTGATTAGAAGAGGAGGCCTGACCCTGGTCTCTTGGTGGCTTCTTATTTCTCTAATCATGTTTGGGTAGGGGATTTTGATAAATGCCCAACTATTGATTTTTAGATTGATTTAGAGTACTCTCCCCTTCTATTTCAATATCATATCTTTCAATTAGGTCCTAAACATAATTATTTAATTGTATACACCAAACTATATCATGACCTTTGACTCTATGATATTTTCAAAATTCATCCTTGTGGTACTAATTAGGTCAAGGTTGATGATTGTCCAAAGGTCAGATTTTAGGAAGAGTGATCATGTTAGCAATAATTAATTACTCAAGGACCATTTAAATGAGCACTCCAAGGCTAGTGAGAGGTATTTTTCCAGTTCAAGGCTTGTGTTTACCTCATGGTACTCAAATAGAGGAGACATTCCATTGATCTATGTGATTCATCCTTTGTACTATTTGAACATGTTTCTATTTAGAATCCATAACCCCATCTCCCATAACATTCTTATTTTTGTTGAAGATTTTTGACTTGCATGAAAAGGAGTTATCTTAGTTTTGACTATGTTCATTTTGGGAGTATAGTTTAATTGTTCCCTTTTCAATAAGTACTTGCTCAATTTGCATCCCCTTCTCAATAATTTCATCAAAAGTTTTGGCACATTGGAATTTTAACTAATATTTTAGCTCATCATTAAGATTGTGAATAAATATTTTATCTATCTCCTTTTCATGTACTATACATTGAAGGTAGCTCACTAAGCTTCTCCATCATTGCAAGAAAGATGCCAAGCTTTCCCCACTTCTTTGTTTAGTGTTATATAGATTTATAATGGAGAAATCATGTTCAATATTGAATGAAAAGTGTCTTATAGATTATTTTTTTAATTATCAAAAACTAGATATTGACCCCTTTGGTAGATTCATGAACCAGTCTAGGGTTGTTTTAGTGAGAATTTTTGGGAAAAGTCTTAGTAAGTAGGTATCTTCATATGCAACTTCATGACAAGCCACATAAAAATCTTGTACATGGTTTTGGGTATCACCATTCCCTCTATATTTTTAAATTTAGGAATTTTAAAGTGGGTTGGAAAAGTTATTTTCAAAATCCTCATATCCAAGGGAGAAGATAAAAAATCTTCATATTTGTATTTCATTTCTTGTGAGCATGGGTGAAGTTTTTGGAGAGTCTCCTTCATCACTCTCCATTCTTATGCAAATGTGGGGTCTCCAAGGGGATTGGAAGTTTGATAATGAATATTATGGGGTTTATGGGTGTTGTGGGCATTTTGATGAGGGGATGATGGCCATTGATTTTGTACATAGATTAAAATATTTATTTGTTGTGTAAGTGGCTCTAGTCAATCCTCTAGGACAATTTTCTTCCTATTAGCCTCAATATGGTTATTTTGGAGAGGTGTGGGTCATTTTTATTATTCAAATTCTTGGTTCACACCTTCCTCTTCTTTGGGTACTTGATATCTATGATTATTATGACATGGTGTATTAGGATAGGTGGAGGGATAGACTATATGTTGTAGAATATTATGGTCAAAGTTTGAGGGTAGTATACCCCCCATTTCAATAGCTCAGGATAAAACTTGATCATTATTTTCATAAAGGTATCATTAAATTAAATTACTAACCTCATAATTATGGAGGGTATTGAATCGATCATATTTTCCTTTGAGGGCATACATATCACTATGTGTATCATCATGATCCCAAGTTGGATAACCTAGATTCCCCACTAAATCATTGTATTGGTTATAAGCTTATCCTATCTTGATTTGTTGGGCATGGGTTTGGATCACCATATTTAATGATGGAAGAAGAGATGTGATGATGTGTGATAGGAGATGTGAAATTTTTGAATACTAACTCAATCTAAAAATCAAATCTATTAGTGGTCAAATAAAATAGTATGGTGATTTTTGGAATTACCAAAAGGCAAAGCCTTGTAAGAGTCCAATCTAACAAGAGTGAAAGGGAGTGATGGCATAAAACACCTTTTATACTAGAAAAATGGTGATTATATGGGTGATAGGTATGAAAAGGCAATTGATAGAGAAAAGTGATGGGTACTAGATTAGAATCTTGATAAGACTATGTATTGTTGGTAATACCTAGTCCAAGGATGATAATGAGGATAAAAGGGCTAGGTGACCACTGGAATCTTGATTCCAAGACTCAATATTGTATTCAAGGGTGATGGGAGAATATGAGATGGATGGGTATGGAAGATACAAGATATAGGATGGGAATATATGGGATGAATATGAGAGGAATGGAGATGAGTATTAGATTGATAAACAATGAGATGTTGTTTGGGATAAATAATGGAAGATATAGGATGGATAAGATGGATTATAGAGGTTACATAGGATAAGGATATAAAATAGATGTTATTCAAGATGGATATGGGGGGTATGGAAGATGTAATATGAGTATTAAATTGGTGAAAGATATAGGATAGATATTAGATGTTGTCTAGGATAGGGACTAGAAAATGTGGGATGAGTGGATAATACAAGATGAGTAGATGATATAGGATGGATTTAGTTTAATATTAGTGGAATGGATAGAGGATATAAGATGGGTATTATATATATGGAAGATATGAAATGAGTGTAAGATGTAGGATGGGTGTGGTTTGGAATGATGAGATGGGTATGGGATATAAGAATGGACATTAGCCTAGGGGTATCTAAGGTGTAAAAACAAAAGGGTGTGGTCGACTCAACTTAAAATAAACATGGGTCAACATAACACTCAAATAACACACACATTAACAAGCCCTAAGTTAGTAAAATGGAAAGGGTATATAACCTGATGATCACACCATCTAATGGCTCCATAGGTGAGGTTGTAGGCTAGTGACCCATTACAAAATCAACCAAAACCTCTTGACCCTATTTGCACTTAACTACTTCTTAGGAGTTTATCCTACCTCCTATATCAAAATGCCTATTATGGCCAAAAGGTCATATGATAGGTTTTCATAAGGGTTTATAAGGGAACCCTTGATATACATGAAGGTACAGTGGGGACCAAGTTCATATAAGATGTTGACTAATTGCCTTGCATATTGGAGCTTAATTACCCCTCATTCTATGGAACCCTTTATGGGAAATTATGCTTAGGCACCTAACGATAACTCTCCTAATTTTTATACTCCATCGAAACATGGAGTTTGGTCTAGTGCATAATGATGAAATCTATGTCACTAACCCCTAAGGGCCAATCCTATGCATGGGGATGAATTCCAAGTCACATGCTATCCTAGACTCAAGAGGGGGTAACAAACATGAAAACACAATTAATTTTTTCAAACCAATTATCTATGTGAGGAAAACACAAATATATACAATCAAGTCACACAACAAGTAGGTATATACAAGCAATGAAACTGAAATATTATGTTTTTAACACCCCTCCTACAAACACAAAGGTCAAAAAATAAAATGGGGTGCCTAGATCTTGAGGGGTCCTACACAAAAGGGTTAGTAGTTTAATTTTTTGTGAGATCGCAACTCCCTAAAAAACCATAATTACATAGGTTAAGACCATAATCAGAAACTACAAAACTACAACTTTAAATCAAAATCATAATTTGCAAGTTGTGATATTATAACAGGCTACTAATCGTGATAGTTAATCTGTAAAACCATGACTGTTAGGCAAAATCACAACTATTAAAGAAAAATTGTAATTCTCAAAATTTTGTAATTAGCAATTTTGTACAAAAATGGAAAATTTATAAAATCTTATAGTTTTATTTGATGTAGGTGACTACCAATAATACTAGTGAGATGATTAATTTTTATAATATTCCAAAAAAGATAGACTAGTTAAGAAAATTTCTATAACTAGCTTATGATAGATTTACAAACTTGACTATACTACTAGGATGTTAAAAGAAGATTATCTAGATAATATAATCTGATGTACAAACAAAATGACAAACTATCCTAATTAAAAGATCAAACTACACCCTAATTCTACTTAAACATAAAATCATTATCTTATACTGCAAGATCACTAATAATAGGTCAAAATCATAGATTTGAGTCTTGCGGTATTATAGTAAGGGGTTAAATAGGTTAATGGTGAGGTTTTTGGTATTTTACTTGCTCTTCCTCTTATACCTATTAGTCCTACACACACAAAAAACTTAAAATATCCCCGATAAACACATAGTTAGACAAAAATAACCAGATTCCAAAATGGTTAAGATGAAAAAGAGATAGCCTTCACTTATTTAAGGATGACTTATGACTTTTTAATAGATACTTAATAATACTTATCTAAAACTTAGTAACTAACAAGTCAAATTTTTACCAGTTTGGGTAGGATAGGAAAAACAATAATTCTTGATGGTAATACTGCAATTACCAGGTCAAGTCCATAGATGGGAAAATCATGATATTGTAGGTTATGCACAATCAATAAAAAACTTGATTAATCCTCATTTTCCTTGCACATAAGAGACAAAAGAACCTTCTAGGAAACATAAATAGAACCCTAATAATTTGTAGAGAAATCTTAAAACAAGGATAGTATGCGAACCAAAAATTTGGCAAAACATTCTAGCTATAAAATCATAATTACCAAGTTAAAGCCATTAATTTCAAAGGTGTGGTATTATGATTTGGTCTAAAACTACAAAAATATTGGATTGACCCTTCTTTATCCTACATATAGGATATTAAGATACTTCTAGACAACCAAGGAACTTGCAGAAGGGTTAGTAAAAATCAAAATATAGAGATATGACCAGTGATAGACCCTACAAAACTATAATTACACCTACAAGATTGCAACTAGCAAAGTAAAACTAATATTTATGAAGTTGTAATTTTTTACAAAAGTAGAAACCTATAAAAACCCTAAAACCATTAGTGGTTAAGACTAAACCATCATGCAATATCACAATTCAAACTACAAAACCATGACTTCAATATCACTAACACTAGAGCAAGATTGTAAGTCTCCTGTATGTGATGAATTTTTAAAATTTGATGCTCAATCCATGTCCAGTTATTCATGCAAGCTTATAAATCACTTTCATCAAGATTAATATTTTAGATTAGGGAGTAAGGTCCTACCGTGGTCGCCAAAATGTATCCTAAATTTTATATTTACCTCTTATTACTATTTTTAGCAATAAAAGCCTAAAATCTAAACACATCAATAGGAGGGGATAAAAGAGATAATCAGATTGTTAAGAGAAATATTAGCATCATTTTACCTCTTTATAAATCCTCTTCAATATTACCAAATGGATGCTTGATGTCAAATTGATGTATGTTGGATTGTTTGCTTTTGCTTGATAATGGCTTCCAATGGATAATTTGTGCTTGATAATGACTCTTGATAGATGCAAGAAGGATGATTATGGATGCAAGATAAAGGATCATGGCAGCAAGTTGATAGTTTTATAACTTAGTTTGCATGGAAGGGGTGGCTTAGTTATATATGGAGTGGAGGGAATAATCAATGGCTATGATATTTCCAGGGAAATTAAAATTCCTTGGAAATCTCTAGAATAGAAAATTCTAGAGGAGAAGGGGCTAAAATGGAGGAGATTTATAGAATTCTCTAATTCTAGAAATCTCTAATAGGGTTTATGGGTTTAGAAAATACTAGGAATAGGGTGGTAGATGGATAGGTAGAATAAATTATATTTATTAATTGGCAAGTGGCTTAGGGAGTAGGTTAGTAGGTAAATGGGTTTTGTTAGTGGATTAATGAAGGGGATTAATTGGTTATGGGGTGGAATAAGGTTTGAATAATGTAGGAAATAAGGAATGGGATATTATTTTTTATGTTAAATTAAAAAAATAAATGTAATTATCAGGGTGAGTGGATTTTAGTGCATACAATATAAAAATCTCTAAGTATGGTCCAAATCTAATGTCTGGCATAAGTCTGGAAAAATCATGCATAAGAACTAAATGTAATGCCACTAAAATAGACATGTCAAAAGAGGGACATGGAACATTCAATGAAGGTATGTCCATATGAAATGTGAAGCATGGATCATCGACTAAAAAAGGAGAATCCACAAGAAGAAATGAGTCATTGATGCTCTCAAAAATGTCACTAAAAGTAGTAGAGTCCTCTAAAGTGAAAATATGTGATGGATTTAGAAGAGAAACACACCGTATAGGAATGGACATAAAATTTACAGTATGATAGCTGAGGTCTAGTGGAATCTCATCCCTTAATGGTGGCTTGATAGAAAGAAGAGCACTATCTATGAATAATGTGTCATCACAGCTGAGGTCTAGTAAAATCTCATCCCTTAGTGGTGGCTTGATAGAAGGAAGAGCACTATCCATCAAGAATGTGTCATCATAATAAATAGAAGTAGGAAGAGAGAGTACAAAAATATCCAAATAGATAATAGGAAGAGGAGGAGGAGTGATATAAATCTCAGTAGGATATCTGAAAAGATACTGGAGAATGATCCAAATAGTGTAAGGACATTGTGTATACTCCACATGGTATTGAAAATACATAGAAACATGCAACAATAAGTGAACATATATGAATGAAATTTAATCCTTTTTTATGAGTAAGTCTCCCATGTACACATGCCAATAAGCATAGTTAGTATTTCTAAGAAGAAATACTTTTGTAGAATCAAACCCCCTTCACAGGTATCTCTCAAATAGAGTCAACATGATTGAGAGTAGAGACACCAAGAAAGTGAAATGAGAAAACATTGCAAAATGTAAAATACACACTCAATGTGAAGATGTTATAATTAGCTAAGAATTCATCCAAGAATGAATAATCTATGTAAGTAATCAACAAGTAATATTTCATGCACTAGAAATGGAATCTAGACTAAGATGAAAATGAGTTCACAAATTGAAGATAATTAATGCATAAGTGACAATGCATGATCAATGAATGGACATCAGGATCTACTAATAATGTGTGTAAGAATGAGAGAGTAATTAGTATATTGATCACCAAATGGTCACACATAAGTCACTAAAATTGTGTGCATACAAGAGAGAATGTTAAGGCCTATAACAACCCCCTAAGATAATCAACAATGACACCCCACATGTTTGGAAGTATATAACACGCTCAAGTGAATGGATGTTAGGCTCATTTAATAATGCATCCGTGATGTGAGAGAAATATATGCTAGTGATATTAATACCAGTGCTTGCTCTAGGTATGGATGTCAAATTTAACCAAAAATGTATCTAAATAAGTAAGATAAAATAGTGCACAAGTGACAATGCACATCTCAAAAAATGGATGTCAAACTATGCTGACAATGCATCCATGAGAATTAGTAATTAATGAAGTTGACACCAAATTAATACATGTAAATTTTTAAATAGGTGAAGGAAGATGTAGAGCTCTATCGATAATGCCTTTGTATGAGGAGAGAAAAGGTAATGTAGAAAGTGGAATAAGTAAAGAAGGATATAAAGAAAGTTTTAATTTGCTTATGAAGGGGTTTGGGCACCTGCCAAACTATACCTCACCCTCCATCTTTTATACACCCTTAACCTTTGGCATGTCTAGGGATATGTGTGGCTAACTTATGGCTTACATACCTCTTTTATATTCTTGTTATATTTCTCTATGTTCTTAGTTAGGTTAGGCTATGGAATAACCATGGCTAAGTAGACTATATATAGGAGGTAGCGGTTACTCTTTGATTATCATATAAATTATTTTTCTCTTATTTCATTGTTGTGGAAGGTTATCCCCTTGGAGTGGATTTGCTATATTATCCAAAATTCTACTCTGCTATCAATTATTATTGTGTAATCTCTCATATTTGCTTATTTTGTGTGATATATAATCATTTTGTGTGAACATCTAAGTAATTTCATTACAAGTGGTATCAGAGATTCAATTTGGGCAAGTTTCTTATGGTATTGTTTATTTGGATCTAGTGAGGCATGACTTTTGTGAGTGGAAGGAGTGAAAAAACATAACTTGCAATCCAGGAAGAATTAATTTTTTCTATCAGCATAATATTGTTCGAAACACTTTTTGGAAAAAAATATTAAAAAAAGATTCTAGATTTTTTTTTCATTTGCACATTTACAGGCATTGGATTTATCTTAGTGAGATGATCACAATGGTATATTCTATTGGTGCACTTTTTTGGTGCAAATTTTTTTACCTTAGTGCACAAAGGTAGTGGTTGGATTCATCTTGGTGAGGTGATCACAATGGTACCATCTCCTAGTACACTTTATTCTAGGTGAAAACCCTCTTAGGGTTTGTATATGGTAGGTCCTTCTACTCAGGGAAGAAAAGGGGGTAAAGAAACTCCTAAGACTCCTTTTACTAGTGACAGAATTTAGAACTTTAGATCCATTGATTTCTCAACTTTAGGTTAATATAAAGGGCTTGGTGTGGCATGATGAATTTATTTTAGTTCAAACTAATGTTTTAGGGATGCACAAAGAGATTAATGGGGTTCACACTCAATTTCATCAAATCATTGCATAATTGGCTACCCTTTCATCTTAGTTACAGTCAAATAACCCGCCACTTCATCATTTGGGTCCTTCTCCTCTCAACACTAACAACTCTAATTCTGGTGTGAAACCAATGTTTCCAAAAGTGGACATGTGTAATTTTTATGGTAAGGATCCTCTCACTTGGATTACCCAAACTCCTAGATCTTAGAAGGTGATAGTGGTATCTATGTATCTGGTACCTGAGCAGTTCATTTGGTATCACTAGTTGTGTGCTCAAAAGAAAAATAATGGTGCTCATATTACATGGTATATTTTCACTAATGAGTTTTTATCTCATTATCAAAATAATGTCTATAAGAACTACTTTAGCCAATTATCCAAACTATAACAAATAAGAACTATGAATGATTATATTCATCAATTTCAAAATCTATCCTTAAGGGCATAAGACATCATTGAGGAAAATTTGACTGATCTTTTTTTGGGTGGCCTCAAAGATAACATCCAATTAGAGGTTCAAATGTTTAACCCAACATCTATATCACAAGTTATCCCATGGGCACACATGGTAGAAGAAAAAGAGTTGGTCAAATGAAAAACTTTCACTACTGGTCGTGATCACACCTTTTCAGCACCATCATTTCCTCAACCTACTAGATTGACACCTTGACAAGTTGAGTAGAAACGAGCCAAAGGGTTGTGTTATAGTTGCAATATAAAATGGAGAAAATAATATTATTGTGATGAAAATAAGTTATTTTACATTGAAGGGGCCAATGAGGATGATAATGATCAGGAGATAATTGGCACAGATGAAGAAGGTCCTAAGGAGGAATCTAAAGACTCATCCTACTATTTACAGTCATGCCTTTTTAGGTATTAGTACTCCCCAAACTCTTAAGGTGGTGGGTTTTCTGGGAGCACACATAAATTCATCAATAGTAAGTTGGTTGCTCATTTGAGCTGTTTCATTTATCCCATTCTAAAATTTTAGGTCATGATTACTGATGGTGGTACTATCAAATACATAGGAAAATGCCATAGTATTAAGTTGGCCATGGGATACTACTTGTTGGATTCTCCTATGTTTGCTATTCTCGTGGGGGGAGCTGACATTATTATGGGAGTATAGTGGCTCACCACTTTGAGCATTATTGAGATTAATTTCTAAGAATTATTCATGCACTTTCATTCTAAGGGAAGGAAATTTGAGCTAAGGGGATTAAGGGATAAATCTCCATAACTTTTTATCTCCCATAAAATGAAAAATATTATCTATAAGGGTGTTGAAGGATTTGTAGCTCGCTTGTTTTCCATGGAAGTTCAGCCAAGTCAGCCATCTAAACCTCCTGATCTATAAAAAGTGATTGATGCCCATTTGATTATTTTTAGTGACATGCCAAAAGTACTTCCACCTAAGCACATACATGATCATGATATCAAAATTATTACTAGTATTACACCACCCAACATCAAGCCATACAAGTATCCATATGCCTAGAAAAGTGAAATTGAAAAGATGGTATAGGAGATGTTGGATGCAAGAATTATTCACCATAGCAAAAGTGAATATTCTTTGCCAATTTTCATAGTGAGAAAGAAAAATGACACTTGGAGGATGTGCCCTGACTACAAAGAACTCAACAAATACACTATCAAAGATAAGTTTCCTATTCCTATCATTGATAATTTTCTAGATGAATTAAATGGTGCTCTTTATTTTACCAAGTTAGATATACGTTCTAGGTATCATTAAATATAGATCCATGTTGAAGACATACCTAAAATAGATTTTAGGACTCATGAGGGCCATTATGAATTTTTTATTATGCCATTTGGTCTAATAAATACACCATCTACCTTTTAGAGTTTGATGAATATTGTTTTTAGGCCATTTTTTAGGAACTTTGTCCTAATATTTTTTGATGGTATCTTTATTTACAGTAAAAATTAGGAAGACCATTTTCACCATGTGAAATAGGTACTCTTAATTCTAGAAAAACATTAATTATATGCCAAACCTTCCAAATGTAATTTTGGAGATCGTAAAGTTGAGTATTTGGGTCATCTATTTCACATGGAGTGAAAGTGGATCCTAAAAAGTCCAGTCAATGGTGGACTGGCCAATACCTAAGATACTCATGAAACTAAGGGGATTTCTAGGGATAAATGGTTATTATCACAAGTTTTTCAAAAATTATGGTAGCATTCCATCCCCACTCACTTATTTTTTGAAGAAATACTCATTTTAGTGGATTGATATAGCTATTAGGGAATTTGAACAATTGAAATTGGCTATGTGCACCACTCTAGTGTTGGCCACTCTTGATTTTTCAAAGACTTTTGTGGTTGAATGTGATGTATCTTGGTATGGTATGGGTGTTGTACTCATGCAAGAAGGTAGAACACTTGCATTTGAAAGTCATCAACTGAAAGGTAAAATTCAACACAAGCCCATCTATGAGAAGGAAATGATGGCCATTTTGCATGTAATTAAATAATGGAGACATTATTTGATGGGTCATCACTTTTAGGTAAAGACTGATCATGCTAGTCTCAAATATTTTTTTAACAATAGTTGTCATCTAAAGAACAACAAAAATGGGTAACTAAGATGTTAAGCTATGATTTTGAAATAGTTTACAAGAAAGTTAAGGACAATGTAGTGGTATATGCAGTATCTAGGAAGAATGAATCAATTGAGGCATTGCTATGTGTTATGACCATTCTGTAGGTAGATTGGATAGAGGAAGCATGATCAAAATGGGAAAATGATAGTGTTACCCATGATTTGATTTAGAATCTTCAGCAAGGTTTGGGTGTATTTAAAAAATTCACATGGAGGGTGATGTATTATGGTATAAATATATATTACACTATGTAATAATTCTATTCTTAAATAAAAATCCATCAGGAACTTCATGTAACTCCAATTGGGGGTCATTTAGGATTTTTAAAAACCTATCATAGAATCAAGCGAGATTTTTTTGGGAAGGACTCAAGCAGGATGTCCAAAAATATGTGGCTAAATGTATGATCTATCAAAAAAATAAATGAAAAACCATCAAGACCCCAAGTCTTTTACAACCTTTATCCATCCCTAACCAACACTAGGAAGAGGTGTTTGTGGATTTCATTATAGGGTTACCAAGATCTGATGGTCAAAATGTTATCATGGTTATGGTAGATCATCTCAATAAGTATGCTCTTTTTTGTTCTTTTATCATAGTCATTTATTTCTATTACAGTAGCTTCTGATTTTCTCATTATAGTTCAAAAATTGCATGGTACCCCTAAGATCATTGTCAGTGATAGAGATCCCATTTTCACTAGAATTTTTTAGATTGATTTATTTGCATGTTTGGTCACCCAATTGCCTCATAGTTCATCCTATCATCCTTAATTAGATGGAAAAATTGAGGTAGTCAACAAATATCTAGAAGGATATCTTTATTTTTTTGTTTTTGATAAATAGGATAAATGGGTTCATTGGTTTCCACTTGTTGAATGGTGGTATAATACTTCTATTCATGTTATTAAAAAATGTCTCCTTTTTTGGAACTATATGGATACCACCCTCCATCCATCACTTCAACATTGAAGGTCCATCCCAAGTTTCATAAAGTTAAATAACATATTCACCATCAATAGGAGGTCCTTGCAAGTTTGCATGAAAATTTATCCATGGCCCAGAATCACATAAAGTAGCAGATGATCAACACAGGAGTGAGAGGCATTTTGACATTGGTGATTGGGTCTTTGTTCACTTGTAGTGATATAAGAAGATGTCCTTAAACCAATAAAAAAAGGACAACAAGTTATCCCCTAAGTATTATGGGCCTTAACAGATCTTGTAAACAATTGGTAGTGTGTCCTACAAATTAGACTTTCCTTCCTCCAATCACATACATCTAGTATTTCATGTATCATGCCTGAAAAAAGTCATTGGACACATAGTTGATACTAAAACTAAGTTACCAAAAATGGATGAGGAAGGAAGAGTTATTCTTGATCCTAAGGTGATCTTTTAAATGCACACTAAGTAGATGTGGTCTAAAATGATTAATGAGTACCTGATCAAATGGAAGAATTTTCCTTGTGAAGATGCCACTTGGGAGGATGAATCTTTTGTGCAACAACATCTAGAGTTGACTAAATGTTGAGGACAATGTTGTTTTGAATGGAAGGGTCATGCTACACCCTTAACCTTTGGCATGCCTAGGGATATGTGTGGCTGACTTATGGCTTACATACCTCTTTTATATTCTTGTTACATTTCTCTATATTCTTAGTTAGGTTGGCCTATGAAATAACCATGGCTAAGTAGACTATATATAGAATGTTGTGGTTAGTATTTGATTATCATATGAAGTATTCTACTCTTATTGCATTGTTGTGGAGGTTGTCCCCTCAAAGTGGCTTTGCTATATTATCCAATGTACTTTGATGTCAATTATTGTTGTGCGATATCTCATATTTGCTTATTATGTGTGATATATAATCATTTTGTGTGAACATCTAAGTAATTTCATTACAATCTTCATCAAAGAAAAATATGAGATAAGTTACCAAGAAATAAAACATTCTTATAAAGTCCCCTTATGATAATGTTTGTCCATAATATCTCCCAAACATATTATTTTTAATAAAAAAAAAAATTCAAAAAAATCCTCAACCTTTAATTAGGTCCACCTCATCTCTACCATTAAACAATAAAAACCCCAACCTTCCAACCTAAATCAACCCCATTACTATTACAAAGGTCTTCAGCTAACAATGATTTCAAAAAAGAAAAAGCTTTACAATATAATATTATTAATAGTCATTTGAAATGACATTAGTGATATAAAAAAAATATTATTGTATGCTTTAAAATCACATTCATACTTTTTTTAAAGGCAAACAAAATTATTTGACCTTTTATGTTTGAAAAGGCAATCCCACTTAGAATGATCGCCAAAACCATTGAAAAAACTTGGAAACCACCAAACCAGTAATAAAATATAGAAAATAACAAATTTGTGTTTCAAAAATACTTTTAGCAACAAATGGCTGAAAATGGTGTATTTGGATGATTTATAGGTTGATTTTAATAAAGGAAGAATGTTTGAGGGAGATAAATGGGTGTATGGCTCAAGGCATCATGGAAGGAAGTGATGTGGTGTTTTTTTGAGCTATTTTATCACCCAAACTAGGTTGTATGGAAAAAATTTAGAGGGGGAAATAGTAATAATAACCATAACAATGAGGTAGACACTCACGCTAGTGAGAAAAAGAAGAACTAGAAGGTGGTTTTTAGCTAAATGGAAATCTAGGAGCATGGTAAATAGGTTAAATAATGAATATTATTTCATGTAGGATGGGAAAACCATGAATAACATGAAAGACTTGACCATGCAAAACAAAAACATAATATGTTACATGAGTTGGGGATGGCTTTTGATGAAATAATTCACCATACCAAACCAAAAAAATAGTATTTTGCATGCATTGTGGATGGATTTTGACCACTCTGATAAAGGTAGAGGATAGATTTAAAATATTATCAACACCTTTCCTTCTCAATGGCATCCTCTACCCACTACTTACTGATACATTTCCACCAAAATAGTAGAAACATAACATACAAGATAACAAAACTAGTATGCAATTAACAAGGCCTTAGATCCCAGTTTAGAAAATCATACGTAGACTAGTGAGGAGGAGGTGGACTACAATATAAGCGAATAAAAGGAATGATGAGTGGAAGTTTGTGCAAATGGAAGAAGGGAAGTTGATGAGCCTTCAACCTACAACAAAGGGTCAATGCAAAGAAAACAATCTTTGATGTCAAGTGAAAACTAGATCGAGTCTTAATAGTACGTGATCACCATAGTGGCCATGTTTCTTCCACATTATAAAAATACCCTATAACCACCAAAAATAGGCCTCCACCAAATACCATAACTTCCAAAAATAGGGATGAAAAATAAGCAACTTTATTTTCAAATGAAAAACTCAAGATTTAAAATAAACTAACAACAAATAATCATACATTTGTATAACAAACCTAGTGCTCTTATACCATATAATAGATTCCACCAATATCAAAGTTGGAAAAGTGAATGTAATGAAGATTGAATAAATAAATAAATAAAAATGGACAAGAAGTTATGTGAGAGATCGATGAGTGAAAATAATGCAAATCCTCCATACATTCATCTTTATAATAGATGTATAGATAGGTGAGATGAGAATTAACCTCCTCTAAAATGTTGTGACAGAGCTTAGAATAGGCATGTAACTCCCACCAAATAGCTAAAATTAATGGTCAAGTGTAAATCCTTAAGACACATGACACCTAAGAAATTTAAACCACATGTGTAGGAGAAATTTAAATAAAAAAATAAATATAAATAAATTCTTACACTAACAGGGGTGGGCAGGTGAATGTCGACACTAAAATTTAACCAATAAATACTTGAATATGTTTATCCTTGACATCCATACCTTAATTTGTATTTTTTGCATTTTGTTAACCAAAATCATTACATGAGCCTTCATTATATTACAAATACTAAGAAAATAGCATGAATACATCCTTATTTCATCCCTATTTTGCTTAAGAACCCTCATAAAAAGATTCATAAGTTTCTGATATTCTGGAACAAGTTTATAATGTATATTTGTCCCCTAGTGTGCTCTTGTCCTATTAGTTCCAATAGACACTTTAAAATTAAATTATTTAATAACGACTCTCCTGTGCTTTTCATAAGGTTGGCTCATGAAAATAATCAAAATATTCCTCTATAAAATCACATCAAGGCCTCTCAATTTTATCATCTATCAATCTGATTTCAAAATCATTCTAGATTAAGCAAAAGTATTGGAACATATAATACTTAAGTGGTGCCTTTATTAGATCCTAAGCACATCTACACAGGTAAATAATAAATATTTTATTATTATTATTATTATTTAACTCAGGTTAAATCATCATGTAAATACAATAATAAAACATATTAATTATTATCATTGGCTTTATGTTTCTTGGGGAGAGGTTGAACCCATTAGTTACAACAGTCTACCTCCACACTCCAATGTATAAAGACATTTTACCTTTGATAATTTACACACTCATGATCATGTACAATGTTTTGTGTGATGAAATGTTATGACATTTGAATATTTTCATGTGACAAATATTATTTAGAGAGTTATTTGAAGTTTTGATAGAGAGGAAGTGAGGAGTGAATGAATTATATTGTGTTCTAGTTTCTTATTTATGAATATCAACTGTGGATTTTTTAATATCTCTATCAGAGATTTTCCCATCTATATTTATGTCATCTACTAATTTATGTCATTTGATTATTCAATGTTCATCTATATATCACGTGTGTACTTAATATATATTGCATATATATATACCACATAATTTGGCATGGTAATAGATCATGGAGATGTGTTGATTTTCAAAACAATTTGTTGGAGGATTTAGACCTATTCAAAAAAATTCAAAATTATTTTTTTGACCTAAGAAGGTGGTGTATAGTCTTGAGAGGAATATAAATTATTTTGTTCACTCAAAATTTTGTTTTTTGACATTCATGTTGCCATGGAGATTATAATGAAAATATGACCAAAAAAATGATTGTTTCAAGCACTCAAAACTCAATTTAGTTTTTTGAAGTTTTTTTACTATTTGAGATGTGATTATTACCTTGTATCACCTTATACCTAAATATTTATGTTAAATATTATCTAAAAAGCTTTTATTTCTTTCACCTGGGTGCTGTAGTTAGTGTTCCTCACTAAAAATTCAATTTTTGATTGCTCCAAATGCATCAAATGAGGATTTGAGGAATAACTATAAAGTTTGAAGGTCTTTTGTGGCTTGTATATATTGTTTTTCTCACCTCTGTTTCACCTCAGCACCATACCTATGCCATTGAAGCTACAAGAAGTTTTATGAGGTGTGTATAGTTTCAAACTTTATTTATTAAATAAGTTTTTAATTAAATTCAATAATTTACATGCAAATAAAAAAGCCCCCCCGCCCCCCAATTTCTAATTTTTTTAATCTAAAAATTTAAAAAGCCAAATTATTTTTACATGAATAATACATATATATACACACACATATATATATACATATACATATGTAATTATATGTATATGTATATGTATGTGTATATGTATATATATCTATATGTGTGTGTATGTATATATGTATGTATATGCACACATACATACATACATATAATATTTTTAGAATTTTGGAAAATAATATTTAAATATAGTATAGTCCTTGTATTGTTTCAAGTGTGAGTGTAGAGGAGTTGGTAAGTGTTATTTTACTAGGCACTTGTGAAAACAAGGTTTAGAGTTCAAGCCCCTTTATCCTTTTTATTTTTGTTCAATATTTATAAATTATAGTTTATTTTTCGAAAATAATTATTTTAAAATTTATTTTTAATTTGTATGCTTACTATCTCATTTTCAAAACCCTAATCATTTTTGACATGTTGTGACACTTGACCTAAACTATTATTTGTCGACCATAGTTGTGTGACCAGTCAATTTATATATTTTTGAGAATTTTATATGCATTGGTGTGGCCATTTATTGTTTTGAACTTAATATTATAGTTTTTACAACTTTTCTAGCAATGTTTATATAGCTGTTCCTTGTACAACACTTGTGACACTTAATTTAGTGCAATTTATTACAATTTTTTTGCATTATTTACACTATAAATTTACTTTATTATCAAATAGAATACAAAATCACATTAAAAAACTTTGTTTTTTAAGTTTTATCTAGTGTCGTAGTGTCAAAGTTTAAAAAAAAGTTTTGGCTTCTTCTAACTTTATGCTTGATAAATCTCAAATGCTTAATGGGTCTAACTATAATATCTAATGTAGACATCTAATTCCTAACACCATTTATGTTGGAATTGTCAATCTTACTTGAATTGCACTCAAATGCACATTTTAGGTCAAAATCCATAAAACGTGCTAAATGGTTCAAAATTGTCATTTATAAGTGCCAATTTAGGTCAAAGTATCCCTAAATGGGGAAATGCAATTTAGGGGCCAACTAACTTTGATCAATTCATTTCGAGTCAAAATGACAATTCTATCTTTTGTGCTCTAGATCACTCTTTTCACCTAAATTTGTTAGTACACACCACGTACTTTTGTTATTTTGTGTTGGAAACATCCTAAATTAAAATATGGTTTTGGTGCATCTAATGTCACCTTCTAATTCTTCTCGAGTCAAATTATAACTCAGCAATATGACTTTCTGACCATTTTGATTAATTGAGGGCCAATTTTCAAATAATTGCACAAATGTTGATTAACCTTATTTAAGGCTAATTAATCCAAATCAAGAGCTTAAGTGTATTTTACATGAGAGTTGTTGAATATTTATTTTTTAAAAGTGATTCCTATTAACTGCATCATTAGGTGACATCATTTCTTAGGAAGACATCCCTAGGCCATAAATGCCACAGATATAAAGATTATGGGTCACCCATGCCTAGTTAATGCCTCCCATGCCTATTCAATGCCCATTCTTCCAAGGTCATGATGAAGATAATTATGGATTTAATTCCAAATATTAGGATTATCCATGGCCACACATCTCAATCTTGAGATGGACAATCATGGTTGATCCTGACCAATCTCAAAAATCTATAAATAGAGAGGCCATGGACATGAATTTTAAGCTTGAATATTGTAAAGTTATAATGTTAAATTATTTCCACAATCCTTTACATTTGATCATTGATTTTGTTTGCAAGCTTCATTGATAACATAGTTTAGTGATTTGGAATCATGAGCCTAGGTTTTATGGAGTGTTTTTGAGACATTAGAGGAGTTTGCCACCTTTGTTGATAATGACAAGGATGCTTGATCAAGGGAGAACATGTTTTTGAGCCACATGGGTATGGTGAATCCATTTTGGAAGGTAATATGATGTTACTTTCTTTCATTTTTTTTTTCTATCCTTTGTAATTCCCATAGGAATAGATAGGCTTAGTTAGTTAGTTCTTTATTTATTTTTCATGATTTATGGAATAATGTTTGACTAACTTGATTTGTAATCCTCTCTACATCTTGGCATGTTCTATGGGATAAGATGCATCCCACATAAGAAGAAGATCATTTTGTAGCTTTAAAATCTTCATTTGGATCATTAAAAATCTTATAATTTGATTTTCTAACTTTGTTTTGCCATTTTTCTTTGTCATGGGTTTACACAGTAACCAACATCGGTTAGTAAACCATCATTAGTTGGATAGCTATCATCGGTCACTATTAGTATAACCGATGTCAGTTAGATGACTGTCATCGGTTAGTAAGAGTAACTGTCATTAGTTATATAACCAATGTTGGTCACTGTGTTTTTTAAAAACACAAACCTGAGAGCTCTTTTTTTGAAGTTCATTATTTCAAACCTAAAATAGCTTCAAGGCTAAAGGACATGCTAATGTTTTTATTGTAGGACCAAATATGAAATTTGCTCAAAACATGTTTAGATTACCTTTTGCATGCTTAAAAATGAATTAGGAACATTATTTTGATGCTTAAAGTAACATTCAGGTGCTTAAGTGAGTTTTTAGCATTAGATTTCAAAGTTACAACTAAGACCAAGGGGTCAAATTAACACCACCTCATTTTCCATTTGCGCTTAAAAATGAACTCACCTTTCTAAGTTTTTTGTATTTACTTAGTTGTTTAAGTTAGATTTTGTTTAGAAAAAAGAGGGATGCCACGTGTATGCTCTTCTATTTGTTCGCTTTAGGGAACCCTTGGAATAAAAAATGCCATTCCTATTACAAGAAGCC
Organism: Torreya grandis; assembly: GCA_037957365.1. NCBI lineage: Eukaryota > Viridiplantae > Streptophyta > Pinopsida > Cupressales > Taxaceae > Torreya > Torreya grandis. The sequence goes on from JARHVA010000406.1 coordinate 2,166,682, forward strand.
TAGTCCAAGGCTTAGAAATAATTTCATATAAAGAGATCCCAAAAAACTTGTTAAAGTTTGGGTGATATTAAAAATGATCCTAAATTCTTTATTTTTTATGCTTTATTTATTTTTATGCAAACTTGGCTTGCAAGGGGGATGCCATTACCTCCCACAAGTTCTTTAGGGAAGCTTTAACCTCAGGTTTCATCTCCTGGCATTGAATTCATTTGGATCCTAATTGGAGTTGCATATGGGACGTATCTACATTTGGGCATCACACTATACTGAGTGGACAATAGGATGTAGTGGTTGTAAAAAGGACTAGACCTTTTTACAACTAGCCAATGCCATGGTCACCCAATTTTTGTGCTTGTCTTTTTCATCATTTAATGTGAAAGTCATTTTGTAATTGATTCCCCTAGAATGATTTAAACCTTGATAGTTTAGTAGACCCCACTTTACCATACCTTGTCAGTTTAGACTTAAGACATTTTTTTTTGTCATTAGCTTACTTGGTCTTGATTTGTGTCTAAAACTACTTGTTAACTTAATGAACTTAACTAAAACACATTGTCCTCAATTTTCTTGAGCAAGGGAGGTGTTACACTATCCAATTGGAAAACTCACCTTTTCCTTGTTCAAATTGTTATCAAAAACTTTGTCATTTCATCCACTTTAGCACAGTCATGTTACCCAATTGAGTCTAGATCTTTTGCCCAATTTTTTTAAATCCTTCATTTATAATCCAAATTTGAAATTGAAACTTTCTAAGTTTTAAGGGTTGGTGTGTCAAAGTGGGTTCACCATTTGTGCACTAAGCTTGTTCTAACTTAGGTTCAATTTTCCATTTGGATTGAAGGTCATTTATTAAGACTCAAAATCACATTATCATCTTGGTGGACTCAATTCATCTTGTGTATCACTTATGCTTTGAGTCTTAGAACATATTTTATCCTACTGGAATCATGTGGTGACATTGTGCTACCTATTTGGTCCTAGCTTTATACTTAGTGATTCATGCATGTTTTTACATCTTGAGTTGCTTAGTATTTTTGTCTTCTTCATAATCCAGAGATCTTTCCTCTAAACTTCTAGAGTCAACTTGCCAAAGTTGAAACTATATTTTATAATATGGATGTATCACAAAGATTTAGGCTTTGGTGTACTAGTTTTCACCTTGGGTCTTTGAGTTACTTTACCCTCTTCTAATCTATATGATTTCAACTTTACCAAAGGTTGAGTAAACTTGTGAACCAAATATTCTAAATTGTGCATGGTTTCAAACCACCCTCCCTTATAGTCTCATTGGTACCTTGGTTATTTGTTTAAAAGAGAGCCAAAACAAACTTTATTTGGTTGCCAATTATTGGTCCAGAGTTAGTAAAAAATGTAGAACAACTATTTTAGACATGACTCAAAGGTTCACTCGTAGTGGTGCCTCATATGGCATTAGTTATGAAGATGAGAAATTTTATGATGGTTAAGATAACCTTGTTGTTTTTAATAACATCCTCGTAAAATTAGGATCCGAAGATGATTACAATGAATATCAACCATAAGAAGATCAACTTAAATTGATAGAATCAGGTGCTAGACTACCTTCTAACTTTCCTGCAGAACAATTGCATACCTTAGTTAGAGAAGGAGAAAAATGATGGCAAGAGTAAGCTTTTGCATGACCTTTAACAAAGGAAAAGAAATACAAACAGAGTCAAAACCCACAAATCTAGATCTTTTAGCTAAGATCAAGATAATAAGTCAATGATATGCAGATCAACTTGTCATAGACTTAACTGACTCCCTAGTTGCCACTTCAATTCACAATGATTCTTCAAAAGAACAAGGAAATGTGGTTGAAAGTACACAACAAATATTGGATGAGGACATTACCATAGTGGATCAAAGTAATATAAATGAATATTTAAAGTCATAAGAGACCTTAAAAAGTGTTCCATTTGACATGGAACATACATTATTCAATCATCAAGAACCTCTTGTTACTTTACAAACTCAAAAACCCAAACATTCAGTTTGAATTGAGGAAATCTCTTAAGACAATTTGGCTAGTTCTTTTCAACCAACATAAAAATTAGTAAATAAACATAGAAATTTCTAAAATGAACAAAGTACAAAATAGCAAAATTCAAGGAATGTTTTACAATCCAAGAATCAAGGGCCTATGTTCTCAACTCAAGGAGAAAATCAGAACTAAGTCATGGATTGAAAGGTATACACTCCCTATAGATCCACACAAAATCAAGGGCACATTCCACCCCAACAAAAACAAAACCAGGGGCACATTCTACCCCAACAACAATAAAACCAGGGGAAAATTACACTCTAACAACATCTTATTCAATCCACAAATGCATCAAACATGGAAGAGTGGAATTCTATGAAGGAAATTGATCAAAGATTGGAGATGAATAATAGAGTCAAAAAGTACACATTCAATGAGATATTCCCATATCCATTTGATTTATCTATTCTCCAAAACCCCTTTTCACTTCATTTTTAGGCACCCAAATTTGATAAATATGAAGGAAAAGGAGATCCACATGAGCACATATAGGCATTATTCATCTTATGTCAAGAGGTTGCTTATAATAGCGAGTACTTACTACGACTATTTCCACAAAGTTTAACAGGATAGGATCTTGATTGGCTACTTAAACTACTCAAGGGATCAATTGTGGATTGGAATGACTTATTAGAAAAGTTTATTAACCATTTATCATATAACATAGAACATGAATTAACCATTGTTGACTTATGCAAAACCAAGCAACGTGATGGTGAAAGTTTTGCCGCATTTATGCAAAGGTGGAGAGCATTGGTAGGCCACTTTCAACGTAACTTGCCAAACAAATAGTTAGTTGATATCTTTGCATATAATTTGCATCCTAAAGTTGCACATAATCTATGGTTAGCTTGTGCTAACTCATTTGAAGAAATTATTGACAGAGTGTAGATTGAGAAGGCTCTTATTGCTAAGGTCCTTGTTAAGATTTTTGCACAAGGTCAAGCGTCTAATCAAACTAAATCACTGGTTCAAATAGCTATACAAGATAAGCCTAAAGGATTTAGACAAAATAAGAACATGGTTGGAAATGGGGTGACTGAAACAAGACATATACAAATGGTATATGCTATGCCTCCTCCAAATGTATAATTAACTCCCCCAAATCCACTACCTAATTTATAGAGACAACCTCTATGAAGGACATTTCATAACAATTTTAGAGTCTTTAGCAAGTTAGGAGAATCAGTTGAAATAGGGTTACAAAATCTCATTACAAATAATTTAATTGTATGGTCATTATCAAGGCCATTTCCTCAAGATCAACCAAAACTAGATTGGTACAAAGAGAACAAATGGTGTAACTTTCATCATGTTGTTGGTCACAGTGCATATCATTGCATTCAATTACAACATATTATTGAGGAATTTATTGAAAGTGGTCAACTATAAATTATTTTGGCCCCTCATTAGGACACAAATCAGGATATGAGAATCTACAAAGACCCCTTTCCTTGACATGATCTACTACCACCAATAAATAATCAAAATGTTCACAATCAAAGATAAAGTTAGAATCAGAATCAACAACAAGGTCAGGATCATAATGCCCATACTAACAATGTGGCTTCTAAAAACATACCTTATGACTATAATAATACTATGGGATGCATTTTTTCATCCCACATTGCCAATTACTATAAAACCACATTGCCAATCTTGTGTTGTTCACAATGTTGACCATTTTGGTCCTGTAGGCCAAAAATTGGTTTCCATCTTTCCCTACTGTCTTGAGCCATCAATCTTGGATGTATTCCCCCTACTTAAATTATGCCATTTCCATTTTTAGTAGACATGTTCTGCAAAGAGCCAAGTGATTTGAGCTTTGTAGATGTTTTGGGTTGATTTAGAGGTTTATTTCATTGTGAGCAGCGAGTTTTCATAAGCCTTTCAGTAAAGGAATGGGCCAACTTCAAAGAGATAAAGTATTTCACAAGGGTCTGAAGGAGAAGTGCCCTTGTGGAGGATAGGTAGGTGAGCAAATGGGACCTTTCAACAGGCTCCAAAAGGCAACTTTGGGCCCAAGATACCCTTGCGGAGGGTAGAAGCGCATTCTAAGAGAACAAGACAAAAGACCCAAAAGTAAAGTTTCTTTTAGGAAAGTGAGGAAGGCAAAGGATTCCTTCTAAAAAAATGTCTGAAGGAAATCCAAGATAAAAGGCAAAGGTCCTTTAGACAAAATGCTCGAAGGAAAATACAAGGAAGGGACAAAGGCAAATTCCTTCGAACAAAATCCTGAAGGAATTCCTTTAGACTTTTTATTCGAAGGAATATGTCCAAAGAAAAGGACCAAAAGAACAAAGGGCCTGGACTTTGAAGGGAGGAATTCCTTCAGACAAAATGTCTGAAGGAATTCTTTTAGACATTTTGTTTGAAGGAATTTAGAAGATAAGGAATCTCGAAGGAGCCCGAAGGGTAAGTGCCCTTGTAGGGGACTCCCAGCGACCCAAAAGGGGACCTTTTCAAAGCTCCGAAGGGACACCTTCCCTTTAAAAATATTTAAATATAAAAGGCTAAAGAAATTACCAAAGGGGTGACGGGCTCAAGAATGTCAATATCAACATGGCGAACTAGCCTTTGGAGGTTCAAACATCTGGTGATGGGCGCATAAACGTCAAATTCAAGGTAGTGAAATATCCATTGGTTATCAAATAGGTGACAAGCCCATAGACATGATATTTAACAGGATGCATTAGCCATTGAGAAAGGAGCCCAAGGAGCCAGTAAAAGATGAGAATAATAGCCTGAGAGAGCTCAAATTGCCAGAAAGTGACAAAAAATAGCAAGGAAAAGGGGAACAAAATAGAGAATCTAGAACATGGACATGCACATATATGATAACATTTGGAATGTTCCAAAAGATGCACCCAACCAAGCATAGATATGAATTAAGTAGTCCAAGTAGCAAAAGAAGGTGTCGATAGGAGAAGTTATTATTGCGGGTGAAATAGTCTCCACCAAGTGGTTATCAAAGAGTGCAAGCCTTCAATAGCATGGCCTTTTTTTCTTCATTTGAGCATGGATGAGTGGATAGTCATGTAAGTTTCATAAAGAGGAGAGGCCTTGCCATTCAAATGATCAATCAACCCATGATTTTGAAGAGACATTTAATATGATTTAAACACCAAAGTCAAGGCTTGTGACTGCCCTAACATGGTTTCTTCACTGGACTTCCTCTTTTTAATGTATTCAACACAACATGGGCCACTTGTTCAAAAAGGTGCCACAGTCTTCTTTTTCATTATATATATTATAACCTCTCAAGTTGAGAGGGAGATCTCTCATTTTGTAAGGTGAAGCCCTACCAAAATTCACCTTTGATCAATAAGAATGTGTTTTACCTCTATCTGACTGGTTATGCTTTTGAGTGTGTCTGTGTATCAATTCTGTGTTCAGTCATTTTAGCTTGTTGCTTTCACAAATTGACACCAACACACCTAGTGTAGACAAAGTACCATTTCTATAGGTTAATAAGAAGTGCTACATTTGGAGCATAGAGACATAAAAGCGTTATCAGATAGTGTGTTTTCTATAGCGCCTATGTTAAGTTCATTTTGTGTGTGTCTTTATTAAGCCCATTATTAAAGCTCCCAATAGTCTGTTATTTTCAACAGATAAAGTGTATGTCGGCCCTCTTCTAGTCTAAAGTGTGAATAAATGAGTAGATCAAAATCATTTGGTGCATCACCACTTAGATTAGTTTCTATTTTGGTTGTATCCTTCTCCTTTTTCACCCCACCCATTATTAGCAGTAGTGGTAAAAGACTTTAGAGATGCATCAAAGGGAGCTAGCCCTTATCTAGAGATTTTCCCCTCAGTTTTTATAGACCCACAACAAGAGGGGAGTCTCCATTATGCCGCATGGAAGAGAGAATCCTAGCCTTCTTTCAAGGGTGCAATCCACAGCGTCAATAGTTTTTGGCATGCCTAGTGGGACTAGTTTTAATGCTCAAAAAAGTTCCAAGATTGATTTTGGTCTTGTTATAGTAAGAATGAACCACTAATCCAGCATCTGGCAACTCTATTTTCAAGAACATCAATCTCTAAGCAGAGATTAGTCTAACATTCCATGCCTAAGGTCATCACAAGATCTTCTACAAAGGGTGTCCCTTTCAAATTCATTGAGTTCCCATTAAACTCATCAAGGTGACTAAGGTTTAAAAAAACTCATCCCTATATAGTAAGTCATTTTTCTAGACCTGATATAAAATATACTTACACAAGAAGACCTTGGTAGAACCCTGCTATCACCATGGCTATACCTTTTGTGGCCTTTCATGGTCAGAGCCCTTTAAACCTTCTAAATTATGACCTAATCCTAGGGACAACCATTAAGAGTGTTCCTCATTTTAATGGAGAGGGGCCTATTACTACTATTGAGCACATTATAAATATTGCCAACCTCTGTAATATTCACAATGTCACTGAAGAGAACATTACTATCAGGCTACTGCGCTATCCTTCAAGGGTAAGGTTCTAGATTGGTATGAAACTTTGCCTATGAATTTAGTCGGCACATGGAATGAACTAGGCACTCTCTTAACAAACAAATCCAGGGAGAAGAGTGACCACTTCTCACTTGTTGAGTAGTTAACCACCATGAAAAGAGCTCCACATGAATTCATGCAAGATTTCAATACCAAGTTTCAAAAGACCTAGGGCAGAATCCCAATTTTGGTGAGACTGACCCCAAGATATGCCTTCCTCTATTATTTAAAAATTTAAATAGTGGCATTACTATCATGATACAGTCCATGGGAGGACAAGTGCTGCCAGCTGCCTATGAAATATCCATAGCCACTGAAAATTGCCTGGTGTAAGTAGGAAAGATAGCCCCTAGACCCCATATGCCACTCTTTCCTAAATTTCCACCTTTAGTTTAGACTACTACACCCACCTTAGCTCTTTTTCATGGCATATAAAAGATGTCTGCTACTTCACCCAATGACCTTCATGAAGTTAAGAGCTTATTGAAAAGTGTGACCAATGAACTAGTGGCTCTTAAAAGGCAACAAACTCAAAACTATCAGCCAAATTAGGGATATCAATAGTTTGGACAAGCAAGTAGACCCCCTTTTTAGAATTATAATCAAGGATAGGGTTAGTTTACATAAGCCAGACCATATCAAGGGTATAATCTAGGTGTTCCTTCATCGTCCAAGGCCCTTGTGCCCACTCAAAATAATCTAGTATAGGAACAACCAAATTGCTCACCCCTAGGATATGGTCAAGATCAGGTTGTTTATACAAATGAGACACCAAGTCAATTTATGAATGCACAAGACAATCCAGCTACCCAATTCCAAAGCTTTGAGATGTCAGTATAACCTAGCATGGGGAGCAGTTAGGCTCAGCCTGATTCCACTCTCATGAATCACATGGAAGGTGAATTTTGTGCAGTTAACTATGTGGGCAGTATGAAAAACTAAGGTGATTATGTTACAGCCAACACAAGGTCCAAAAGGAGAGATATGGAAGAAGCTTAGGCAACTACCTAGACATCCACAACATCTTCTTCATCACATATAAACCAAAAATTTCCAAATTATAGGCCTCTAGTTTTACCCTCAGTTCATTGGCCTGCACATTAGGCTGCAAGCACCTCCAAAGAAAACTTAAAGGGTAGTAATCCTCAGATCAACATGGTGAAATAGATGAAGAATCTGCATGTGAATATCTCTTTATGGGATTCATTGGCAATATTGGGACAAAAAGACATACTTTAGAAGGAGTTGCATGAGCTAATGAACCAGCTATCTCAACAAAAGTGGATAACATTTTGATCATGAATGGGCACCCCTTGACAGTAGGCCAAGTAAAGAAAGAATAAAAGGTTCACCCTTTATATCTATCCTTAGTCATATGAGATTTATTGGTGCATAATTGCATTATTGACAGTGGGGCAACCACCTCAGTAATGCCAAAATGTAGAGCAGATAAACTGGAACTCAAATATGAAGAAATGACCAAGGGAGTCCTGTAGCTAGATGGATCACCAGTCAAGACACTAAGAGTAGTATGAGGATTGAATCTAATGCTACACACCTATCCCACTTTCTTAGTTCCCCATGATGTGGTAGTGGTGGATGTTCCTCCCTACTTTGCTATCTGCTTATCCAGGGATTTCACATCCAAAATAGGTGGGTACCTAGCAACAAATTGGTCTTACATGGTTTTTAAAACCAAATATGGGACTAAGGTCAAGATTAAGTCAGAGCCAATCCATAGAGACCATTTGGAGCCATACTCACTTAAAGCAGTGAATGTCAGCTATGCAATTATTGATGAAGAAGAATTCCAAGTGGATCAATCTCTACCCTCTTCTCTTGAAGGAGTTGCTGACCTACTCTTAGATTAATGGGGAAGTGACAACTTTGAACATGAGCCATATAAATTCATAGAAGAGGTAGGTCTTGGAATCTATTTCATGCATGAAGAGGGTACTCTTCTACCCAATTTGATGAAATCAAACTAAGAGATCTCATGTTTATGGCAGCTTTTCTTTGATGGCTCAAGAATCAAATTGAGAGTTGGTGGTGGAGTGGTGTTAATTTCCCCCTCACAGGAGAAATACTTCTCAACTTTTAGGTTCTAATTTTCTTGCACTTGAAATGTTATAGAGTATGAATCTCTCATCCATGGTTTGGAGTGGGCAAGGAAAAGAGGAATTAAAGAGCTGCAAGTTTTTGGGGACAATGAGTTGATCATAAATTAGGTGAGGGGCTAAAATCTAACAAAGAATTCCTTGCTTAAGTCTTACAAGCATAGGGTGTGGGACTTAGTGGAGAGTTTCCTTGATTTTAATGTTACATCCATTCCAAGAGAGGAGAATAAGCAAGCAAACAGACTAACAGTAGTTGGTGCTTAGTTTGACATCCCCAAGGAGATAGGCTAAGAAAGCAGTCTATGCCATTTAAAAGTGGTAATCAGACCCTCCATGCCTGATAACATCACCAACTGGTAGGTGTTTGATAATGATTAGTAGATAGCATTCTTATTGCAAGAGGAGGCTGAGTTTGCCTCTAGAAATCAAGCCAAGCTACAATAACAATATGGAAGCTAGATTATCTAGCTAAAGAACAACAAACTTCCCAAAGGCTTGGTCACTTTCAAAAGTATCTTCAAAAAGGATGACCAATTAAAAAATGACAAAACAAACATCACAATAAAGAAATAAAACTATGAAAAGGTTGAGATATTCAAGAACAAGTTGTTTGCACTTGGGAAGGTATGTACAGATCATGATAGGTAGGCTTTCATCTTGTTGTGCCAAGAATTTGTTGATGTCTTCGATTGGGAGTATAACGACTTGAAGGGTTTTAACCCAAGTTTGGCCCAACATACCATTGAGCTGGAGGAAGGTGCCAAGCCCATCAAATAAAAACAAAGGCCTATCAACCTGAAGATTGAGCCTCTCATGTGGAAGGAACTCACCAAGCTGATTGAGTCCAAGATCATATTTCTAATCAAACACTCTTCTTGGCTAGCCAACTAGTTCCTATCAAAAAAAAGAATGGAGAGATCAGATTATGTGTAGATTTTAGAGACCTCAATAGAGTCTCATTGAAATACCACTATCCTCTCCCAAGTATGGAGTAGATCCTCCAAATGGTGACAGGTAGTGAATTTTTATCCCTCCTAGATGGGTATTTAGGGTATAATCAAATTTTAGTGTAAGACTGTGATCAATACAAGATAGCCTTCACTACCAAGTGGGGGATGTTTTATTACTGGAAAATGCCATTTGGACTATCCAATGATGGAGCCACTTTTAAATGAGCCATGGACATGGCTTTTCAAGGCCTGATAAATAATGTTGTACTGGTCTATCTTGATGATGTGATAGTATTTTCTAAGGAAGCAGGCCGACATATGAAACACCTTAGGCAAATATTTGAGAGGTGTAGAGAGTTTGGTATCTCTCTCAACCCAAAGAAATACATGTTCACTGTCCATGAAGGTAAACTCCTTGGCCATGTTGATTTGAAAGAGGGCTTGGCCATTGATCCAGAAAGAGTTTACGCCATCCTAGAGCTGTCTTTGCCTAAGCATAGAAATGTCTACACAGATTCTTTGGCAAAATAAATTTCATCAAGAGATTTATCCCAAATTTTGTCGAGATAGTCAAGCCACTGCCCTCGATGCTGAAGAAAGATTATAAATTCACATGGATAACACAAAGGAAGGATAGTTTTAAAGGGATCAAGCAGGCTATCACCTGGGCTCCTACCTTGATCAATCTTGAATTCACCAAGGATTTCAATCTCTACACCTTCAGAAATGAAGAGGTAATCTCTACCATGCTTACCCAAGAAAATGATGAGAACCTTGAATAGCCACTTACATTTTTTATCCAAGGTCTAAAAGGCTTTGAGATAAGGTATACATATGTGGAGAAGTAAGTACTTGCAATCATATGAAGTTTGAAGAAATTCAAACATATGCTATCCAACAGTAGGGTTCATCTCATGGTATCACATCCCAGCTTCAAATATTTCTTGATCAGCTATGATCTAAATGAAAAGAGAGTGGGATGGATCACCAAAGTAATGGAATATGACATGGACATCAAAACCACCAAGCTAATAAGGTGAAAAGGCCTATGTGAACACCTTTCTATAGACCTTAAATAGAAAAAATAAGACATTTTACTAATCCATGATGAAGCTACAATAGAAGAACCAATAGTCATGAAGGATTGGGCATCAGACATGAAATATTTTCTTCTCACTGGTGAGTGCCCACAAGGCCTTGATAGGACCAAGAGGAGATATTTTAGATTCCAATCTCTCCCTTATGTCCTGATTGATGGGGTGATATTCAAAAGATATTTCTCAGGAGTACTCTTGAGGTGCATAGACCCAGGTCAGGTCGATAAGGTGCTGTCTAAGTTTCATGATGGGCCAGCTAGTGGTCAATTTTATCCTAAGCCTACAGTTCCAAGGATTATAAGAGTTGGTTACTTTTGGTCCACTTTATTTAGAGACACTCATGCTTGGGTATGAAAGTGCCAGAAGTGTGCACTCTTTGATGGGAAATAATGGCTAGCTACACTGCCTCTATAGCCTATTCAAGTGGAACAACCATTCATGAAATAGGGCCTAGACTTCATAGGGATGATCAACCCTCCCTCCAGTGCTAGCCACAAATGGGTCTTGACCACTAAAAACTAATTCATGAGATGGGTAGAAGCTATTACTTTGAATGAGGCCAAGGAAAGTGCAATCTTAGATTTTTATAAAGGCTTGGTGATAAGGTTTAGAGTCCCAACTACTATCATCTCAAACAATGCATTGGCTTTCTTAGGAACTACAATGAGTAAATGAGCATTGGGATACGAAATCTATCTTAACACTTCCTCTAACTACTACCCATAAGGGAATGGGCTAGCTGAGTCCATCAACAAGAATCTGATCAAAATTATTAGAAGGACAATGGAGGAGAATCAGAGAACATGGCATGCCAAGTTGAAAACAACCCTATGGGCAAACATGGTTACTCCAAAGAGGGTAGTTTGAAATTCACCATACATGATTGTATATAGAAGAGAAGCTAGACTTCCTATTTCACTTGAATTGCCAGCCTTGGATCTTTCTCACTAGTTGCAATTGGAAGAAGGCAACATCATGGAGGTCAAGCTATGTGAATTGATGGAACTTCAGGAGACAAGGGACCAAGCCATGGTTTCTATGACCGGTCGTTAGTAGAAAATGAAGAATCACTTTGACAAGAAATCCTCATCAAAAGGCTTCTCTAAATGTGATATCATCTTAAAGTGGGATGATGACTGAGCTAATCTTGGAAAACACATGAAGTTTGACACCCTATGGAGTGGTCTGTATATCATCACTCACTGAAAATAACACAATGCATTCCAACTCTTCAGGTTGAATGGTGAGGAACTACATATCCTAGTTAATGGGATATATCTTAAACACTGTCACTAAGACTTCCCTCATTATGTACATATTTTCCTTGTTTTTCCCTATTTTACCTAAGTGCTTTTGCACATGTTCATAGTTTTTTAACCATGTGTGTGTGTTTTTTTACCATTTGGGGTAAAAGCTTCATGATTGGTTCTTGGATATCTCAAGGTTGTTGCCAACTTTTCAAGCTACATACTAACTCCATGCCCAATGGAATTTGAGGCTACCAGTCTTATTCATCATAGTAGGTATGATTCCCCTGAGAATCACCAAATTTGTTGACCATTTTGGTCCTATAGGCCAAAAATTGGTCTCCTTCTTTCCCTGCTATTCTGAGCCATCAATCTTGGATGTATTCCCCCTACTTCAATTGTGCCATTTCCTTTTGTAGTATACATATTATGTAAAGATACAAGTGACTTGAGATTTGTAGATGTTTCAAGTTGATTTGGAGGTTTATTTCACTGTGGGTAGCTAGTTTTCACAAGCCTTTTGACAAAGGAATGGGCCAACTTCAAAGAGATAAAGTCTTTCACAAGGGTCTAAAGGAGAAGTGACCTTGTGGAGGGTAGGCAGGTGACTAAATGGGAAATTTTAGTAGGCTTTGAAGGGCAACTTTGGGCCCAAGATACCCTTGTGAAGGGTAGAAGTGCATTCCAAGAGAACAAGGCAGAAGACCCAAAAGTAAAGTTTCTTTCAAGAAAGTGAGCAAGGCAAAGGATTCCTTCAAATAAAATGTCTAAAGGAAATCCACAACAAAAGGCAAAGGCCCTTTGGAAAAAATGCTTAAAGGAAAATACAAGGGACAAAGGCAAATTCCTTCAGATAAAATCCCAAAGGAATTCCTTCATACTTTTTGTCTGAAGGAATTTGTCTGAAGAAAATGATGAAAAGAACAAAGGGCCTGGACTTTGAAGGGAGGAATGCCTTCAGATAAAATGTCTGAAGGAATTCCTTCAAACATTTTGTCTAAAGGAATTCATAAGACAAGGAAGCTCAAAGGAGCCTGAAGGGTAAGTTCCCTTATGGGGGACTCCCAGCGACCCAAAATGGGACCTTTTCAAAGCTCTGAAGGGACACCTTCCCTTCGAGAAGATTCAAGTACAAAAGGTTGAAGAAATTACCAAAGGGGTAATGGGCCCAAGAACATCAATTTAAGCATGGTGAACTAGCCATTGGAGGTTCAAACATCTGGTGACAGGCGTGCAAATGTCAAATTCAAGGCAATGAAATAACCATTAGTTTTCAAATAGGTGATAGGCCCGTAGACATCAAATTTAACATGATGTATTATCCATTGAGAAAGGAGCCCAAGGAGCCAGCAAAATATGAGAAGAATATCTCGAGAGAGCTCAAATTACCAAAAGTGATAAAAAATAGCAAGGAAAAGGGGAAGAAAATAGAGAATATAGAACATGGCCACACACACATATGACAACATTTGGAATGTTCCAAAAGATGCACCCAACCAAGCATAGACACAAATTAAGTAGTCTAGGTGGCAAAAGAAGGTGTCTATAGGAGAATTTATTGTTTCAAGTGAAACAGTCTCCACCAAGTGGTTATCAAAGAGCACAAGCATTCAATAACACAGCCTTTTTTTCTTCATTTGAGCATGGATGAGCAAACAGTCGCATAAGTTTCATAAAGAGGAGTGGTCTTGCCATTCAAATGATCAAGTAACCTATGCTTTTGAAGAGACATTTAATATGATTTAAATGCCAAAGTCAAGGCTTGTGACTACCTCAGCATGGTTCCTTCACTGGACTTCTTCTTTCCAATGTATTCAATGTAACATGGGCCACTTAATTGAAAAGGTACCATAGTCTTCTTTTTCATGATATATATTGTAACCTCTCAAGTTGAGAGGGAGATCTCTCATTTTGTAAGGTGAAGCCCTACCAAAATTCACCTTTGATCAATAAGAATGTGTTTTACCTCTATCTAACTAGTTATGCTTTTGAGTGTGTCTATGTATCAATTTTATGTCCAGTCATTTTAGCTTGATGCTTTCAGAAATTGACACCAACACACTTAGTGTACACAAATCACCATTTTTGCATGTTAATAGGAAGTACTGCATCTAGAGCCCAGAGATAGAAAAGGGTTATCAGATAGTGTGTTTTCTATATCACCTATGGTAAGTTCATTTTCTATGTGTCTTCATTAATCCCATTGTTAAATCTCCCTACAATCTAGTCTTTTCATCAAATAAAGTGTATGTCCACCCTCTTCTAGTCTGAAGTGTGAATAATTGAGTAGATCAAAATTGTTTGGTGCATCACCACTTAGATTAGTTTCTATTTTGGTTGTATCCTTATCCTTTTTCACCCCCCCATTATTAGTAGTAGTGGTAAAAGACTTCAGAAATGCATCAAAGGAAGCTATCCCTTATCTAGATATTCTCTCCTCAGTTTTACTAGACCCACAACAAGAGGGGAGTCTCCATTGTGCCGTGTGGAAGAGAGAATCCAAGCCTTCTTTCAAGGGTGCAATCCAAAGTGTCAACACACAACATTGGATGCATCATTATAGGGTTAGCACCCTCTCCCCCTAGTAATACCATGTCAAGTTCTCATCATCATGTTGTAACTCCATTTACATGGGTTACTAATCCTAAACAACAACACCTTTCTTTTAATTATAAATGCTCCTCATTGACCCAAAATTGTAGCCATATAGTTAGTCACCCATGAATCACCATCTAAGGCCCTTTGTCTACCTCTTCTAATTATAATAACTCCTTGCCACCTCTAGGTTGTGTAGTCACAACTAGATGCTTGCGAGTTACCATCCAGGGCCTTTCACCCACTTATTCCATAAAACATGATGAGAACATTATGCTAATGGTTTCAAATCTAAATAATATCCAAATAAAGACTAAAATAGTTCAATCCACAATTTAAAGTCCTTATAGTCTAAAAAATCAATTAGATAAAACCCCTGCATAAATTTCCATATTAAAACTTTTATAGGTATCTGATGTCCATATAACCATCTTCAATAAAATTTTACAAGATTTTATTGTGCCTAATTATATAAACCTTGATCAATTATAGAACCTAGTTGGACACTTGTCTTCACTTTGGCAAATCACATTTGATCAAAAAGACATGTCCACCCTCGGCCCAAACCACAATAACCCACTATACATTGAGATAATCATTGTGGATCATAAGATAAAATGAGTTCTTATAGATAATGGTTTAGGGCTGAACATGATATCTCTTAAATTGGTATGATGATTGGGCTACATGGATAAAGACATTCAGCTAGAGACTATTACAATCAAGGCTTATGACAACACCAAGAGGGAGTCATCTGATATAATTTGGTTTCTAGTCATGGTTGGGTCTATTTCTCATCACACATTATTCTATATTGTGGATATTGAGATTCTTGATAACATACTTCTTAGTCATCCTTGGATCCATGAAGTAAAAACATTTCCATCTACTCTTCACCAATGCCTTAAGTTTCCCCATGATGGGATTGAGGTTAATATTCCCAATGATCAGTAGCCATATCAATACTGCAAACATCTTGAAGCAGAGTTTCATAATTATAAATATTTCCTAGCTACTAAATTCATTACAAAGAAGAACAAAGTCATCATTTCTCATCCATCTCTATCTAATTATATAGACCCTAATGATTTATCCTCCACTTTGGACAATCTATTTTCTATAGCTCTAGCCAAGCAGGTTATTATTAAAGATGTAGGCATTTCCACGTATCATCTGAAGGATGTCCTAGATATTACAAAATTACCAAAATCCCATAAAACATTTGGTCAGCCTAAAACTTCCTAGACTCCTAATAGACCCAACCAGATTTGGCAACCAAAGAAGAAACAATCAAAACCTCTTGTGGTTTTTGTACCTTCAATCGCACCAAAAAATATTGAGAGGCTTTTACCAAGGGAGATTGGTTATGCTTTAAAGGCCTTATTGATTATTTTTAGAATCTAAAGTATCCTATCCCTAACATGATAATGGATCATCTTGACTATATAAGAAAAGGCCTTGGCCCACAGGCATAAGAAATTTTAGAACCCTTATCAGATGGAGTTGTCAATTAGAATCATGGTCTCAAATTTAAACTACCAAAAGATGACCTCATGACATTTGATAGTGACTTTTCTGAAGTGACTATTAATGTGACTCCTAGCAGTGACACAACATCCCATTATAGCCTTTTTGATGAGCTTGATGACTCAAATTTGTTTGATTTAAATTTCATATTGACCATAACACCTATTAGAAATTCCCATCCTAAAGTAAAAAGCCATCCTAGTGGTGCTTCCCTTCCTGAAGTAGAACATTATATGTTTAACATTAGCACTTCCTATCCTAAATCAAATCCTCACTATAACCTATGCCTTTGCCATCTTGAACTCATAGACTGGGATCAACAACATTTGGTCATATGTCTTGATGAGTTTCAAAATGAAGAATCGATTATAGCATACATGAGCCTATGAGATGTATTCCCCATAGGTGATCATAAGTAGGGTTTTAATTTTTTATTGGATCCTTCTTCCTACTTTTGAGAGTAGGCAAATTTTCTTGGTCATAATAAAGAAAAAACATTGAGATCTTTAGGTGAAAACCTCTTCGAGGCACTTGTCGATCAGGTAAAAAGTAAAGTAAAAAACAAACCTTTGAGTGAAAACCTATTTCAGGCACTTCCAAGTAGGAAAGTTTTCTCATCTCCTTAGGAAATTGAAATTCCATCTATCCCAACTTCCATAGATAGGACAAGCATCTCTTCAGAACAACATTAAATATTTGAGCATCTTACTCTTGAGTTGCCAGAGTTTTTTTTATAAATTGGCATTTACTTGAGAAGGTAGATTCTAATTCTTCATATTATCTAGATCTTTGAGAGGAAAAATAAGAAGATATAGCATAGAAAAATGATCACAACCATACATTGCCTATAATTCTAGAGGATGGATCCACACTCCTTGTGGAGAACACAATAGAAGTGAATTTGGGAACCCTTGAGGATCCCAAAATTATTTATCTTGGACCTTCCCTTATTAAAGTAGAATGTGAACATATTATATCCATTCTTAAGGATTATATACACATCTTTGCATGGGCATACTCTGACATGCCAGGCTTGGACCCAGATTTAGTTGTGCATTATCTTGTTGTTCACCCTAGTTCTAAACCAGTCAAGCAAAAATTAAGAAAGATGCATCCATGCATTGCCCTTTTGGTTAAGGCCAAGTTGGAAAAATTGTTAGGAGCCAATTTTATTAGACCACTAGACTACTCTGAATGGGTTTATAACATAGTACTAGTGAGAAAAAAAGACCCTAGACATACATATTTATATTGATTTCCATGATATCAACAAAGCATGCCCTAAAGATGATTTTCCTATACCCAACATCGACATGATCATTGACTCAACTACTGGGTACAAGATTTTATCCTTAATGGATGGATTTTTTTATTACAATCAAATCAAGATAGCCCTTAAAGATCAAAATAAGATCACGTTCACCACTTTGTGGGGGACATTCTGTTACCAAGTCATGCCATTTGGTTTGAAGAATGTTGGAGCCACATATCAACATGCAATGATTGTCATTTTCTATGACATGATGCATGACATTGTTGAGGACTATGTTGATGATATACTAGCCAAATAAATAATGAGAGATGGACATCCTAAAATTCTATGAATAATATTTGAGAGGCTTCATGAATATAAATTTCACTTAAATCCTAAGAAATGTGTCTTTGGATTCACATCAAGAAAATTTCTAGGGTTCATCGTATCATAATGAAGGATCAAATTAGGCCTTAAAAAGGTCAATACTACTATGCAAATGCCTCCACCAAACAATATTAAATAGTTTTGAGGTCTAGAAGGAAAGATCTAGTCTAAACACAGGTTTATTTCTCAATTGGTAGATAATTGCCACCTATTTACCCATCTCTTAAATAAAGGGGTAACATTTTAGTGGGATGAAGATTTTCAGATAGCATTTGAAAAACTTAAAACATACTTGGCCAATCCACCAGTCTTACGACTTCCAACACAAGGAATCCACTACTTCTTTATATATCAACCATAGAAAATGCACTGGGGGCACTTTTGGCTCAACATGATGATCATAATAAGAAACACATTGTTTATTATTTAAGATACACATTGGTATCCTATGAACATAATTATATGTCTATTGAGAAGGCATGTTTAGATATGGTATTCGCCACTTAGAAATTGTGACATTATATACTAAATAATAAAACTATTGTTATCGCCAAGGTAGATCCTCTCAATTTCCTCTTATCTAAAGTATCTCTTCAAGGATGCATGGCTAAATGGATTATTCTCCTCAATGAGTTTGATATTGAGTACAAAAATCAAAAGGTAATCAAAAGACAAGTTCTTGCTGATCAACTTGTAGAAGCTCCTATTACAACCTCTCAACTTTGACCTTCTAAATGATTCTATCATGATGATAGAACAAGTATCACAAGAACCTGAATAGTAGATGCTCTATTTCGATGGATCCTTCACATTTTGAGGGTCTGGATCTAGTAAATTGTTGATCATGACATAGGGGGATCTAATCCCCAAAGTATTCCATATACAATTTCATTGTACAAATAATATGGCTAAATATGAGGCATTGGTTGTAGGGCTCCATCTTACTATACAATGGGATATTTAAAGTTTAAAGTTCTATGGAGATTCATATCTAATCATAAATTAGACAACTGACCAGTATCAAATAAGGGATGATAAACTTGTTCCTTATAAGCAAATTGTTGATAACCTCAAAACACATTTTAAATCTCTATAGTTTGAGAAAGTTCTATGAGTCAACAATAGATCTACCGATGCCATGGAAACAATTGGTTCCATGATTAAAATGCATGATAGTGCTAAAGAGTATCAATTACTAATTGAAAATATTCTTCAATTGACACACATTCTATTAGATTCAGAGAGGATATGCACCATTGTTGATCTTAATCCCTCACCTGAGTTACCATGGTACCAAGATTTTTATAACTATTTCCATAGTCATGTATTTCCCACCGACCTTTCCAATAACAAAAAAAAACTATTCATTCATCACTTAACATGTTATATCCTCCTTAGAAACATGCTTTATCATAAAGGATATGATGGAACGCTTCTTCATTGTTTATCTTTGGGAGAATCCAAGCTTGCACTAAAGGAGGTTCATGAAGGAATGTGTGGGGCCCATACCAATGGTGTAGTCCTAACAAAGAAACTCCTTAGATAAGGCTATTATTGGCCCAAAATGGAGACAAATGCTTGTAATTATGTAAAGAAGTGTGTTCCTTGTCAGCAGCATGGCAACTTGATACATGCACCTTCCTTACCATTATAGCCAATTACAACACCATGGCAATTCTCAACATGAGGTCTCGATCTCATTGAGAAAATTAACTCAACATTTTTAGATGGACATAAGCACATTTTGACTGCAAACAAGTACTTTACCAAGTGGATTGAGGCCATTCCTCTCACTTATGTTATCAGGTAACAAATAACTAAATTCATTCATTACCATATCATCTATCGATATGGCATCCCAACCTATATTATATTAGATAATAACACATCCTTTATGAACCAAGATGTAAAATATCTTTATGAAAAATTCAAGATCAAGCACAATAAATCTAGTCCATAGAACCTACAAGGCAATAGACAAGCTGAGGCATCAAATAAAACCATTCTAGCCATCTTAAAGAAGATTGTCAATGACGCTGGCCATAATTGACACAACTCTTTCCTGCCATTTGGGCTTATAGAACAAATAATCGCACCCCAACTAGAGCTACTCCATACTCCCTTATTTTTGGCACTGAAGCTATCATCCTAGTCAAAATTGAGATCCCATCATTAAGAATATCACTAGAGCACATTGAAGATGATGAAGACTATAAAGCCTCATGACTACAAGAACTAGAGCTTCTTGATGGTAAGTGTTTGGCTGCCCTAGAAAACTTACAAGCCTTTCAGAATAGATTGTGAAGAAGCTACAACAAACACATTCTCCCTCATGAATTTGAGATTAGTGACTTAGTTTTGAAATAGAACTAGAAGAACATGAATTTTGAATCCAAAAAGAAAGGTAAGTTTTAGCCTAATTGGTTAGGACCATATATCATCACAATAGACTATGGATCAAGAGCATATCAAGTACTAAACCTCATGGTGAAGAACTTTTAGAGCCCATGAACATCATACACCCTAAGAGGTTCTACACATGAACAGATTTGAACCATTGTTTATAAGACCCCTAACTTGGGGGAAACTTTTTATAACGTAATTTTATCCCACCCTTTTATCTTACCTTAAACACATTTTATACTACCCTAGTCCACTTTTCATGATTCCAAATAGTAAAGGTTTTGAATCCTTGGCACTCTGAACACATTCTTCATCCCATTTTGGGTTGCTCTCTTTAAGAAGCATATTCTTTGTTATGTCTAAGGAATGTTATAATCTTGAACACTTTTTATCCCTTGACCAATTATGATCTTGATTATGTCTCATGAATATTATGAACATCCTCAGTAGTAGTTCTACCAAGCAGTTCAGCCAAGATAGTATTGTGTAGCTTTAGACAAGTGAACAAAAACATCTTCTTAGTACCAGACCATTGCTACACTATTACAGATAGGTGAATGCAGATACTTCTTTTTTACTTCAGGTTGCACATTATTCTAACCACATTTGCTACTCTTTATTATTTTATCAAGATCCTTGCTCTCACTAATTTGTGAGCATAGGCCATTATAGCTAGCTTAGATTTCTTTTGGAACCTCCACTCTCAGGATGTGCATCTCCTTGACTAGATGGTCCCACATTATGCATATTTTGTCCCAAAAACACTAAAAACATTAGAAATACTTTGAAAATACCAGAAAAAATTAGAACATGATCCGTAAAAGAACAAAAACATTGTCTCATGCTTTTATACAATTGTACATTCCCATTCTACCATGATACACTCTTTCCATTTTTTAAGCATAAAAACATGAGTTCATTTCATCTTATCCCATGCACTTGCCATTTTGTAAGGTCATTATTTCTCATCTCATCAGCTTCTTGTTTGCTAGACCATTCTCATTTGTTTGTCGTATCTTCCATTTATTCTATAACATTAATCATGCTGGTCTAATCATCATTTTTCTTTTATCTCATTTCCTGGGAGAACTACATTTGGCCTAAAGTTTATGTTAGAACATGCATCCATGAAACTATGTAGGTAGCATTCACTTGTCTTATACATTTGGAGTTAGCTCGGCCAACCCCTTCCTTTTCTTCTCTGCCCCCATTTCTTATGTCATTATTCCTCTTTAATAGGGAACAATTGTCATATCATTGTTATTTGTTATGATGTGGTGGAAAGTAACGCCTCTACCACACATGCATGAACATTTGTCTTTGAAAACTACACTAACTTGGTTTTTGTTTATGTGTGTTTATTTGAGTTCTCTTGGTGTTTTGTTGTGTTTTATTGGTGTTTTGTTGTGCTTTTTCACCTCTCCTTTTATTTCTTCTCCTTCTCTCTTTTTATTACTTCTTATTTCATCTTGGTTTTATATTTCTTTGATTATTTTTATTTATCTCTTTTGTGTTTCAGAACATCTTGATGATTCATATGGATCTCAATTGTTTATATCTTGATCTTATGTTATTACGTTGTTCTTGGACCATTTTTTAAATTTTAGTATTGTTGGTGTCTTGTTTTTCTATTTGATTTTGCTTTTCTCTTTTGTGTTCAAGAATGCCTTGATGGTCCACATGGATCTTGATGATTCATATCTTGGTCTCATGTTTTTAAGATGTTCTTGCCTTTTGTTTTTAAACATTTTTGTTCTTACTTAAGATCATATCTTTATTTAAATTTAGGTTTATTTATGTTTATCTTTTTCTTTGTCTTTGATTTTTTGTTTAAATGTAAATCACTGTAACTCTAGTTGTGGTCATTATTTTATCATTATCCTTAGTTATAGGTATTCACATTTGAACTAGCTCAGTGCAATTGAAATATTATGTCATTCTAACTTATTCATACTTATGATGCCTAATTTATTTTTCTATAGTAATCACTTTGTGCTTAGGTCTCAACATCTTAACGTCAACATCAACTCTAATGAATGATTCTTAAGAACACTTTGCAAAACCTAAGCTCCTGATATAGAATTAGACTTCTAGGTAGCATGCATTTTAAGCTTCTTTTTCTATGTTTAGATGTGCATACATTGTAAGTCTAATCAATTCTTGGTCATTTTTTATCATTCATCATTCCATTCTTTCCTAAACTTGGGTGAACTACATTGGCTTGAAGTTCATGTTAGAACATGAGTCTATGGAACTATGTAGGTAGTGCTTAATTTATAATGAGGTCAGCTCAATTATCTCCAATATTATTTTCATCTCTCTCATCACTTTTTGCATTCTCATATGCTTAGTTTTATATGGCTTTCTAAGCCATTACACCATCGTATATACATTTGCACCCACTCGCTTTAACCTATCTTTTTGGTTATATCCTTGAGCTATTTTTCTTGCCAATTGCCCATGCTGGGGCATAACATCTAAACAACATTTGAATCAAATCAGCTCTACAGGGGCAAATCATTATTTATTCTTTATCAATGATCAAGATTCACCCTATTGGGGTAAAATTATTTTATCATGATCAAATCTGCTCTATTAGAGTACTTATTATATTCTCTTTGGAGACCTTGTTCTAGTGGTGCTTCCCTTCCTGAAGAACAACATTCTCTATTTTCTTTTAATTCCAATCTCTTGACATTAAAGCCCATGATGGCAATATTTTAGTGTGCAACTTGTTTCAAGATTGATCAATGCCATAAGCATGTAGCTTGTACTCTCAAATTGGGTATGTTTAAAGTGTGTCCCTTACATTTATAGATTATATCTTTCCCATTCCCCTATTGTTTGGGCCTATTATACCTCTAATTATATTTTGATCATTGATAATAATCACATGTACAAGCATTAGCTCATCTGGATGTGATCTATTCCATGGTTTAATCTCACTTTTTTTCTCTTTTTGAGAGTCCATCCTTTTCTTCCATCCTAGTATGTCCTCTCGAGGGGGCATCATGGGTCTGTTCCAAATTCTTCTTGACAACTCTTTTCCTTTAAAAGATGTTTCTTCACTTGAATGTCTCACTATAGCTTCTCAAATAGGGATAAAATTTAGACATCTAATTCCTAACACCATTTATGTTGAAATCGTCAATCTTACTCAAATTACACTCAAATGCACATTTTAGGTCAAAATCCATAAAACATGCTAAATGGTTCGAAATTGTCATTTATAAGTGCTAATTTAGGTTAAAGTATCCCTAAATGGGGTAATGCAATTTATGAGCTAACTAACTTTGATCAATTTATTTTGAGTCAAAATGATGGTTTTGGCTTTTGTGCTCTGGATCACTCTTTTAACCTAAATTCATTGATGCACACCACACACCTTTGTTATTTTTTGTTATAAACATATTAAATACAAATATGGTTTTAGTTCATTTAACGTCACCTTCTAATTCTTCTCTAGTCAAATTACAACTCAGTAATATGAAATTTTGACCATTTTGAATAATTGAGGGCCAATTTTCAAATAATTGCATAAATGTTGATTAACTTTATTTAAGTCTAATTAATCCAAATCAAGAGCTTAAATGCATCATTAGGTGACATAATTTCTTGAGAAGACATCCCTAGGCCATAAATGCCACAAATATCAAGATTATGGATCACCCATGCCTAGTTAATGCCTCTCATGTCTCTTCAATGCCCCTTTTTTCAAGGTCATGATGAAGATAATTATGGATTTGATTCCAAATATTAGGATTATCCATGGCCACACATCTCAATCTTGAGATGGATGGTCATGGTTGATCCTAACCAATCTTAAAAATATATAAATAGAGAGGCCATGGACATGAATTTTAAGCTTGAATATTGCAAAGTTATAATGTTAAAATTTTTCCATAATCCTTTACATTTGATCATTGATTTTTTTTGCAAGCTTCATTGATAGGCTAGTTTAGTGATTTTTAATCATGAGCCTATGTTTTATGGAGTGTTCTTGAGACATTGGAGGAGTCTACCACCTTTGTTGACAAATACAAGCATGCTTGATCAAGGGAGAACATGTTTTTGAGCCACATGGGTATGGTGAATCCATTTAGAAAGGTAATATGATGTTAATTTCTTTCATTTATTTCTTGCTATCCTTTGTAATTCCCATGGTAATAAATAGGTTTAGTTAGTTAGTTTTTAATGTATTTTTCATTATTTATGGACTAATGTTTGACTAACTTGCTTTGTAATCCTCTCTACATCTAGTAAAATCAAATTAAAGTGGAATTTATGGCATGAAGTTGTAGAACATAATTGTTGGGTTGGAAAATCCCCTATCAAGATGACATGTTACATTTAAGCTTTCAAATATATTTCAACATAAATCATAGGAAGCCATGTCAATTACTCTTAAGTGTTAAAGATGATTTATTAATCCATATAAATAATCAGGAGTGTCTTAATGATACCTATAAACTCTTTGTTGAGATCACTCATCTCTCTAAGATTATTAAGATGATTCTTGAATTACTTACTACTCTTATGAAAGGTGATGAAAAAGTTGTTAATTTTTTTGTAATAATTAAAAATATTAAATCTCAATTGGATGGTTGTGACTATAATATTATTCAATATAAGTTTTTATATTTTATTATTTATTTAAATATTCATAAAAAATACATAATTTTATTTCAATTCTGATTTTAAAATACCAAACAGAGTAAAATATCCTTGACCTCACTACTCTATTGTACTTCTGATTCAACAAAAGTAAGTGATGTGAAATTTTGATTCTAAAGAGAATACCACTCAGGCAATTATCACCCTTAGTATTGTTTCTAAAAATAATATAAACCATAAATCTAACCCTAATTCTATAATTAGTAAAAATGGAAACAAAAAATCTGGTAATAAAAATAATAAAGTTAACTTTAATGGGAATTATAATTTGTGTGATAAATTTTGTCATATAAGAGAAAATTGTTATAAAAATAAAAACATAACTAATTACAAAATATCTAAAATAGCAAAGAGAATAAATCTAATCAGAATCATCAAAAGAATCAAAACCATAATCAGAACAACAATCAAGAACAAAACTCTAATGTTGTTACTTTATATGTTGCATAATTTTATTCTAATAAAAATGAATAGATTCTAGATAGTGGTGCATCGTATCATATGACTTGCTTATCTAATATTTTATTTGACACTATAAATATATTTGAAAATAATTATTTAGGTAATAATTTATTTTTAGAAGCTACTAAGCAAAGAAAAGCAAAATTTATAGATTTTGTTATTAAAGATGTTTTATATACCTAAACTTTAGAAAAATATATTATCCTATTATCAACTTATGAATGATAATTTCATTGTAACTTTGCTTAAGGATAACTGGTCTATTATAAATCAATCTAGTTCCTTGATTTCTAGGTGTTCAACATAATGGTTTATATATATTTTATTTTTATTTTGCATGTTGTCTTTCATCACATAGTAGGAATGAATCATAATTATGGAATGAAAGATTAGGACATGTTAATTTTATAGGTTTATATTATATGTCTTCTCATAATCTTGTTATTGTTCTTCTTTCTATCTCTTCTCATCATGAAACTTATGAAAGATGATTGTGTGGTAAGCAACACACTAATCCCTTTCACAAGAATCATGATAAAAATTTATCATATACTTTAGAGTTAATTCATAGTGATGTTACATTACCCCTTAAAATTTAATATCTTAATATTTCTCTATATGTCTTTATTTTCACATTTGATTAGACTAGAATGATTTGGTAATATTTTATAAAGAATAAATTTGAAGTTTTATCTAAATTCAAAGAATTTAAAAATGTTAATTTTTTTATTAAAAGATTATGATTTTATAATGGAAATAAATATATTAGTAAGTAATTTGATTCTTTTTGTATTATTTTTGGTAATCAAATGAAACTAACAACTCCCTATTATCCATAACAAAATGGTATTACCAAAAGGAAAACCTACACCATTATTTAAATTGCTAGAACAATGTTGCATTCTAAAAATGTTCCTAAGTTTTTATGGGTTGAAGCCATGAATATTATTGTGCATATTATGAATAGAGTCTCTACTAAAATTTTACATCTTTCTATTCTTTTATAAATGTGGTCTAAATAGAAATCTAGTATGGTTCATCTTAAGATCTTTGGTAGTCATGCTTCTATCTTTGTTATTAAAGCTAAAAGCAAGAAACTTGATCATACCTTCTATTTATGCATATTTTTAGGTTATGGAGGTAAAAATAAGGATTAAGACTGTATGATATATCTAAAAGACAAATCATTAAGAATGAGAATGTTCTTATCCTTGAAAAATATTTTTGTGAACCCTTTGTAAAATGCCCTCAAAGTTATTTGTTTGATGAATCTGGCTCTCTTGTTACTCCTTATGAATATATAGATACCCTAGAGGAAGATGATCCAATTTTGGATAACTTAGAGTATGAGGAACCATCTAAATTTCATGTTCAATCTAAAAGACCTAAATGGGTAAAATCCCTAATCCAATCTTCTAATCTTGATACTCTTAATAAATTAGCTAGAAGTCAACATTCTTATCATGCTTTAATAACTATGTATGAATGTGAATCTCAATATTTCAAGGAATTTATTTGAGATGATAGATGGAATGTTGTTATGAAAGATAAGTATAATTTCTCAATTAAAAATTAAACTTGGGTTATTGTTCTACATCTATGTGAAAGGATATTGTTGGTTGTAGGTGGATTTATAAAATCAAATATAAATTAAATGGTAAAATTGATAATTTGAAGTAAGGTTAGTTGCTCATGGATTTACTCAAAAACCTCATATTTACTATGATGAAACCTTTATTACTTTAGTGAAAATGTGTATCTTTAGGATAATCATTACTCTTGTAGCTCAAAGTAGTTGGATTATACACCAAATAGATGTCAAAAATATCTTCCTAAATGGTGATTTAGAAGAAGAAATATATATGACTCATCCTAAATATTTCACTGACTCTAACAAAGAGTATTATGTTATCATTTTGAGGTAAGGTAATTAGTAGATACTACATCCCCTCACCTCAAAAGTGGGGAATATCAGTGGGGACATGTCATTGAGGCATGACTTTTACATTTTCATAATTTTAGATAATAATGAGGGCATGTCAAAAAGGCATGATCTCCACACTTATTTAATACTTATCATATCTAGATTATAGTGGGGGAATGTTATGTACATATTTTCTCTACATTCACATCAATTCTAATATTTTTCATATTTAGTGGGGGCATGTTGGACATGTCCTCCACGCTTGTATCAATTTCAAATCACCATATTTCATAGTTATAAGATTTGAATATATATTTTTATTAGCATTATATACATTGATATTATTACTATACCCATATTTTAGCTTTGGACATATATGATGTGCATATTCCATGCTAAGGGAACGTAAAATTACAAACCAAATCAATTTCTAAATTTTAAATACTATTATGGACTATTATCGAGCCAACAACTGTAATAGTTGGTTCACCTTTAGAAAGTTGAGTTGATAAAATCAATCAATATTACCAAATTTATAATTTATATTTTAATAAATCATTTAACTTTACTAGACTTATAGGTTGGATTGATTAAATCATCCACCCTCACCATATTTCATAGTTATATGATTCAAAGAGGTTTTCTTAAGTTTGGTATTCTAAAATCATTAGTTATTTTAAATAACTTGGTTTCTCTAACTATTATTCTGGTAATGATTTCTTTGTAAAAGTTTAAAATAGTAATATTATCTTAATTCTATTATATGTTGATGATCTTCTTATTACTAGTGATATAATTATTTAAATTCATAAATATAAGGATAAATTATGTCTAATATTTAAAATGACTGATTTAGGCATTCTTCATTTTTTAGGAATGGTTATATTTCAAGATAAAAATTCAATTATTGTATCATAATCTCAATAAGCACATAATCTTCTTGTTAATTTTAATATGCTTTATCATAAGCATACATCTACTATTGAAGTTGGTCGTAATCTTGATCTAAAACCTACATGTGACAAAGCTAACCCCACACTTTATAGGTAGCTTGTTGGTAGTTTTATTTATCTAACCACCATTAAGCTAGATATTTCATTTGTTGTAGGTGTTAATTCTATATTCATGCAGGATCCATATTTGTATAATTATAAATTAGCAAAACATATATTTTATTATAGTAAAAGAATAATACATGGTGGTTTATTTTATTCTTCCATTGATAATGCTAAATTATATGGTTATTGTGATTTTGACTATGTTAATGATTCCATAGATCATAAATCTAATTTTGGATATATATTTAAGTTTGGTGTAGGTGTTATCACTTGGAGTAGAAAAATCAACCTATTATCTCTATCTCTTCTACTAAAGCATAGTATAAAAAATCTATAGAAGCTACTAAATAATCCATGTGGATATGAAGGTAATTAAGAGAACTTTATTTAGATGTTTATTACAGCACCACCTTTCTATGTGATAACCAAAGTTGTATAGCTCTGATGAAAAATATAGTGCAACACCAAATCACTATGCATATTAAATTTCATGTACATTTTGTCTGAGATAATCCCTCAATAGTGATATTGATCCATAATTTTGTGATACATATGAATAAGTGACATATATCTTCATAAAATCATTTGGTGCTACCAAGTTTTGTTAGTTTCATGCAATGTTGGGCCTCTTAGAAGTTGCCATTGAGGGGGAGTGTCCATGAAAATGTCATTTCCTAATAGCTATGTGTTTCTTTCTTCTCTATACTTATTCTCATTGTAAATCATTATAATACATAATGTTATATGATTTTAGTAAACTTCCTATGAAAGTTTTACTTTGTACCTAATATTTAGAAGCATATATTATAATCGAGGCATTATGTTATACAAGGATTCAATAATGCTAGGTTGATTATCCATGAGAAACTGTGAGATGTAGTTTCACAATCATGATAGCATAGAAACTTACTCTAAGTAGTTTATGGATTATATTTCCTTTTATTTCAAAAGATGATATTTGCATGATGAAGTTTTTTAAATCCATCAAATTTTACATAGTATAATTTCTTTACTAAGGTGACTATGGAATGTATTCCCATTTAGCATTAAGGGGGAATGTTGAAACATATAATTATTAAGTGGTGCCTCTATTAGACTCTTATCACATTTATATAGGTAAATAATAAATGTTTTATTATTATTATTTAATATAAGTTAAATCATCATGTAAATATAATAATAAAATATGTTAATTATTATTGTTGACTTTATGTTTTTAGGGGATGGTCCACCTCCCCACCCTAATATATAAATACATTTTATCTTTTTGTAATTTACACACTCACGATCACGTAAAATGCTTTGTGTGATGAAATGTTATGATATTTGAATATTTGCATGTGGCAAATATTATTAGAGAGTTATGTGAAGTTTTGATAGAGAGGAAAAAGTGAAGGAATTATATTGGATTATATTTTCTCATACAAATATCAACTATGGGGTTTTTACCTCTATTGGAGTATTTTCCACCTATATTTTTGTCATCTATTAATCTGTGTCTTTCTTATTCAATGCTTATCTATGTCTCATGTGTGTGCTTAATATGCATATAATGATTATATATACAATTTGACAAAAATATATTTATTCTTTTCAAGTTCAATTACGTTGATTTCCTACAGTCATAAGCTAAGTTTAACAGTGTTTTATTGTAATTCAAAAGAATGTATTATAAATCATTTTAAATAATCATCTAGTTACATTCATGATGAAGTTGCTTACTTTTTCCCAAAAGGGAGAACTACATCAACTTGAGGCCATTTAAGTTTTGTGGGCAACACTTGGTCAATAAGGGGGTTTCTCATGATAACTCAGCCATTCCCACTTAACCCATTTTTACCCCTTCTACATTTTATATCATATAGTGTGCTTGTGTAAGACTAGGGCTTAATTTTTTAGGTATTCCAAAAAACCATTCGATCTCCGATTGAAAAATGTTTATATGCTCAAAAATGAAAACATAGCAGAAAGTGGATAGATCTACATGACATACTTATCCTCTTAGTGCACTCATGTACCTTTACCTTTTTAAGTTCTAATTTTAATAGTGATATAATCCTGAGTTTAATCTAATCAATTATAAATTAATGATAATTAAGTACATCTAATAATGAATCAATTTCAAGCTAAGTACATGTTTCTCTTTGTAATTCATTGTTTATATCTTACTTGAAGTTTTGTATATTATTGTATATCATTTTATATAGCTTATTTATATTTAAATCAATTAATTCAAATTCAAATAGATTAAACACCTGGTATTTCAAAGTTATGTAACTTATATAAGTTATCATACCACACCTTAAAAAACCTCATCCAAATATAATTGCACCTCAACAACCAATTCCCAAGGAATAAATGCAAACATAAGATGTGGGAAAAAAATTAAGGCCAATGATGTTAATCATGCTCAGGAAAATGAAGATAAATATTATTATAAACTTGATAACATAGATTTATAAAAAAATAGATTTATACAATGTGGTTTGGAAGAATATGGTGATTCCATGAATTTCAATGCCCTTAACTTATGTCATGTCTAGGGAAATGTGTGGATGACTTGTAGTTTACATACCTCTTACATTATCTTGTCACATCTATCTATATTCTTAGTAAGATCAACCTATAAAATAACCATTGATAATTAGAGTATATATAGAAGGTAGTGGTTAGTAATTGATCATTATATTATAAATTATGCTTTTATTGCATTATTGTGGAAGTTCCATCTCCAAGTGGCTCAGCTATATTTATCAATAATTCTACTCTTATGTCAATTATTTTTATGGATCTACATATTATAATCTTATTTTTATGATATAATATTTTATTGTGCAAGCATATAATCAATTTCATTACAAGTGGTAATAGAGCTTTGATTTGGGCAAGTTTTTATGTTTTTTTTTAAAATCTAGTGTTGAGGGTCTCCTATGAGTAGAAGGATTGAAAAAACATAATGTGTAATTAGTGAAAATTTTAATATTCATATCATTTCAATATTATTTAAAGATTTTTTTTGAAAAAATGGTAAAAAAGTCTATTAGTAGTCATTGGATTCATGTCAGTAAGACAATCATAATGATATAATATACTAGTACACTTTTTAGGCTAAAAATATTCACCCTTATGCACATTAACAATCATATTTATCTTGAAAATATAATCACAATAGTATAATCTACTAATACACTTTAATAGATAAATCCCTCCATCCTAGGTTTTATGCATGGCTAGTTCTAACACATAGATGTGGGAAATGGCAATAAAATCCAAAATATCTCACAAGGATGACATGGAGTATGGAACTTTTGATCCATTTTTTTAGGTGGTTCACCAAATTCACTGATATTTTTGAATCATGATTTGGAAATATGAGCTTGATGTTGTCAAAAAGGACATCAATGGGCTAAGAGGGGACCTGAATGTTTTAAAGGATCAATTGACACTTATAACTATGAAACTATCCAATATTATAACTCAGCCTTGGAAAAGAAAACTTCACCACTCTAGTTTGGTTCTATCCACTCAAATGAACACACCTCCAATCTAGGTCCAAATTAGTTATTACCAAAAATGGGCTTGTGCAAGTTTCATGGTAAGGGTCTGTGTGATCATATTTTGATTTATTTGCAAAACTACTATATTTAGTAATAAAAACCTAACAACACAAAAAGCATCAAAGGAGGAGATAAAAGAATAATCAAACCATTAAAATGGAATTCTTACCATCTTTTTGTCTTTTATAACTCCTATCTAATAACTTAAAGTGGATTGGAGTTCCAAAAAAGTTGAGTGTGGATTGCTTGACTTGAGCTTCAAAGTGACTCCAATGGATTCTTTGGCTTGTTGAATTGCTTGACAAGAGTGTGAAGATGCTTGACAATGGATGATTATAATGGAAGATACGTGATTTCCAAGATTTTTCAAGTTCTTTTTGGCCATATTCCAAGCATGGATTATATAGGATGGTGGAGTAGAATTTAGGGAATTTTAAATTATTTAGAAGCCTCTAGTTTAAAGACTTCTAAAATTTTAGAGGAGATTCCCTAGTTATAGAAGTTTATTGTTTATTTTAGGGGATAATAGGGGATTATATGGGAATTAATGAGGTTTAAGATTCATAGGGATGTAGGAGAGGTTAGGGTGGTAGGGTAGCTAGGTGAATAAAAAGGAATTTTAAATTAGCAAGTGGGCTAGTGGCTAAGTAGGTTAGTTAGTAGGTTAATGGGGTTATTAATTGGTTATAAGGGTATGGTAAGGTTTATGGTATTTAAGGAATATTATGTATAAATTTAGATATTATTTAATTGGCTAGGACTATGTTTATGGTATAAATTAGTGGTTTAATAGGATTATTAAGGTAAGCAGATTTAGGTGCATATGTTTTGCCTATCTTTGAAAGGGTAATGTGAGTGAAGAGAAGTGGAGTTAGTAATGGATTTTCAAATAAAAAAAATTCATAGTTGAGAATATTATTAGTAGGTATGATGGGATGCCCCAAGCATAAATGTTATGGGATAAAGTGGCTTAACCTTGAAGGATGAGTTCTAGACAAACAACCAATGTCTAGAAGAAAGGCAGGTTGATTAAGATAAAAAGACTTGAATTCTAGAGACATAGACATTTTTAAAGAAATTCAAAGATGGAATAAGCCATAGGATGATGATAATTCCCATAGTAAGGACACATGTCAGGGATGGTTAAAAGCCTATAGAGGACATTGGACAAGTGATTATAGATAATAAACCACATTATGTTGGATGTGTAGCTCAAAATTATCTAATGATTTCAAGTGACCCATAGGGGATAGGATGGGATTAGATGTTAATAGTGGTCAAGCTATCCTTGGGGACAATACTATGTCCAGGTGTTACCTACATAGTCTTAGGAGACCCCAGGCTGATGTAGTTCTAAATCAAGATTTGGGACTTATAATAAAGAATGGAAGACCATGCCTCTAAAGATGTAAGGATGTTAGATGTTGATTAAATGTGATAATTAGTGAGGAAATGGGTTTTGGGGATGAAAATTAGTATTTGAGGTAAGATAATGTTATTAACAAAGGTCAAATGGGGTAAAATGGGTAAAGAGGGGGTAAATGAGGGGGTTAAATAGAAAAGGGGGGTGAAAAGGGTTCATTTTGTCTTTTACCCTTATTGATTTTGTTTCTCAGAGACCTAGCCATATAATGTATCCCATGCTCATCACATCATGGTGAGAGAGTTAGAGATCACCATAGGCCAACTGATGAAGTGCCATCGGTGAGTTGTCAACCACTAGCTTTTTAGTTTTTGCATTTTTGAATTTATTGCTTTGTTCAATACATATATGTTTTATGGGTAAAATACTGTGATTGGGGGTAATTCCCTTAGTGGTGATATTATTCTTACAAGTTGTGATATCATAGTTATAAACTACAGTATCATAATACCACAAAAGGCAACTAGCTCTATTACAATATCACAATGATAAATCTATAATATTGCATTATCATGATAGGAGAATCATAGTTTTACAAAACCATGAGGTTATAGCCATGGTTATGAAATTTTTTATAATGTGAATCAAAAATATTTTTGACATCATGTGTTAGGGCTAGGTCATGATTTTTAGTATTATGGTAGTTAAGATAAAGGGTAAGGTATGGGTTATGAACTTAGGGTGGATAGTTAGAGGGATAAGTTAGGGTGAGGAAGGTTAAGAGGGATAGAGTTAGGTTAGGGTAATTTAGGATTAAGGCAGGTTTGAGGGAATACAAACTTAGGGAACTAGATAGATGAATGGGGTTTAGGGGATTATGATGGATAAGATTAGCTTAAATATGTTACCCTAGGGATTTAGAGTAAGTGATGGATAGGACTAGGTTAGGGTAAGTTAGGACATAGATGGTGAACGGGATAAGGGACTTAGCTTAAATGAGTGAATAGGGTTTAGGTTCAATTAGGCTAGGATAACTTAGACTAGGGTAGGGTAGGATAAGTTAGAGGGATTAGGGGGTTAGGGTTAGGGGTTATAGAGATGGATGGGATTAGGTTAGGGTGAGTTAGGGTGATTAGATAGTTAGGGGGACAAGATGAGTGGGGTTTTGATGAAGGGGTAAATGAATGAATTAGATGGGATGAGTTAGTGTGAATGGGGGAAGGAAATAAAAGAATAGTTAGGTGAATAAGATGGAGTGATGAGAGTTTTATGGGGAGATTAAGGTAGGTTGTTAGGCTGATGAGATAATATAGGCTAGATGATGAGATGATTATGATGTGATAGGATGTGTGGTTAGCATAGGAGGATTTAGGAGTGATGTCATCTTGATTATGACATCCTTAAGTGTTACATGAGATACACTGACTGACACCATAGGAGTATGGTGTGATATAGTTGATTAGCTTATACTATGTTGTGACTATGACAATAATGCAAATTGATAAAGTGTTGATCATAGCCCTGGTTGAGAGGTGGCACTAAAAAATTAGCACCTTTTATTTCATGACTAGGGAGATGATAGTCACTTTGAAGACATGTTTTAGATCTTTTGGCTTCCTATGAGAGGCCACAAGATATATTATCATTCACACACCCTTAGTGTGATAGTATAGAGGCTAGATGGAAGGTTACACATTGGGGTGTGAGATTTATGAGTGGACATTGGTAAGGCCTTAAGAGTGGGCATGATCGACAAATTGACACTAGTAGTGATGTCTCTTGTGATTGTCATACCCTTGTTAGACAAGAGTGGGTAGTGGTTTCATTTGGGATTAGAAGATGTAGTTTCAAACATGGTTCAATAATATAAAGTGTTTGCTTAGGGTCTAGTTATATTGGCCTACTTATACTAAGAGATACACATGGGCATGTATATAGGAACACCGATCTTGAGACCATCTCTACTACTATATATATGGAGTTGGTAGCACATTTCTATAGATCATCCCTTAGGCACACATGAATATAGAGAGACCTATGAGCCTATAATATTTGGGTGGTACATTATTTTAGAGGTATAGAGATCTCATACGAGGGAGATCCAATTTTATAGACATGCATTTAATAGCTTGTAGTTGGAGCACGTTACATGGATGTCTTATGGACAGGTCTAGTATGGGTGGGCCAATGATGTGGATGTTACTTGATTTATGTTGACTGAGTGCTACATTACAAGATGGAATGATTATATCATTGAGTGCTATAGACCTGATCATGTGTAATGATAGTTTAGGAGGTTACAAGATGTGTCTCTTAAGGAACACCTATTCACCTATAGTGATAGAGAGAGGGCTTAGTGGGGGATTCTTATGGACATGGCATTAGCATGAGTTGATTATGAGAGAATTTCTATGATAGTATGGGATAATTAGATGATGATCCATGATACTGATGTGATAACAAAATTTATGACTTGGTGGTCAATGAGGTAGCCACCTAGGCCACTCAAGTGATGAGTTAGGGTGAGGAAGGGGCTATGCAGAGATTGGTATAAGCATAGGTCAAACTAGGGATGAGGCATGTTTGGAGAGCACATCACAATATATAAGACACACATTATGGACATGGGGAATAGATGCTATGGATATAGATAGGGGTTAGACAGGGGTTAGAGTTTAGGTTAGAGGTAGTAGAGTTTAGGCTGAAGGGAGTGAAGGGGTAGATGAGGCAAGTTCATCTAGGCCACCTTTGATTAAGGATGAAAGATCACTATTAGAGAGGTTGAGGAGAGAGGTGTAGTCTTTTACCTTAGAGCTTGCAAGAATCATGACTAAGAAGGGAATGATATCTATAAATTTATAAGGGTGGTTAGCATAAAGGGATAGCCATCTGGCTGACGTATAGGGATATATCATAGGTTTATAGGGGTAAGTGGATACACTATAGGGGCATATCCAAAGTTGAGATGTTCATATGGTTGTATTATAGAGTTAGATCTTGAACTAGGATGCTCAAATTATGACATTACAATGCCAAATTGGGAAGTTATAGGATAGGTTGAGGGAGTTGATAAGAGAGGTGTAGATGACCAAGAGGGCCAAGGAAGAGGGTGATGCATCCATGTTATAGAGGGGATGACAATGGACATGAGGTAGATCACATGACTGACACGAGAGGTTTAGTACTACAATGACCTATATGAGGTAGCAGTGCCACTTGAGTGATGTGCATTGACATTCAAAGCTAGATCCTCATAGTTAGTGTACCAACCTCCTAGGGGACCACTTGGACTATAGTTAGGTTTTTGTGATATATGAGACTTGTATCATATTATGGATGTTCATGTAATGTATCACATTTATTCTTAATATATATTTTTACATTGGACTTCGATGGACATTATGGACTATTGATTTTTATGTGATTATGATTTTTGTAATATATGATGTTATGGTTATGTTATGATGTTTATTATGATTAGGTTATTGGTAGATGATTTAGATGATATGATTTTTAGACATGGATCATGATTTATGGATGTTAAGTGTTTTTAATGTTATGTTTATGATGTGACGTTAATGATTGATTAAATGATGATGTGATGGTTATGTTTATATGATGGTTGTTTATTGATTATGGATTTATGTGCTTTGGTATTAATAATGAAAATAAGATGTTTATATTTTATGTGTTTGAAAATGAGATGTGATGGTGAACCTGATTTGATTTATTATGGATGATGATTATAATGTTTTATGAGTATAATAGAATGAAAAATGATATGTAATGTTGATTAATAATGTGCTAATAAAATAATCCATTTTTTAAACCATATGTCTAATGTTGGGTAAAATCATCCTACACCAAGGAGATGGGTGGGTATGGGGTATTAGTTTAGGATGGTCAAACTAGATAGTGGCATGATTAGGGGGATGGGATGGGGGAATTTGAATCCATTAGAGATGTAGGAAATATAATTTATTAGTGCATGTGTGAGTATTAGTGTGCTAATGACATGATAGTGGTCAAGGGCACATTGAATTCATAGTGCATGGGAACTTTGTTTTCAGTGACTTTCCCAATTCCAAATTTTGGGTAGTCACTTAGGCCATCCTTGTTCCCATTTGATCAAAATGAACAAAATATAAAAAATAATGATAACAAAACAATAAAATTTACTAACTATGACAAATATTTACAATAATTAATGATTATGATAAACAAACTTGATTAATACACACATATATAAAAAATACAAGAAAACATCTAGGTAAGGATGTTTGATTTATAGATAACCTAAGGAAATGATGCAAGATAATGATTATTTACAATGGAATTAATAAAAAATTTACAAAAGATCCTAAGAGGACAAATTGTTAGGGACATAGTGAAATATAGACATGGGGCGGATTGTAACCAAAAGTTTTTTTTATCACGACTGAGACAAGGATCCAAACTAGTCATAAACAACCATATTTAGGTTCTAGAATGAATGATCAAGATTCAACTATAGAGAGTATGATGGATCCTAGAGTAAGAATACTATGTGACCCTTCAGTAATGATGAGATTAGAGGGATATTTTGGATCATTTCTTAGGTTTGGATATGGATGGACAAGTATGGATTTAATTTGAGGTTAGTGGGAGAAATAATTGTCAAGGAGGATGTGATTGGAATATATATTAGTATGTTTAAAAATGAGATGAATGATGTATTAAAATTGGATTGAGATAATCCATAATACTCCTCAATAGATATTCCCCTTGCATGATAAGCAATGATGTACCCTAACTTGAAATTATTGTCTCCTTATTCTACGTAAGCATGTAATATATACCCATCATTGAGACTAGGGTCATATGGAGATTGATGGAATGGAATGAGATGGAGAAGTGGAATGGTGATTTATATTCCCCCCAAGAGTGGGGAATCATAGATGGAGATTTTTGGATCCTTTCAAGTATTAAAATGTTTCAAATGCATGGTATTCATAGTCTTATCAAGCTCATCACCACCGAGAGTAGATAATCTGTAGGCCCTTGAGCCAAATTTTGTAACAATGATATAGAGCCCAAACTAGTTTGATTCAAATTTTCCTTTTTTATCCCAATCAACATTAGTGTTCCTTTGATTCTCCTCGAGGACTAGGTTGCTGACTTAAAATTCTTGGGACTGGATCTTTTTGTGATATTGGATTTTGAGCTTATTTTGATATGCCTAAAGATGATTCAAAGAATTTTGACATTTTTCATCCAATATTTCAAGATATTATAGCCATTCTTGACTTAGGTTATGATTATTAATTATTCCCTATAAAGATATGCATACGGAGGGGAGCTCAACTTCCACAAGAAAGATTGCTTCTATTCCATGGACTATAAAGTAGCTCTAATAAGTGTTTGGAAACTCATTCTATAGGAAGAAAGTGTAGGATATAGTTGTAGATTCCAATTTCTACCTGCATCATTGAATATTTTCTTTAGAATCTTAAGAAGTGCATTATTAGTGGCTTCTACCTATCCCTTCCCTTGGGATAGTAGGGTGTGGAAAAGTGCTACTTAATGTGATAGTGTTTGCATAGATATTAAACCTCTATATTTTTAAAATACTTGTTATCTAATCATATTTTTATTGGGATGCTGAAATAGAAAATAATTTGATTTAGGATGAAATTTTATATCTGAAGACCTATGGTGTAGATAAGTGGCATGGCTTCAATCCATTTTGTAAAGTACTTCATAGTAGTGATTATAAAATTATTCCCATTAGATGATGTCATATTTATCTTGCCAATTAAATTTAATTTACATATGGAAAATGGGCATGGGCTCATTATAGGTTGTAGTTATTATGTGGGGGTATGAATGAGATTACCATGTTTTTGGTAGGCTACACATTTTCATATATATTGGTATGAATCTTGATCTATTATAGGCCAATAATATCTAGTCTTGAGTAACTTATTATTCAAAGCCATTTCACTGGCATGGCCACCATAAATACCATCATGGCCCTCCTTGATTGTAAGAGTAACCTCATTTAAGGTCAGGCATCTCAACAGGGTCCCATCATATCCTTGCCAATAAAGTGTGCTACCAAGGATGATATAATAAGATGTGTGATGGATGAGGGATTTGCATTGGTGATAATTTAGGTTTAGTGGTAAGATGTTGTCATGGAGGTAGGTATAACTATCATGATACCATGGTAGACTGGGATGAGGGATGACACATATTTGAAAATGAGCCATGGATTGATGAACTAATAATATCAAGTGTTCAATTAGAAAATTACCTTCAAGGACATCTTATGTAAGATCGATCAAGGACCTAATAGTGACCATAGAGTTAGAGTCTTTATTACTTCCCCTCGGTACTTGTTCAAGTGTGATAGATTGAAAAGTTTGCTTTAACTAGTCCACTAGTTGTTTATAGGGAAGCAATTTCTCATCCTTTGTCTATAACTCCTCATTCACTTGTTTGATAATCAAATATGAATAACCAAATACTTGAAGGTGTTTTATATTTCACTGGATGGCTAGTTGGAGATTGATAATTAAGGCCTCATATTTATAAATATTATTTGTACATGGGAAAGCAATGCAAAAAGTTTTAAGGATGAGTTCACCTTGTGGGGTTACCAAAAGGATTACTTCTCATGACCCATGGGTGGTGAAAGAGCCATAAAAATATAGTTTCCAACTATTTTATTTTTTAGTAGCCAATTTAGACTCATCCAAAAATACTATGATGAGAGGCTTAGTATCTGTAAGGGGTGTGATCGCAAGTTGATCCATGATTGCTTTTCCTTTGATGGCCTTTTGATTTACATATTTGATATCAAATTCACTTAACAACATATTCCACTTGACCATTATTCTAGTTAAATTGTACTTAGATAACATTTACTCAAGGGGATCAAATTTAGATATGTGCTAAACTTGGTCATTAAGTATATAATTCTTGAGTTTTTGGGATGCAAAGATGACAACCAAGCAAGATTTTTCAATAGGGGAATAATTAAGCTCATATGAGATCAATGTCATGCTAATTTAATAAATTAATCATTCCTTACCTTCATCATTTTGTTGATCTAAAATGTCCCCTATTGCATAAGATATTGTAGATATATATAGAAGTAAAGGCCTTCTCATGACTGGTGGTGATAAGACCAGAGGCTTAACTAGATATTGCTTGAGATTGTCATAATGATGTTGACACTTAGAGTTCCAATTGAAATGAGTCCCCTTCTTCAAGAGATGGGTGATGGGGTGAAATTTGTTAGCTAATTTTGAAATAAACTGACAGATGGCCTGTAATTTACCTTGAAAGCTTCTGAGATGCTTCAAATTTCTAGGAAGCATTTCCACAATAGCTTTGAATTTTGTTGGTTCCACCTCAATTCCCCTCCTAAAGACTATAAACACCAATATTTTACCTAATGTAACTCCAAACACACACTTATTTAGGTTCAATCTAATCTTATATTCTTGAAGTCACTCAAAAATTATCCTTAGGACCTCAAGATGCTCTAATCAAAGTTTTGACTTCCATTGGATATCATCTACATAATATTTGATGATGGTATTTTCACTTTATTAGGTAGTGCCTACTTTTTTGATACCAAAAGGCTTCAATTGATAGCAAAAAGTTCTCCATGGAGTGATAAATGTTATTTTGTGTTGATCCTCAGGAGTGATTTTGATTTGATTATATCCCAAAAAACTATCCATGAGGGATAACATATCATAACCTATAGTGGAATCCATGATCATGTATATAATTGGTAGGGGAAATTCATCTTTGGGGAATGTGTTATTGATGTCCTAGAAGTCAATGCAAATTATGATTCCTCCTTATGGCTTGGCCATAGGGACAATGTTGGATATCCATTTAGAATAATTAATAGGATGAATAGATCTGACTTTTAGAAAATTTTGTAATTCTTTTTTGACTAAAAGAGCTACTTTGTGGTGAATCTTACAATTTTTTTTGCTTAATTGGTTTTTTATTAGTATAAAATAATAAATGATTCACTACCAAGGATGGATCAAATCTTGACATATCCAAATAACTCCATGCAAAGACATCGATATACTCTTTGAGCAGCTCAATAAGAATTTTTCATTCATTAGGTGTAATAATTTCCCCCAATTTGACTATTTTAAGACTCTCTTATGTTCCAATATTGACTTCAATAACCTCCTCAATGAGGGATGATGACTGGTCCTGAAGATATGTTAGGGTGATGGCATGTTCAATATTTCTAAAGCAAATTCATCGATGAGATCTATGTCTAATTCTGATAAGAATTATGATGCATCAAGTTTGAGTTAAAATTCCTATGGATTTGGAGAGGGATCTTCACCTTTATACTCCTCTTCTTCAATTTGATTTAAGGATGTTTGATACTTTATGAAATAGGTAGATTCATTGAGACTAATAGAGAACCCCTTCTTGTGATCTCCTAATGGCATAAAGTCATGTCCTCCCAAACATTCTATAATGGATTCATCATTTTGGAATGTATCAAATAATGGATCAATAGTTTTTTCCTAGTACATCAGGGTAGGGTAATAGAAGGAGATATTAATGGTGGATATGGTAGTGTCATGGAAGAGATTGGTGGAAGCAAGATCTTCATAAAGATGATAAACAAAACCTATTTTGATTTCTTCATCAAAAGAATACTCCTCAATAACTGAATAAGTGTCTAAAATGATTATTTTTAGGTCGATGTTGAGAGGTTTGTACCCTATACCAAGATGTTTTGGGTGTTATTGAACCCCTATAAGTTTAATATTTTATTTTTTATCTCTCCCTAGTATTTTTACCTTATAATTCATATTTTGAAACATATTTTGGAGTTAGGGGTACTTCCATTTATGGAATTTGAAGGGCTTATCATCTGAAATAAGCCATGAATTATCAGGGTCATCAAAATGCTCCTTTAACAATAGGGATACACTAGTAAAAATCAAATATCCAAACTAATAAATGATGGGATTTTCTTTCCTCATAGCTGAGGACCTTGAGATACATGGGAAGAGTGGTAGGTATCCTACACAAAAGGTCTTGTATTCATCTTCTCCACATCTTATGGAAGTGATATTGAGATGTGTAATGTTTAGGGAGGTATTTGAAGCAGGTGTTAAATCATTAGGGTGGATGTAATTTATAGTTATTGGGTTAGGAGTGGAGCTATGTGTGCTATGGTAATAGAAAGTGGGATGGGATTGATCCTTATGAAAGATACAAAAATGTTCTATCTCCCATGGGATGGTAATCTCCATATTTGAATGAGGGAATTTTAGACATTGATGGGGGGTAGAAAGAATTGCTCACATTTCATGGATCTATGGGCATACTAAAAGTAGATTATATGGAAGATCAACATCCATGACATGAATTAAAGATTGATGGATGATGGGTCCCATAATGATAGGAAGATAAATGGTTCCTATAGATGGCCTTTCATTATCATCATATGCCTTGATCATAATGAGATTAGGACTTAATGATGCCATAGAGCACCTCAAATTCTTTATAAAGTTCAAATTGCACAACTTTAAAGTAGACCATCTATCTGTGAGTACTCATGTAATTTTGTGTTTGAAAATGGAAATTTATATGAATAGTAGATAATTATGATGCGAGCCTATAGGTGGAATATCTTGGGCACTAAAAGTGATTTGTTGTGAGGGAGGTAAATAACCAATCAATGCTTAAAATTGGCTTGTATCAATATCTCTAGGGACTTTGAGGTTATTTAGGACTTTATTAAGAATCTCCTAATACACCAACAATCATTTAAGAAGATCCATAAGAGAGATTTGGGTTGGATTCTTATCAAACTATTAGATTATGTCATATGTATTATTAAAATATGTAGACATTTTTAGAAATATTGACCTTTAGTGATGCTAAAGTGGATGGGTCTTTGGGAGGTGTTATAGGCACTACTAGTCTTTGAGTGGTTTTATTTGACTCTAATCATGTTTAGACAAAGGGTCCTAATAGATTCCCATCTCCTGATTCTTAGATTGGCTAGTCGAGCTCTCCCCTTATACTTCAATATCCTCCTTTTCAATTAGATCTTGGATATAATGTTTGAAATGCATACATTTTTTAGTATCATGACATTTAAATCTATGATATTGAAAAAAATCATCCTCATGATACAAATTTGGTCAGGTTTTACTACCATCTAAAGATCATATTTCTGGGAGAGTGATCATGATTGCAACTATTAACTATTATAAGACCACTTATGTAGGTATCCCAAGACTAGTGAGAGGCCTTTTTCTTATTCAAGGTTTAGGATTTCCCAA
This sequence comes from Torreya grandis, assembly GCA_037957365.1. NCBI lineage: Eukaryota > Viridiplantae > Streptophyta > Pinopsida > Cupressales > Taxaceae > Torreya > Torreya grandis. Next base: position 2,210,175 of record JARHVA010000406.1, read on the forward strand.
TGGTACTCTTATGACAAAGACATTATTATTATTATTAGTAGGGGATATTATTTGAACATGTTGTTTAGAATCTATGACTCCATCTCCCATGACATTTTTGTTCTTATTAAAGATTTTAGGCTTACCCAAAAAGGTGTTATCTTGATTATGACTTTTTTCACTTTGGGTATATAATTTGATTGTACCTTTATTGATGAGGTCCTTATAGATTTGTGTCCCTTTCTATATGATCTCATCAAAACATTTTTCACATTATAGCTTTGATTGATATTTCAATTTGGTATTGAGGTTGTCAATGAAGATTTTGGAAAATTCCTTTTCTAGGACCGTGCAACAAAATAATCTTGAAAGAATTCTCCAACATTGTAGCAATTAGGCTAGGCTTTCCCCATGTATTTTTTTAGTGTTATAAATATCTATGATAGATATATCATGTTCAATATTGAATGAGAAGTGTCTCATGAATTTCTTTGTCAACTCCTTGAAGCTCCATATGGACCCTTTGGGTAAATACATAAACCATTCCAATGAGGGCCCTATGAGACTCTTAAGGAAAAGATTGAGAATATAAGCATAATCATAGTCAACCTCATGACATGATACATAAAATTCTTGTACATGATCTTAGGGATCCCCTTTCCCCCTATATTTGTCAAAATTTGAGACCTCAAAATGTGCTGGGAAAGGTAGTTGTAAGATGCTCATGTCTAAAGGAGATGTATAAATAATTTCATACATATAACTTATTGATTATGTATGAGGGTCAATCTACTGAAGAGTCTCCTTTATTATCCTCCACTTTTGGACAAAGGATTGATCTATGAGAGGATTTAAGGTTTGAGCATGACTGGTGGGAGGTCTAAAATGATCAAGGTTGGTGTTTCTAGCATGTTGCCTTGGGAAAGAGGGTCTTTGATTTTGGGATTATAATTATGAGGAAAAGAAGTTAATTTATTGGGTTAAATAGTCTAATTGATCTTTCAAGGTGTTTCTTCTACTATTAGCCTCAATGTGATTGTTTTGGAGGGGTTCTTATTGTTCTAATTCTTCAATCTCTTTTTCATGATCCACAAGATTGTCCTCTTCTTTCTCTTTGTTGGTATTAGTTTGATGATGTGGAGTGTTGGGCCTAGTTTATGGATGGATTAAATGTTTCAAGAGGTTTGGGATAAATTTAGGGGGTAATGTATCCCCCATTCTAATAACCTGGGCTAGAGTTTGGTCATGATTTTCATAGATATATTGATCAAATTGGGCCCTAACTTCATCATTATGGAAGAAGTCATTTTTGAATCGGTCTTCCTCCATAGTAGTATTCATGTCACTATGCATGTCATCATTATACCAGTTTTGGTCACCCAGATTCCCTAAGAAGTCATTTTCCTAGTTGGATCTTTATCCCATTCTTAGAATTTGGGCATGGGTTTGGATAGGCATGATGGATGATGAGGATGACATAATAAGAGTGATTAGGTGTGAATTTGATATAGGATGATGGGAGAGAAGGTGAATTTAGATGATAATTTTGTATAAAACCAAGGACTAAAATTGGTCAAGGTAGATGATTTAGATGTGACTTAGATTTGGATTTGGGAGGATATAAAGACTAGAATGACCAAATGCTACCAAATCAAACATACTATAAGGATTCAATCTAGAAAAGAGACAAAAAGGATAGGATTAATAAATAACCTTCACACTAGCAAGGTGATGATTAGATGAGTGCTAGGTATGAAGAGGTAGGATGATGAGATGATGGGTGCTAAACTCAAATCAAACAAGGTTGTAAACATTGATAATGTTTAGTCAAGGATAAAAGTGATGAATATGATAGAAAATGATGAGTGACCACTAAATCTTGGTTTCAAGACAAAAGTTTAATATATAAATGATGTGAATAGTGATTGGCTTTAGGTTCCAAGATGGGATTTATCCTAAGAGTCTTTAGATGCTTTAGGTAAAATGGGATAGGCTGACTTGGTTCACAAATAACATGCTCAATCACAAGACTTAGTTTAGTCAACAAAATGGCTATATAACCTAATGTCTACACTATCTAATAGCTTTATAGGTGAGGCTATAGGCTGGTGACACATTATAAAATCAATCAAACCCTTTCAACCCCATCTACACTTGATAACCACTTGGGAGTCAATCTTGAATCCAAGAGTAGAATGCTTGTTACAATCGATAGGTCCTATGCTAGGTTTACACAAAGGTGTCTAAGGGAGTCCCTAAGTTACATGAAGGTACGTGGGTACTGAATCCCTATAGAGTGTTTCCTAATGTATGTTTTAGATACTTAACTCTTTCCCTTCATGGATGACCTGTATGGGGTCAATCACTTAGCTTAATGATAGTTGTCCCTAATATTTATACTTTGCTAGAACATGGAGTTTGGTTGAATGCATGGTGATTAAATCTATGACATAAACCCCTAATGAATAAGAATGTGCATGAGGATGAATTCCACATCATGTGTTATCCTAGACATAATGGGTTAACACATAGGAAATCAAGATTAATTTGCCCAATTAATTACTTATATGAGGAAATTAAAAAGCAAACAAATAAGTCACACACAAGATATATACAATCAAAAGATCAAAATGTGTAATTTAGGCACTCCTCCTACAAGCACACATGTTATAAAATCAGATTTAGTGCCTTTACCTTGAAAGGTCCTACAAGAAAATGATTAGTAGTTTGAAATCAAGAAAAAGTGCCTATTTCCTACAAAAGTGAAAAAATATGATCAGTTTAAAGCAAAATCACTTATAAATACTAAAATGTCACTAATTTTATGAAAAATCACTACTTTCAAGTAATGATATTATCGAATAGTAGCTATGGAAATTTACCATATGGACCCTATAAAACTATAAAAAATTAGACAAAATCATGACTTTTAATACAAAACCACAAATTTGCAAGTAGTGATATTGCAAAAAAATAAGGAACTTTGCACTTTTAGACTTTTAGACTAGAATTCAACTATTCTAAGTGTTATTTATAAATGTCTATAGAAGGACAGGTTTTTAACAAAGTTGGATAAGATTTTAACCCCTTTTTAAAGGCTAATATAGGAATACAAGATTTATATAAAAATCCTAAAAGATAAATACAAATAGATATTTAGTTGTAGCAAGAACTTTAAACATATACCAATCTTAGTAATATATATTTTTAACACTTTTTTAACAAAATCGCTAACTCAAAGACAATATCGCTTATTTTGACACAAAACTACAAATTCACAAGTATCAGTATTGTCAAAAGTGATAAAAGGGATACAAATAGAAGTTTTTTTCTCTTCAGATGGTCTCTGCTTTCTCCTTATTAATAGACCCTAACTAACACAAAAACTAGTCAAAACCCTATTAGCAAAATATCCCAAGGCCTTAGACCACTTAAACAACACTATAATTTTGTGTAAAAGGTTTTGTAAGGCAAGTACCTCCTCTCTTCCTATAAATAAAAAATGTTTCAATAGACAGAGAGCCAATAGTGAAGAGATTAGTAGTCTAGTATTAAGATTTTCAACTAAAAACACAAAACTACCACTCTCAAGAGTGATATTGTGACTTTTAAGGTAAAATTACAACTACAAATTTATGGTTTTACATATCAGTACCAAGGCATCTTAGGGATAATGAATCCAATTTTCCTTCACACAGAACACTAGTTCCTACTTTTGCAAGATAAAAACATCTAAAATATTCCTACAAAAGCTAGAAATTAATGTAAAAACTATCTATGCTTATTTTAAAGCAAAAGCATGTAAAATTGTAAATATAAAGATAAAATCATAGATTTTAACATAAAATCACAATTTGCAAATTAGTGATATTGCTAAAAAGTCAAAACCTATCAAAAATGGTAAATCATTAGTGATTATGGTGATGGTTAAGGCAACATCACTTAATTTTACACAAAATTACAACTATAATATCATTATTTACAGGTCAAAATTGCTAATTGCCTGTAAATGAAGTTTTGAGCAATTTTAGAGCTTGTTTTTCATCCAATCAAGCACGTATGTCACCAAATCACTTATAAAAATCAAGGGGGTTATATTAAATGGGATAGTCCCATCTTGGTTTCTAATGTGTGATCGTATTTTGAGTTATTTACAAAACTACTATATTTAGTAATAAAACCCCAATAACATAAATAACAACAAATGAGGGGATAAATGAACAATTAGACAATTGAAATGTAATTCTTACCATGATTTTGTCCCTTAGAACTCCTATCCAAGATCTTAAAGTGGATTGGAATTCCAAAATATTTGAGTGTGAATTTCTTGACTTGAGTTTTAAAGTGACTCCAATGGCTTCTTTAGCTTGCTGAATTGATTGACAAGAGTGATTGACAATGGTTAATTATAATGGAGGCTAAGTGATTTACAATATTTTCCAAGTTATTTTTGTCCATATCCAAAGCATGTATTATATAGGATGGTGGAGGAGAATTTAAGGAATTTTAAATTATTTAGAAGTCTCTAGTTTAGAGACTTTTATAACTTTGGAGGAACTTTCCTAGTTGTAGAGGTTTCTTGATTAGTTTAGGGGATAATAGAGGATTAGATGGTAATTAATGAGTTTTAGGATTCATATGGATGTAGGAGAGGCTAGGGTGGTAGGGTAGCTAGGTGGTAGGTGAATAAAAAGGAATTTTAAATTGACAAGTAGACTAGTGGGTAGATTAGTGGCTAAGTAGGCTAGTTAGTAGGTTAATGGGGTGATTAATTAGTTATAATGGTATGGCAAGGTTTATGGGATGTAGGGAATATTATGTATAAATTAGGATATTAGTTAATTAGTTAAGGCTATGGTTATGGTATAAATTAGTGGGTTAATAGGATTATTAAGGTGAGCATATTTGGGTGCATATAGGTTCCACTCACTTGGATAAATAAAATTGAAAATTTATGTGATCTACATCATATTCATGTGTGAAAAAGGTGGTAAGGGCTTCTTTATATTCATAACTTGATTAGTTCATTTAGTTTATATCGTTATGTGTTCAAAATAAAAATAAGGGACTTCAATTTTCTAGGTTTGTATTTTTTTAAGAGATGTAGATCCACTAATGTAATGATGACTCATAAAACTACATTAGTCAGCTAGGAATACTATGTCAAATAGGGATTATGAAAGATTATATTCATCAATTATATAATATCTACTTATGTGTGGATGACATTATTAGTGTAGGTTTTTATTTTTCCCTATTATTTAATTAGGAAAATTATATATTTGTGCATACTTGGAGTTTTCCTACATTCGTGGGATAGGCTAGCTTATGTGGAGATGTGTGTCATAGATGTGTCATAGGTGTCATAAGAATGTCATAAGTAACTCCCTTGATGGGAGTTAATTCTCTATTATTATCACCTTGTCACCACCTTTCATGGAGGAGTTACAGTCTATTCTTGGGGTGCCTTGACCACCTTTTATGGAGGAGTTACTTACGTGCTCTCCTATATGTATTCTTCACTTTGGTCATCTCATGTTAATCAGATATTAGGTTTTCTCCTATTTTGTCTTGTGCAATTTATCTTCTTGTATAATTTCAAATTGATTTAGCATCTATGTGGTGTGCACTTACTTCATCTCGTGTGATCACGTCTCCATTGCATTCGCATTATCCAAATTCTGGCAACAACTCCGATATGGTATCAGAGCCACCTTGGTAATCGTGTGTCTGGTTATGCTATTAGTTTAATCTAAAATTATTACTTTGCTTTCTTAGTAGTTTTTTGTTTAACTCTGTTGCATTTGAGAGTTTTGGTAGAGTTTCTTGAAAACTCATGCAAATTCATATGGAAATCTGTTAAAAAAAATACTTTTGTTGAGTTTCATTCAGATCTCCCTTTAGATATTTGAGTTAAAATTTGCCAAGACATCTTGTATAGATCTGTTGTGGCTACAATAAGGCAATTTTTGGAAATATCAGTAGCTTGGCATCCTTTTCCAACAGCTTGGCGTCCATTTCTAGCAGCTTGGCATCCTTTTTCAGCAGCTTGGCATCCATTTCCAGCAGCCTGGCATCCTTTTTCAGTAGCTTGGCGTCATTTTCCATCATCTTGGCATATTTTTTTTTTCTTGCATAAACTTTGTCTCTTCCCTATTGTGTGTTGAGATCTATCAGGTCTACAGATTCAATATTTTTTTTGCCCAGCAAAATCAGAACTGTGCCTTTTTTTGGTAAGAGAATTCTGCCAGCCTGCTTTTTTTTGAAAATGGCGCCCCTTCCTTGTTTGGCGTCCCATGTGGGCCATTAAATACTTGGCCATCCACTTCATTATATCTTTTACTTTATTCTTTTAGTTAAAATTGACTTGTCAAAAAACAAATCAGTCAATTTGACTGAATATGAAGTATTTTAGACAATTTAAAATTTTGGGGGTTTAAATTTACACTTGTATCTTCGCCTGTCGAAGACGAAGGGTGAGGCCCGGGTTGGCAGGAGGCCAATTCCCCCTCACAAAGACCTCCTTTGGATTTCTTGCTTTGTGTCAAATCCAATGAGTGGTTGGAAGGCCACTTTATCTCTCAAAATAGGTATTTTTTTAATGTTTTAGTGCTTTTTTTGCAAAAACACTAGTTTACAGGAAAATTGAATCTTTAATATCTTGCAAATGGTAGCTCAGATTTGGGTGCCATTTTTTGAAAAATTGTTTGTATTTTAATTATCCACATTGTAGGCTTGTTATTTGTTAAAAATGCACTAGTTTATAAAGTGCCTAAAATTTGGGTCTCCTGGGACGCATTTTCGACTGAGTTCGACGTCCTGTTTGCTTAAAGTCTTGCACTGATTGCTCTAAGATGCATTCTTGGCTGAGCCCAAAGTATTTTGAGAATGCAATTTCATATTTGGGGGGGGGTGTGTTTGCTTTTCACAACTTTCAAATCTTTGCTTTCATTCTCCTTTCTGCATAAATTTACAACTTGCAATCAACACAACTTCACCTAAAATCAACTTAAAATATATTCTTTTCAAATTAAACCCCTAACACCCTTCAAATATCATGAATGGAAGGTTAAAATGTCAATCATTCTTAGAAGAAAAGGGTTGTATAAGATCACCATGGGTACTGAAGTAGAACCCAACACTGATGCTGAAAAGGTCAAGTGGTACAACTGTAGTGATGAAGCCTATGGATTACTGAGCTTTTTTGTGTCTGCAAAACTTCTCTTCCATTTAAAAACCTCCAAGACTCCCAAAGACATATGGGACACCTTATAACTCTTATTTGGGAAGCTTGATGAGATGAGAGGTCATGAGCTCGAAAACGAACTCATAAGTCTAAGTCCTAACAACTTTGACACCCTACAGGACTTATTCACTAAGTTTAAGGCCCTTAGATTGTAATTGAAAGAATGTAGGATAGAGAAGAAAGATGATTAACTCATCCTTTCTATTCTTGCAAAGTTAGGTCCAAGCTATTCAGTCTTTGTCTCCACTTTCTATGCCACAAAAAGTGCCCTTGGCACTACATGGAAAATGCCTTCTTTAAATTCATTCATTTCCGACTTGACTAGGGAGCAAGATAAGCTAATTCAAATGGGAAAAATGAAGTCTACTCAACCCCAAGCTTTGATATCTGGAAATGGTAAGGATAAGACTTCAACAAAGGAGAAGAAGAAAAAGAATAAGGACCAAGAGAAGAAGAAAGAAAACAACAATCCTACCAAAAACAACACTGAGTCTTCCTCCAATGCTAAACCTAAGAAGGAGAAGGTTAAGTGTGCCTATTGTAAAAATACAGGGCATGATGAACACAAATGCATGAAGAAACAAATAGATCACCTAACTCATCTTCTGGAGAAGAACAACATAGGTGTTCTTGAGTCCATCAAGCAGAATTCATCTACCCAAGATTCTACTAAGGAAAAAGGCAAGGTAAGGAAAGGGCAAGGTCCTTATAGCTATAACAACTTCTACATCTTCATGGGTCATTGACTCAGGTGCTTCTCACCACATGGGCTCTTCCCTAGTTGAGTTTTCATCTTTAGAGCCTTGTATCATGACTTCAATTAGTTTGGGTGATGACACATCAGTTTCTATTGCAGGGAGAGGGTCAGTTGAAATGGAAGGAGGAACATTCAATAATGTTCTAAGTGTTCCTTCTCTTTCAACCAATATCCTATCAGTGTACCAAATCACTCACATTGGTCGGGGCATGAGAGTTGAGTTTTCACCAGATTTAATGGCTATAAGGGAATTGCATAGTGATACTACAATGGCAGTGGGTAGGGTAGATCACCAAGCAAGGTTATACACCTTTTAACATTTTACACCTGATTCTTCTCCAACATCATTGCTGACTCATTCAGATGGAGTTAACAAACTATGGCATGAGCAGTTTGGCCACCTTAACTATCACTACCTTGAGCAACTTTGAAAACATGACATGGTCATTGGCTTGCCTCGTGTCCAATTCTCAAAATGACTTTGTGAGGGGTGCTCCCTTGGGAAGCATCCCGAAGAAAAATTTGATAAAGGCAAAGCTTGGAGGGCTTCACAACCTTTGGAGTTAGTCCATAGTGATGTATCGGGACCCTTTCCCAAACCATCTTTCACAAGGGCCAAGTATATCCTCACTTTCATTGATGATTTCTCTAGGTACACTTGGATATATTTTCTCAAACAAAAGTCTGAAGTGTTTGAAAATTTTCTAGACTTCAAGGCTCTTGTTGAGAAACAGAGTGAGAAATCCATCAAGGTTCTTCCAACTGATAATGGAGGGGAGTATGTCAGTAATAGGTTTGAGCAATTTTGCACCATAGAGGGGATTGATTTGTAGCGTACAGTCACTTACAGTCCTTCACAGAATGGGGTTGTAGAATGCAAGAATAGGTGCTTGAAAGAGATGGGTAGCTGTATGATTCACTCCAAATCCTTAGCACCATAGTACTGGGCTGAAGCCATCAATTGTGTTTGCTACATTCAAAATAGGGTTACTCACAAAGCTTTGAAAGGGATAACACCCTTTGAAGCTTGGCATAAAATAAAACTTGATGTTGAACACCTTAGGTTTTTTGTATCCCTAGCCATGGCCCACATACCGAAGAAGAAACACAAAGCTATGGAATGTCAGTCCAAGCCTTACATCTTTGTAGGATATCTGGATGGTATTAAGGGGTATCACCTTCTAGATCTAGTCACTCATGAGTTGTTCATTGAGAGAAGTGTCCATTTTTAGGAGAATCCTAGAGACTCAACACTTAGCACTTCTCCCTCATCAGATCTAATTCTTCATGATGATTCCTCATCAGATTCAGATCAGCCATAACAGGTTCTTGAGCCAAAGACATCTTCTTCTTCTTCGAGTTCAGATAGTGAGGACAGTGATGCAGAGTCATCCACCTCTAGTTAGTCAGAGAATGAGGAGTTAGCACCTGACTCGCCCACTTTTGAGCCACTTTGGGCTAGATAGATACTTCAGAGTGGTGGCATTTGGGTAGGAGATCCTACAAATGACAGATGCACTAGGGGGGATTTTCAGAGAGATCCACATGCCTTCTTTGTTTCAATTTCAGATCCACAAACTTTTTAAGAGGCATTAGGGGTACTTGAGTGGGATAATGCTATGGAGGAAGAATATTCTTCCTTAATCAAAAATCACACTTGGGATTTGACTTCACTTCCTAAGGGAAGAAAGAGGGTTTGATGTAGGTGGATATATCAGACCAAGTTTGTAGCAGATGTGTTAGTTGATAAGTATAAGGCGCGATTGGTTGCTAAGGGTTTCTCATAGGTGGTAGGCATTGACTACTCAGAGACCTTTGCACCCATTGCAAAGATGACTTCTATCTGACTCACCTTATATATTTACACAACACATGGTTGGGATGTGCACCAGATGGATGTGAAGAGTGCCTTTCTTCATGAAGACCTAGAGGAGGAGATCTACATGGAATAGCTGCCAAGATTTGTTCAAGATTCTTCCTTAGTATGCAAAATTAGGAAATCTATCTATGGCCTCAATTAGGCCCCTCGGGCTTGGTATGCCAAGATGGATTCCTTCCTTCTCACAGCGGGTTTCACTAGGTGCCATTCTGACCCCAATGTCTACTTCTTGCGGCAAGATGATTCGCTCCTGATTTTGGTTCTATATGTTGATGATATCAGAGTTGTTGCCAAAATCTAGATAATATGAGTGCAATGGAGACGTGATCACACAAGTTAAAGCAAGTGCACACCACATAGATGCTAAAGCAATTTGAAATTATACAAGAAGATAAATTACACAAGACAAAATAGGAGAAAACCCAATATTTGATTAACATGAGATGGCCAAAGTGAAGAATACATATAGGAGAGCACGTAAGTAACTCCTCCACAAAAGGTGGTCAAGGCACCCCAAGAATAGACCATAACTCCTCCATGAAAGGTGGTGACAAGGTGCTAAGAATAAAGAAGTAACTCCCATCAAGGGAGTTACTTATGACATTCTTATGATACCTATGACACATCTATGACACACATCTCCACATAAGCTAGCCTATCCCACGAATGTAGGAAAACTCCAAGTATGCACAAATATATAATTTCCCTAATTAAATAATAGGGAAAAATAAAAACCTACACTAATACCCCCCCCCATAAGCGTATCTTAGGTGGGCAGTGTGGAAATATAAAATAGGTCCCGGCAACTAGGCCTGATGAGGCACCCATTTACAAATGCAATCTCTCATAAGATAGAGAAAAGGAGAAAACCCATAGGAAAAAACTCCCCCACAAAAGAGAGACATAAAATAAATGAAGAGGCTAGAAGGCCCCCCCTGAAGATGATGCTACTGTAGATGTAGACCGCACCCCAAGAAGAGCTCATAGATGAATGAACTTACTCTCAATGAAAGGTTTGGTGAAGATGTCTACATCTTGCTCTAAAGACTGGAAAAATATTAAGTCAATGACCTGACTATGAATAAGCTCCTGAATGAAATGCATGTGAATATCTATGTGCTTGGTCCACTGGTGTTGAACTGGATTCCTAAAAATCTAAATGATACTCTGGTTGTCACAATAAATGATGGCGGGTTACCTGATAGGAATGCCAAACTTAGAAAGTATCTTTTGAAGCCAAATAGCCTCAGTAGCTGCATTAATAGCTCCCCTATACTCTACCTCTGTGGATGATATGGAAATAGCATTTTGCTTCTTGCTAGACCAACTGATAGGACCAGAACCTAGAGAGAAATTGTAACCAAAAGTGGACTTGTGAGTCTATGAATCGGTAGCCCAGTTTGAATCTGTATATCCAACCAAGTCAACCTCTATGCCAAATTTGTAATGAATCCCATATCTATGTGAACCCTGTATGTAATGCAAGATCCTCTTAGCTACTTTCCAATGTAGCTCATGTAGTTCCTGCATAAATTTGGAGACAAGTCACACTATATATGATATGTTGGGCTTGGTGTGAGTCAAGTAGATGAGACTACCAACAAGTTGTTGATACCAAGTGGCATCAACCAATGGTGAAAAACAATCAGACTCAAGCTTGACTCTTGATAGAAAGGGAGTTAGAGATGGCTTATAATCAACCATGTGAAACTGAGCCAATAAGTCAAGAGCATACTTAGGCTATGCAAGAGAAATCCCTGAGTCTGATTGTGAGATCTCGATGCCAAGGAAGTGGTGCAACAAACCCAAGTCTATCATGTCAAATCTATCCTGAAGAGATGCCTTCACCACTGCAATAGCTGATGAATAACTCTTGGTGATCAAAAGGTCATCAACATATAGAACCAAAATTAAGAGCAAATCATCCTGCCATAAGAAGTAGACATTAGGATCAGAATGGCACCTAGTGAAACCTGCTGTGAGAAGGAAATAATCCATCTTGGCATACCAAGCCTGAGGGGCCTGTTGGAGGCCATAGATAGATTTCCTAAGTCTGTATACTAAGGAAGAATCTTGAATAAATCTTGATGGCTGATCCATGTAGATCTCCTCCTCTAGGTCTTCGTGAAGAAAGGCCCTCTTCACATCCATCTGATGCACATCCCAACCATGTGCTGTGGCAATAGCTAAGGTGAGTCAAATAAAAGTCATCTTTGCAATGGGTGCAAAGGTCTCTGAGTAGTCAATGCCTGCCACCTGTGAGAAACCCTTGGTGACTAATTGCACCTTGTACTTATCAACTGACCCATCTGCTACAAACTCAGTCTAATATATCCACCTAAATTGAACCATCTTTCTTCCCTTAGGAAGTGAAGTCAAATCCCAAGTGTGATTTTTGATTAAGGAAGAATATTATTCCTCCATAGCATTATCCCACTCAGGTACCCCTGATGCCTCTTGAAAAGTCTGTGGATCTAAAACTAAAGAAAAGAAGGCATGTGGATCTCTTTAAAAATCCCCCTAGTATGTCTATCATCTACGGGATCTCCTACCCCAGTGCCAGCACTCTCAAGTGTCTGTCTGGCCCAAAGTGGTCTGGAAGTGGGTGAGTCAGGTGCTAACTCCTCATCCTCTAACTGACTAGTGGTGGATGACACTGCATCACTGTCCTCACTGTCTGAACTCAAAGAAGAAGAAGATGTCTCTTGCTCAATAACCTACTGTGGCTGATCTAAATTTGATAAGGAATCATCATGAAGTAGATCCAATGAGGGAGAAGAAGTGTCAAGTGTTGAGTCTCTAGGACTCTCCTAAAAATGGACACTTCTCTTGATGAAAAACTCATGAGTGACTAGATCTAGAAGGCAATATCCCTTAATACCATTCAGATATCCTATAAAGATGCAAGGCTTGGACTGACGTTCCATAGCTTTACATTTCTTCTTCAAAATGCAGGCCATGGCTAGGGATCTGAAAACTCTAAGGTGCTCAACATTAGGTTTCCTTTTATGCCAAGCTTCAAAGGGTGTTATTCCTTTCAAAGCTTTGTGAGGAACCCTATTTTGAATGTAGCAAGCACAATTGATGGCTTTGACCTAGTACTATGGTGCTAAGGATTTGGAGTGAATCATATAGCTACCCATCTCTTTCAAGAACCTATTCTTGTGTTCTGAAACCCCATTCTGTGAAGGACTATAAGTGACTGTGCACTACAAATCAATCCTCTTTGTGGTGCAAAACTACTCAAACCTGATACTGACATACTCCCCTCCATTATCAGTTCGAAGAACCTTGATGGATTTCTCACTCTATTTCTCAACAAGAGCCTTGAAGTCTAGAAAATTTTCAAACACTTCAGACTTTTGTTTGAGAAAATATATCCAAGTGTACCTAGAGAAATCATAAATGAAAGTGAGGATGTACTTGGCCCTTGTGAAAGATGGTTTGGGAAAGGGTCTCAATACATCACTGTGGACTAACTCCAATGGTTGTGAAGCCTTCTAAGCTTTGTCTTTGTCAAATTTTTCTTTGGGATGCTTCCTAAGGGAGTACCCCTCACAAAGTCCTTTTGAGAATTGGACATGAGGCAAGCCAATGACCATGTCATTTTTGCAAAGTTTCTCAAGGTAGCGGTAGTTAAGGTGGCCAAACCTCTCATGCCACAATTTGATAACTCCATCTAAATGAGTCAATAATGATGATGGAGAAGAATCTAATGCAAAATGTGAGAAGGTGTATAACCTAGCTTGGTGATCTACCCTATCCACTGCCACTATAGTATCACTATACAACTCCCTAATAGCCATTGAATTTGGTGTAAACTCAACTCTCATACCTTGACCAATGTGAGTGATTTGGTACACTGATAGGAGATTGGTTGAAAGAGAAGGAACACTTAAAACATTATTGAATGTTCCTCCTTCCATTTTAATTGACCCTCTCCCTACAATGGAAATTGATGTGTCATCACCCAAACTAATTTATGTCATGCTAAAAGGCTCTAAAGATGAAAACTCAACTAGTGAAGATCCCATGTGGTGAGAAGCACTCGAGTTGATGACCCATGAAGATGTAGAAGCTGTTGTAGCTACAAGAGCCTTGCCCTTTTCTTTCTCCTTACCCTTGCCTTTTGCCTTGGTAGAATCTTGGGTAGATGAATTCTATTTAATGGACTCAAGAACACCTATGTTGTTCTTCTCTAGAAGATGAGTTAGGTGATCTATTTGTTTCTTCATGCATTTGTGTTCATCATGCCCTGTCTTTTTACAATAGGAACACTTAACCTTCTCCTTCTTAGGTTTAGCATTGGAGGATGAAGACTTAGTGTTGTTTTTGGTAGGATTGGTGTTTTCTTTCTTCTTCTCTTGGTCCTTGTTCTTTTTCTTCTTCTCCTTTGTTGAAGTCTTGTCCTTACCACATAGATGCTAAAGCAATTTGAAAATAACACAATAAGAGAAATTGCACAAGAAAAAATGGAGAAAACCAAAATCTAATTAGAATGATATGGCCAAAGTGAGGACTACAAATAGGAGAGTACGTAAGTAACTCCTCCATAAAAGGTGGATAAGGCACCCCAAGAATATACAATAACTCCTCCATGAAAGGTGGTGACAAGGTGCTAAGAATAGAGAAGTAACTCCCACCAAGGGAGTTACTTATGACATTCTTATGACACCTATGACACATTTATGACACACACCTCCACATAAGCTAGCCTATCCCACAAATGTAGGAAAAATCCATGTATGCACAAGAAATACAATTTCCCTAATTAATAAATAGGGAAAAATAAAAACCTACACTAATAGATGACCTTTTGATCACTAGGAGTTCTTCATCGGCTATTACAGTGGTGAAGGCATCTCTCTAGGATAGATTTGACATGATAGACTTGGGTTTGTTGCACTACTTCCTTAGCATTGAGATCTCATAGTCAGATTCAGGGATTTCTCTTGCATAGCCTAAGTATGCTCTTAACTTATTGGCTTGGTTTCACATGGCTGATTACAAGCCATCTTTGACTCCCTTTCTATTAGGAGTCAAGCTTGAGGTTGACTATTCTTCACCATTGGTTGATGCCACTCGGTATCAACAACTTTTTGGTAGTCTCATCTACTTGACTCACACTAGGCCCAACATATCATATACAGTGGGACTTGTCTCCAAATTTATGCATGAACTACATGAGCTACATTGGAAAGTAGCTAAGAGGATCTTGCATTACATACAGGGTTCACATAGATATGAGATTCATTAAAAATTTGGCATAGAGGTTGACTTGGTTGGATATACATATTCAAACTGGGCTACTGATTCATAGACTCACAAGTCCACTTCTGGTTACAATTTCTCTTTAGGTTCTGGTCCTATCAGTTGGTCTAGCAAGAAGAAAAATGCTATTGCCATATCATCCATAGAGGTAGAGTATAAGGGAGCTATTAATGTAGCTACTGAGGCTATTTGGATTCAAGGGATACTTTCTAAGTTTGGCATTCCTATCAGGCAACCCACCATCATTTATTGTGACAACCAGATTACCATTCAGATTTTTAGGAATCCAGTTTAGCACCAGTGGACCAAGCACATAGAGATTCACATGCATTTCATTCAGGAGCTTATTCATAGTTAGGTCATTAACTTAATCTTTTGCCAGTCTTTAGAGCAGGTTGTAGACATCTTCACCAAACCTTTCATTGAGAGTAAGTTCATTCATCTATGAGCTCTTCTTGGGGTGCGGTCTACATCTACAGTAGCATCATCTTCAGGGGGGCCTTCTAGCCTCTTCATTTCTTTTATGTCTCTCTTTTGGGGGGGGGGGAGTTTTTTCCTATGGGCTTTCTCCTTTTCTTTATCTTATGGGAGATTGCATTTGTACATGGGTACCTCATCAGGCCTAGTTGCCGGGACCTATTTTATATTTCCACACTGCCCACCTAAGATACGCTTATGGGGGGGTATTAGTGTAGGTTTTTATTTTTCCCTATTATTTAATTAGGGAAATTATATATTTGTGCATACTTGGAGTTTTCCTACATTCGTGGGATAGGCTAGCTTATGTGGAGATGTGTGTCATAAATGTGTCATAGGTGTCATAAGAATGTCATAAGTAACTCCCTTAATGGGAGTTACTTCTCTATTCTTAGCACCTTGTCACCACCTTTCATGGAGGATTTATAGTCTATTCTTGGGGTGCCTTGACCACCTTTTGTGGAGGAGTTACTTACGTGCTCTCCTATATGTATTCTTCACTTTGGCCATCTCATGTTAATCAGATATTGGGTTTTCTCCTATTTTGTCTTATGTAATTTATCTTCTTGTATAATTTCAAATTGCTTTAACATCTATGTGGTGTGCACTTGCTTCATCTCATGTGATCACGTCTCCATTGCATTCACATTATCCAGATTCTAGCAACAACTCTGATAGACATCATTGAGGAAAAATTGATTGACCTATTCTTGGGTGGACTCAAATATGGCATCCAAATGGAGGCTTTCATGTTTATTCCTATTTTATTATTTGAATGTATACCAATGGTACACATGGTAGAGGGAAAATATCTAGTCAAACGAATACCTTGTGTTAATTTTCACAAATGTAATTTCTGAACCCCATCATTTCCTCAGCCTACATGATTGACCCCTTAACAAATTGAATAGAAGCATGCAAAAGGGTTATGTTTTGGATATGATATAAAATGGAGCAAAGGACATAGATGTGCCAAAAATAATTTTTTTTTCATTGAAGGTGCTAATGAGGATGAAGAAGATGATGAGGCCTAAGGTGTAGTTTTGGAAGAACCTAAGAATGAATCTGAATATTATGCACTTTTAATTATTAGTAATCAAAATATTAAGTTGATATGTTTCCTAAATAAATATAAGGTGATTGTGTTGATTAGATCTAGGAATACGCACAACTTCATCAATAATAAGTTGGCTACTCATTTCAATTGTTTCATTTACCCAGCTCTATAATTTCAAGTCATGATTGTAGATGGTGGTATAGTTAATTGTTCTAGAAAATTCCATAATATTAAGCTTGTTATGGGAGACAACCTGTTATATTCTCCTATGTTTTCTATTTCCACAAGTAGGGCTAACATTATTTTGGGAGTGAAATGGCTCACTACTTTGGGCATAATTGAGATTAATTTCAAGGAACTATTCATGCATTTTAATTCATAAGGTTGTACATGTGAACTATGTGGTTTATGATCTAAATCTCCACAATTAATTAGTTATCACTAGATGATAAATATGTTAAGAAAAGGTACTAGAAGATTTTTTGTGTTATTGTTTTCCATATAATTTCAACCAACCAAGGAATCAACCCATATTTATTTATAATTAGTGCCGAATGACCCTTCTATTTTTTAATGCCATGCCAAAAGGACTTCCACCAAGCAAAGTGCATGATCATGCCATTAGACTACTTACATGATCATGCCATTAGACTGCTTATAGGTAGTTAATCACCCAACATCATACCTTACAAGTATGCATATTCCCATAAGAGTTAAATTTAAAATATGTTACAAGATATGTTGGAGGTAGTAACTATCAGACATATCCAAAGTGAATATTCCTTTGGCAGTCATGGTGTGTAAGAAAGATGACACTTAAAAGATGTTCCTAGAATATAAATAACTCAACAAGTACACCATCAAAGATAAAATTCCTATTCTAGTAATTTAATATATTCTAGATGAATTGCATGGCATTTTTAATTTTGCCAAATTAGATATATGCTTTGGGTATATCAAAATCTAATCCATGAAAAGGACATACCTAAAACAAATTTTCAAACTTATGAAGGTTGTTATGATTTTATGGTCATGACTTTTGGTCTCACAAATGCACCATCTACATTTCAAAGTTTGATGAAAACTATTTTTAGGCCATTCTATATAAATTTTGTTAGTGTTTTTTTATGACATCTTTATTTACAATATAAAATGGAAAGACCATTTGAAGCATGTGAAACAAGTACTTTTAGTTTTAGAATAATATTATCTTTATGCCAAACCATCAAAATGTGATTTTTTTGTTAGAAATGTGGAGTACTTGGGTCATATTATTTTACATGAAGGCATGAAATTTGATCCTAAAAATATCCAAGTGATGATGGAGTGGCTATCATGTTACTATCATAGGTTTGTCAAAAATTATGGAAACTATTATCCAAAATTTGGCCACTATGAATGAAGATCATTAAAAACTTTGGTGTACTTGATCTTAAATTTATTCATAGCCATCATGAAGACTTTATCTTGGTCATTAATGATCTAGGTTGATAGGTAATGTGTCTTACTTGGTAGCTTACAAGGTCATTTAGGATGGTCTAGTTATTAGCTAAGCCATGTCATATTGTATGTGTATGCAATCATAAATACATCATGTCTATAAATAAATCCTAGCTTAAACAAGATAGAGCATACCTACACTTTCGATTGGGGATACATTTTTTAAGTGGGGGAATGACCAATATGGTTATCCACTAGACCCAATTAGGGGATTACTTATCACAATACACCATGCTAGGAAGGGTTTCAAAGTCTAAAATCTAACACAATCAAGCAACAACCCTAAAAGAGTCCTAGGTTTAATGTTCACTTTATTCTAATAACAAGAAAGGAAATATAATATAGTGCACACCAAATCTTGTGGCATAAAGTAGGAGTTAAAAATAAAACAAACTAAACTACACATGCATAAGAGACATATACTCACATCAATGTATACATAATCTTAATACATGAAATAAAGAAGCATAAATACATTATCTATCTACTCTTACAAGGGAAAAATAAAGTTAGGAATACTTACCTTTGAAGATGAACCTGCTGAGCCTCAATCTCTCCATTGGCCAAGGTGTTTCACAAGAGATTGTTATGGTATGTAAGGATAACAAAGACAAATCAGCTCTAGGATACACAACCTATCTATGCATCCAAAAGAATTCTATACAAGACAAGAGCCATATATCCAAATAAAGTATAGAACCATAAGCTTTATTCCTCAAGTAGAATGGTTAATAATTAGATGTTTGATCATACTTATTCTTCTTTGCTTCTATTCTTACAAATGGTTGGAAATGAACTTATATATATAGGTAGATCTTGCCCTAAATCCTCTAAAAAATGTCAATTATACAGGGTTGAACTGATTGACCCTATATGTTTTTGGGGATAATTCACTAGGTCTAAACTAGGGTGGCTAAAGGGATTAAAAACTAAAAAAGTGAAAAATGCCCCTAAACTATATAGGGTTGACCCTAGTCGACCTAGTATAGCTGACAGTCCAAAAGGGAATTAAGGCAAGAAAAGGAGGATGAAAAAAGTAAAATGATTGGAATGGGTAGGAGTGAGAAGAATAAACTTAAGGTTAATGGTTTTAGGAGATGAGTGTGTAGATGGTAAGAGGAAAAAGGGACAACAATCTTATGAATCACTAATGGTCTACCCACCCCTTTCCTGGTACAACCCTTAAGGCATGCACACATAGAGATTGAGACTCGATGGGTTATTTCAAGATACAAAGTGTCAATAATCAATAAAAGTTAAAAATATTATGTGTATACATATGCCCCACTCAAATCTCATCACGTGTCATGTAAGTGCAACATGGGATGGTGCTTTAGGAAATAGAACATGACAACACATAATGTTGATGCTAAGTAAAGTGTAGTAAGCAAAAAATAAGATAAAGGAATGATAGAATTAAAAAACACATACATTTACTTACCTTAATGCTATAGATAAATAATTAGACTGCAATAAAAAGTGAAGACATCCAATGTGAATAACACTAGGTGAACCTATTGAAGTTAGTGACAAAAATTGCCAAAGATGAAATTTTTTGGAATATAGGCATATGATTGTGGAAAATAATCTTTACATCATCATGAATCTAACACATTTTATGGTTTTGAAAAAAAAATGAGTAAAAACAAAGATATATATAAAAGAATGAATTTTTAGGAAAATAATTGAAGAATTTGAATTTTGAAAAGTGTTTTTAAATAGGGGAAAAGATAAGTCATTTTCTTATTTTGACTTATGAAGGAGAGAAAAAAGAGCTCTAGAGATCAAATGAGCTAGGATGGCAAGGAGACAATAAGATAGATGAGAGGGATGCCAAGACGCAATAATAGGTGTACTAAAAGTATGAAACTATGAATCTCAAACCAGTTTTTGAAATTTGTAGTGAATTAAGCATATTTTCAGTAATTTTGAGTTATAAGAATTTATAGATGTTAGAATGAGACAAAATTATATTCTAGTGGTATCAAATGAGAAGATGGGAAATGGGTCTAAAGGAATTAACAAGAAAGTAGGAAAAATGCTCTTCTTTAGGAAAATGCAAGGGGTCAATAGGCAAAATGAACTGGGTTGACCCAATCGACCCAGTAGGTTGAAATTAGGTAGAATCCATAGTGCTGACCTAGTACGTATGGGTCGACCTTGTACATTCTATAGGCTACCAACCTAATGCAATTTTCCAACTAATTTGAAAGGTCTAAAATGATAACACAACACTAAGAAGGGAAAAATAATAGGTGTAAATAATATTTTGGAGTCAATCGGGGCAAAATTAGGGAAATTTTCGTCAAACTAGTTTGACCAAAGAACTAGAATAAGCATGAAAAAGCATGTAGAATGCTAAAAGAGGGATAAAATGGCCTGAAATGACCAAAGGAGGGGAAAAAATATTGAGTAGGATAAAAATAGGGTAAAATGAAAAAAATAATAATTTAAAAAGTAATTAGGCTTGTTTTTAATTTAAAAAATGTAAAAAGAATATATTGTGACTGTACATGACATGAAAGAATTGATACATCCTTTATTGTTTCTTGGTTGTAGAGATGATGGAGGTTGTAAAGATTGGTGGATGTGTCCTAGTTACTAGTGTTATTGGAACAATTATTAGATGAAGATAGGGTTAGACTAGTATCCATAGGTCTAGGAGGCATAACTAATATATGCAGGATCCCCACGAGTACTGATCTGTTAGTCATGTTCCTTGGTTACTAGGATTAATTGACTAACACCTTCAGATAAGAGGTGGATGGGGATGTGATAGAGGTGGCCATCACACTATAAGATGTCTATGCCATCCTCAAGTTTCCCATAGCAAGAGCACTGATGACCACATGGATACTTGATAGCATAGAGGAGAGGAGAGCCTTAGGAATTTGGGCTATAGGCTTAGAGATGATTTTGGGAGGACAAAGAGTCAATATGGATGATGTATATACATCATATATTCTAGATATTTAGAAAGCTATGATAGGGATTATGACACATTGGGTGTTATGTCACAAGTCAGATGGTAAGGTACCACTATTCATGGTAGCCTTGAGTAAGATGATGCTAGAGGAATGAGTTTTATATGATCTAAGATATGTCATTTGGGTTTAGCTCATACATGATCTATATGAGATGCTAGTTAGAGGGTGGAAGACTATAGGATTGATCATATTATTAATAGCTTAGATATATGAGAGGTCTCTTATGTATTCATTGGTTGGGTTGTAGTCAATGATAGGTTACCTCAAGTGTAGAGATGGAGAGAGGACCAAGTAGCACATGCCATGCCCCATGTGCCAAGGTTAAATTTAGTGAGATGCAATAACATAGTGTGGCAGCCATATGAGCACATAATGACTACATGGGTGAGCTAACACATAGTTATACTAGTGATAATGAGGATATAGGTGGTTAGACCCTACATGTGGTGGAGAAAGCCACATTAGGTGATAAAATTTCCATGACAAGTGGGCTTGCCTCATCTAATGACATCAATAATAATGCTTGATTAGTAGGCTTGACATGTGATGGATCCATGGGGGAGGAGAGGATTAGGTCCAATAATAATGAGATTGACACTTAGACCACATCATGAGTGACTATGGAATGGAGGAGAATGATAGGGAGTAGAGCAAGAGGATAGGGAGGTAGAGGTAGAGATACTAAATGTACCACTATCAATTCCATAGTAGGAGGAGCTATGACCACTAAGGACATGATGGTGACAAAGGAAACAAAAGATAGTAGAGATTGATGTCATCCCTGATGAGCTAATAAAGGATCCAAAGGGATGGATAATAGAAAGACCACTCAGGCATAGGCTGAGACATATGTGAGCCATGATAGAGGGATTTGAGCTAAGGAGGTGATCTATAGAGGAGTTACTAAGAGGATATGTAGATGGGGAGACTATGTTATGTGGTTGCATGGATGGTGAGACCATAGTAGCTGAGACACAGATAGGTAAGAAAAGATGGTTAAATTATTGCTTTAAGTTTTTATTTGGAATTAGAGATAGATATTTTGAGATATAACAGTGATTTAATATCTATATGGTGTATTTTTTAGGTGTAGTTGAGGATTTAGAGGAGAGATGGGGGTCCCTAATAAGGGGATTACTCCATGATGTCCTAGATGAGACTCTATATCCATATGACCCTACTACATTGGAGGACCCCAACGTACTATCTACCCTAGCTTAGGTGAGCTAGTCTAGACTAGCTAGGGAGGTAACGAGATAGATATGGGTGCATAGAGATAGGATGCATCCACCATTAGAGATGGGTTTAGGTGAGATGTAGGCATGTTAGGCCTTGGTTGAGGAGAGAGTTGTGCATTTGGCCATAGTGACATAGATGATAGAGATTTGAACTTAGCTGATGTAGTCACATGTATAAGTAGCACACCTACAATGATAGGTAGGGGGACTGAGATCCTAGATGGCCTCTTTATAGCATACTATTCAAAGGAGTCAGATTGAGGCCTCAACAAGCAATGTGGCTAGGCCATGAGATAGATAGGATAGAGCCCAACCATAGAGCTAGAGCATTGTATATGGTTGTATTTATTGTATCAAGCCAATTATATATATATATATATATATATATATATATATATATATATATATAATGAGTTTGATACAACAAATACAACCATATACATATAAATTTGGTATATTGATGTTGATTATGTATGTTGTTATTATAGTTTATTGTGGTTGTGGTTGTGGATGCTTTGGATATATTTCTTTCTAGCACATATATTTTAACTTTATTCTATATGCTATAGGACATATATGAGATGTGGTTTCTTTTATAACATTATGTAGGACACATGCATGGTTAAAAATAAATAGGCAAAAAGGACTTGAAAAAATATAATCAATCAAGAAAATATACTACACACTATTTCAAGCTGTGAAATATGTAATAAAAAGAAATGAATAAGTATAAGTAACCAAGAGATGATAAAACAAGTGGTAAAAAGGGATTTGTTTTTAAATCAAAGTGAAATATTTTTGCACCAAATGAAAACAAGTAAGATCATACTAATTCATGTTAGGAATTATGATAACAATGTAAGAAAATGGAAGGTATGTAAAAGGGCGCAAATGGTATAAAAACAATTGAAATTAAGTCAATAAATTATACTAAATCATGTTGGGAAGTATAAGAGAAAAATAAAATTGGCAAAAGTTTGGTCTTAAATTTATCACACTAATTCAAGCTGGGAGGTATGAAAAATTCAAGAAATGGTTGTATTCTTACATGTACTCAAAAAATAAGAAGATAAAAGAGGTGAAATAAAAATTAAGTAAGCATAAAACACACTAAATCAAGTTGGGAAGCATGTCAATGACATGTAACTTCATAATCAATCAAATCTTATCTCATATTTGACACATGTAATTTTGTATTATGACTTAGGTATTGGAAAATTTTGTAAGGAACATTAGGTCCTATCCATAGTTTTAAATTGAGACTCACATAGAGAACACCATTGGGGTGGAATAAAAAGGAAGAATCAGGTAATCAAGGATATGGTTAATAGGAAGGAAAAAGGTGGTAATTTGTGAGTAATGTTGGGTCCTATCCATGGTTTTACAAATAAAATCACAAATGAAATCCTAAGGGGAGTGATCAGTAGACATAAAAATATTTATCAAGAGGAAATATGAGTGATATAGGGAATTAAAAATGGAATGTAAAAAAGCAAGACTTAGGCATCTTATGAGAAGATCTTAGGAGACAGGAGGCATACTAAGAACATGAGAAGACACTAAGTGACTAGTGGTCATTTATGTAGAAAGGAAACCTATTTGCTATATACACAAAGCTTTGTAGGAAAATAAATGTGTTACTAAGATCAAATCATAAAGGTATATTAGTACAAGAAAAATTAAAATAGACCTACCTTCCCATGACATGTTCCCCATTCTTTAGGACCCCTTATATAACTATTGATCTACTATAAAGATTGGGTACTTGCATGAGAAAGTAGGAAGCACTAAAATATATTTTTATTCTCCTCTTCTAATCTACTATCTTACCACACCCCAAAGTACCTCAGCTCAAACATGAGGCCAACTATGAGATTTGACTAGAAGAAGGATATGTGCTTTGAATCACGTCTTTTAGTGTGATTTGACTTTTAAGAATAATTTTGATTTTTATATCATTGCCTTTTATTTAAATGATTTGGATTTTAAATTTTTATGGATTTTAAAGATTAATCCTCCATATGGACTTGGAATGACCAATCATGAGAGATGTATCAATACACATGAATGAGCTTTAGGCTAAGGTTAAAGGAAGCTAAATAACCAAAGACAAAGACTAACTAGGAAACTTAGGCTCGATAATGAAATAAAATGTGATCTCAAGTCTCAATTGTGTATATGCTTAGTTTGTAGAAAAGGAAGAAGGGAAAAAGGAGATCCAAAAAGTGGACTAGTGTAAGGAGATAGTAATGAGTAGGATTATTTGTTAATTGATCACATGGTAAAAGGGACATAATGACCAAAGGGAACACGGTTTGTATAACCAAGTCATAATGATAATTAACCATGAAAAATGGAGATAAGAAAGAAAATAACCATGAAGAATAAAGAAGAGAGTTTTGAGAAAAAATCAAGCAAGAGAGAGAAATCAATGATAAAAAAAAGAATCAAAGGTGAAATATAAATGATAAGATAATCAAGATATACTAGAACAAGTAAGATCACCATATATGATAAGGAAAAATTTGACACAGTGTCAAATGATATAATAGATAGATAAAGATAGATTGGAGCACACATCCAACCCAAATTAAAATGTGAAATCACCATGCATGTGCTCATAAATGCTAATAAATTTATCCACACACATTATCCAAGACATTGAATAAATCTCTATAAAGATGGAGACAAACTTTTGCTAATGTCTTTTCAATCTTCAATGAATAGTATTCAAATACTTATCTTATAATATCTTCCATAAAAAGTTAGGAATGATCGATGGATCATGTTAAGGAGAGAAATTAGGCAAGGGGCGATCAAGAGAATACATGGGAGTAGGCTCTATGGGAGATGTAGGAATCACTGGTGGAGAAGGATCCATGGGTGAGGGAAGATCCATAGGTGAAATAATCATGGGTGGAGGCATAAAAGGTGATGAAGGGACCATAGGAGGTGATAGAACCATAAGAGGTGGAACCATGGGAGAAGAAAGAGGATCCTTCTTGTAGGGATGACCTATGGGAGGAACATAAGAAGGTCCAATAATAGATATAATGTGATCCTTAAGATGTTGTTTAAGGATGTGGCAATGATTGGTATGATGGGTGCCACATAGGTGTCATAGGTAATATACCTCACCATACTTGGATAGATATTCAAGTACCTTTGGGGGAGGTATGACTTTGTTTAATTATGGGGAAGAAGGACACAAGGTATCAATATATTATCGCAACTTATGACAATGGGTGGAAGAATGATTATCTATCCCATGAAAGAAAAAAATATGATTGTGAGTGGTTTTAGTAGAAACACTCATAGATGGAGGTGTAATAAGAGTGGAAGAAGATAGATAACACTCATCAGCCCATTTGGTGGGTATAGGAGCCATCTTAGGCAAGGGAAGAAAACCATCACCAAGAAAAGGTGGTAATTGAGGAAGAAGGGAACTAGGCTTAATGAAAGGATCAATGGAATCAAAAATAGGGGTAGGCTCAACAATAGTAGGAGAAAAAATAGGCTCGAATATAGTGGGATCTACTAAGGGAGGAATGAGATCTATAGAAGGTATAATAAGAGTCACACTAACCTTAGGGATAAACCAACTATGAGGGTCAGGGTACCTAAAAAAAGGTAAGGCCCGATCATGGCATGATTCATGAGCATAGTCCTACGTGGCTCCTCAAAAACTAGAGGTGTCGACACCAATTATACCCTATGATAAATGAGAAAATACAAAAATTGGGAACTATAAGTAAAGGAAAATAATGAGATACAAGAAATGACTCAAGTAAATAAGAATGATAATGGACAATCTCAGCATCATGGGATTGCATAAGACCACCTAACAAAGGATCATCTAAGGAATAGCCATCATCATAATATGAGGTGTGAATGTCAATGACATAAGTGGGGATGACCTTATCATTCAATGAAGTATGGTGAATAGAATTCCTATTCTTGGTCAAGACTAAGAGAATATCATCACAAGGAGGCTTGTGAGAGTGAGGTTGTAAGGATATAGCAAGCTGTGAAATGAGATGAGGTGAGAGATATAAAGTTTTGATTTTTAATTTAATCTCATTGGGCTCATAATAATAAAAATCTAAGAGGTTAGGAGGAATGTTCCTAATGAGTTCAGGATGCCCGTTTGAACCGCGAGTTGAATTAACAAGAAAATTAAGATACTATGACTCATGAAATAGAATGCTCGGTAAAAGGATCAAGAGTAAGAATTTTGAAGACACCATGATCTTGGAATCATCCAAAATTATAAGGGTTAGTATCACCTTGAATCCTATAAATGGATGCATTATGAGGGAATTTAACACATTGGTAGGTGAAAGAAGTAATAGCTCTCATGCAATGAGTCCATTGCCTACTAAGAAAAATGTTATAAGAAAGGGAGAAGTTAAATATCATCACCTTCACATGGATGGTAATAGGTGGGATGGTAATAATAAGTCACATGTAACCTAGAGGAGGCATTTGACTTCTATCATATCTTTGGCATGTGTTGCATATAGACCTAAGATTGCATTTTGAATACCCAAGAGTCTTAATAAAATCAAGACAAGTAACAAAATTTCTAGAACCCTCATCAATCAATGCATGATTAACTTGGATATCACCTATTTGGACACTAATGAATAAGGAAGGATCATATGCACAAAGCATAATCTCATCAAGAATTAAAGAAGCTATGGGAAATATTAAGGAAAGAGAAGTGTCTATAGTTTCATAAATGTTGATAGAAATGTCTTCACATTATTATAATATACTATCCTTGAAACTAGATAAGGCTACCTCCCATCTTAATAGGGGAGGATGAGGGACATTCATCTTGAATAATAGTTGCATAAGATGATTTCTATGACAAGGAGATTTCCTCATAATCTCAAAGAACAAAATTTGGGATTGGAGATTAGTGAGATCCGTAATGGGATCCCACTCATCATAACCCATAATAAGATTTTTATATATAGGTGCATAATGGTTAAGGAGGCCCTCAGAAGGAGGAGTTGAATTACATTATAATGTTTGTTGGTAAGAAGAAAAAGGTTTAAAATAAGTTTGCAAATTATGTTGTGATGATGAAGTAGTTGGTTCAAGTTGATTTTGAGAATTAGAAGAAGTCTTAGTATAAGCTTGATTATCATTAATATTAGAAGATGATGGAAGAGTGGTAGAAATAGAATGGGAAGTGTTATCCAAGGGAGAATCATAAATTGGATCATCAAAGGTTATAAGATCATCTTGCTCCAAATCATTTAAACGAGTTGGAAAAAAATCTTAGATAACATGATATGTTTCATATAAAGGAGTGTAGATAGGTTGGTAATCGATAAAATCAACCACCCTTCACATATTATTCATGTTAATGACATTATATTCAAAAGTTGGTTCAACAAGACTTTCTATATTATTGGTGGAAGGGGTGGGCTTGTCTTGGGTATCATGAATCAGTTGATGATTAGGGAGAGGGTCTTTGTAGATAGTTAAATGAGCATTTTCTTGATTCAAGGATTGAGTTTTATCATGTGATTTATAATCCTTGAAAAAAAATTCATAATCTTGTTGACACTTTTGAATGATGGAATTGTGATCAAAATTGGGACCAATAAGAATTGTTAGGATCATACCAAGATTTCATAGGATGGGTAGGGTCAAGATCTCATGGAAGAGGCCTAGGTATATACATAAGCAATTCATCTAAGGATAGAGCTTTATAATCATTGATGTTATTTGGTGAATAAAAATGAGGATTACTATATTGTTGAGAAGGGGAAGATAGTTCTAAATATTGGTTAGGAATGATAGCTTAAACATTGTGAATGGTCTCATAAGAATCTATAACACCATCTTTGGTAATATTGTGGTTTTTGTTCTTTAGTAATAGATGAGGACCCATAGAAGGTTAGGGTGGCTCAAATAGATGCATAAGGAAATATTGTGATTTAGGTTGGTCAATAATCTCCTCCAATGTATGTGGAGAGAGAGTGTAGACTTGATATTATAATTTAGGAAAGAGGGCATTGGTAAAGAGATGGAAAATATTATCATTGGCCATGTTATGTTCACATTTATTTGACAAAGTCTTTAATCCTTTAATAAATGCTTGATCAATTTCATTTTCATTTTATTTATAATTTATTAAATGGGCCAAAGCATTTTCAAGAAGATCACTAGTTTAGAATTCTTGTACTAAAGCATTCACTAAATCCTCCAAACTAGTAATGGAATATGGTATAAGTTGATTGTACCAATCCCAAGCATCACCTATGAGGGTTTTGGAAAGGAGCTTGGTAGAAAAAAAGGTGTTTAATTTGACCCATTCCTTATAAATATTCCCAAATGTATTAAGATGAAGGGTAGGATCAGTTGATCCATTATAAGAAATTATAGGTGTGATACCTCTTATGTCAATGTTAGAAATTTGAGTAGTCTAAGGTTTATTTTGTAGATGTTTGATGGTTTTTTTGATTAAAGGAGGTTGAGGAATGAGATTGCCTTAATAATATTGAAGAGGAGGTGGGGGAACATTTTGGTTATGTGTGCCTTAAGTCATTGGTTGCAGATAAGATTGAAGGTGGAGAAGGTGGTTTTTCATTCTCATCATTTGATTTATGTTATGAGCTTGAAATGTATTCATTTAATTGAGTGTTTACAAAAAAAAATTGATGTGTTTGATTATAAATAGTAGAATCATTAGGGTTGGAATTAGTGTTAATATTAGTGTCTTGGGTACCATTATTGGTGTTGATAGGAGCTTGAGAAGAATTATGAGAATGTTATGCACTAGTGGAAAATTTTTCTTATGTAGAAAAAGATGGACTAGTGAATGGTTGAGAGGAAGGAGCACTATAAGAATGATTGCATTGGGTAAAAAATGAAGCACTAGTAAATTGATTGAGGATAATGGATCTTGAGAGAGGCCCACTAGATGTAGAACCTGCCATGTTAGTTGAGATAATAGGTACGGAGGTGGAAAAAGTTAGAGAAGAAGAGGTCATGGTATGAGAAAGGGTCATAATAGAAAGAAGAGTTTGAGAATCAAAGAAAGTTGTACCTATAAATCCATTTTAGAATGTAGGGGTAGGTGAATGAGGCTCTTTAACTTGACCACTGATCATAAGATTGTAAATGGTATAAGGATCCTTTCCTCGATGATGAAGAAATTTAGAGAAAAGAAGAGAATTTTGTGAGTGTACTCTAACTCAGGTTGGTCCTCTAAGAAAAGAGGAGAATTATGATACAAAGAGGTATTATGAGGGGTATGATAGTTCATTGTGCGAGTGGAAATATGAATGTTACTACCATCCAAGAGAGGAGCCCTACTCTGTCTATGGGAGACCCTATGAGGATTGGTAAAGTTCATCATGTCTATTGACTAAAACTCAGTGTCACTATCAAGAAGAAATTTTATGATGAAGGGAAAGGAATAAAGATGAGAAAGCAAAGAACCAAGAAGTGACTGAAATAGTATAGGGTCAACTAGGTTGATGTAGCATAAAAATAGGGATTACAAAATAGTATAAGGTCAATCCAGTACAGTGACTAGGAGATAGAAAAAGAGGAAAAAGGGGATGCAGTTAGTACAGGGTTGATCTTGTATAGTACATAGAGGCTATAAAAAGGTACAACAATTGGGTTGACCTAGTACAATAGATAAAGGAAATGAGAAGGTTAATAACAACTTATGAACTAAAACAAGACAATATTTATAGCTAATTTAGGAAATTAAGAATTGAAAGGAAACAAATAGTCAATTAGATCAATTCTATCCAATCCAATTGAAGCACACAATACAAAAATTTGCACTAATGTTGGCTAATGCATTTTTTTCACACATAATTGAGCAAAGAGTAAGAAATCAACTTGGAAAGTGAATAACTAACTAATTGGTCAACATAAGATGTTTATTAGATAATTAATAAATGATTTTAAATGTGATGAGAAGTTGGATATAAATCAAGGAATTAGATAGCAATCCAAGGATGGTTTCAAGTAGTTTGGGCTAAAAGGGACTATATTGGAAATGATATAGGTTTGGTATTGGGGCCTTACCCCTTACTTCATACACTAAAATGATAAGGGTGTTAGGTGCTTAGCTATAATATATTATTAACCATGATTTATACTTGATGAAGGTATCAAATTGGCTTCCCCCTTGGTGATGAAATCTACGTAGGTTAGCCTTGGGTAGACAAATGTTAAAATGATTATTTAGATTATGTGATTTGGCCATGTGTGCATAAAATTGAAATAGTGATTCCAACCAATTAATTATAAACCCCATAATTAGACCATGTGAACTATTCTAAGCATGCAAACAACAAGAAAAGAAAGGTGTGAGTTAATTACTAGCATATAGAGATTAATTCAATAAGGTATATTGTTGACACTATATGAAAAAAATATAGAACAAGGTTGATAGGGTCAAACCTGTACTACAAAATTAAGGTATAAAAATGAATAGGGTCGGCCAAGGTTGACCTAGTTATTCAAAAAACATAAAACATGGAACTGGGTCGATAAGGTTGATCCAATTAACTATGCAGGGGTAGTTTTGAAGACTACAAACTATGAAAGGAAAGACAACAAAGAAAGAGATAGAGAGATAAAAAAGAACCTTAATGGACTAAATATGTTGAGAATTAATATTGCTAGTCAAGAACCTTGGAATATGATTTAAAAATTTGTTAATTAGGTTGACTGGATCAATCAAGCTTTGAAAAATCTTGCTATTGAGTGCTTAAAGTGTATAGGGTCAACTAGGTCAACCTAGTAGCTAAATTTGGATGCTTGAAAGTATATAGGGTCAACTGGGTCGACCTAGTAGTCTGAACTAGAAGTTTGGAAGTCTAGAAACCTGTGCTAGGTTATTTTATTCGATCAAGTTACGTATTCCAAAAAACTTGTGCATAAAGATTAGAACTGGGTCGATCCAGTATGATAGATATATGATAAAAATAATGCTAAAAATAATGAAATAAAGTGAAATAAATCCTACAAGGGTTAGTTTCATATCAAGTCCACCAAAATGTATGTAAT
Organism: Torreya grandis; assembly: GCA_037957365.1. Lineage (NCBI taxonomy): Eukaryota > Viridiplantae > Streptophyta > Pinopsida > Cupressales > Taxaceae > Torreya > Torreya grandis. Next base: position 2,241,617 of record JARHVA010000406.1, read on the forward strand.
TATAAATTCATCATGTCTATAAATAAATCCTAACTAGAAGATGATATAACATACCTACACTTTTGATTTTGGATACATTTGTTAAGTGGGGGCATGACCAATATGGGGATCTGCTAAACCTGATTAGGGTATCACTTGTCATAATACACCATTTTAGGAAGGGTTCTAAAGCCTATAGTCTAACATAATCATGTAACAACCCTAAAAGAGTCCTAGGTTTAATGTTCACTTCATTCTAATAAAAAGAAAGTAAATCTAATATAGTGCACATCAAAGCTTATGACACAAAGTGGGGGTTATAAAAAAAAACTAAACTAAACATGCATAGAGGACATATACTCATGAAAATGTATATGGAATCTTAATACATGGAAGCAAAAAGCACAATTACATTATCTATCTACTCTTACAAAGGAGAAATAAAATTAGAAATACCTACCTTTGAAGATAAACCTGTTGAGCCTCAATCTCTCCCTTGTCCAATGTGATTCATAAAAGATTATTATGGTATGTAAGGATAAAAAAGATAAATCAGCTCTAGGATACACAACCTATCTATGCATCTAAAATACTTTTCCACAAGACAAGATCCATATCTCAAAATAAAGTATGGAACCCTAAGCTTTATTCCTCAAGTAGAATTGTCAATAAGCAGATGTTTGTTCATGATTATTCTTATTAACTTCTATTAATACAAATGGTTTGAAATTGACTTGTATATATAGGTGAATCTTGCCCTAAATCCTCTTAGACATGTCAACTATACAGGGTTGACCTGGTCGACCCTGTATGTTTTTGAGGACAATTCACTAGGTATGATCTAGGTCGGTCAAAGGGATAACAAAATTAAAAATATAAAAATATTCCTAAACTATACAGGGTCGAATCTGGTTGACCTAGTAAAGTTGATAGTCTAAAAGGGAATTAAGACAAGAAAAGGAAGATGAAAAGAGGAAAATTACTAGAATGGGTAGGACTGAGAAGAATAAGCTTAGGTAAAATGGTTTTAGGAGATGAGTGTGTATATTGTAAGTGGAAAAAGGGACAAAAATATTACAAATCACCAATGTTCTATCCACCTCTTTCCCGGTACACCCCTTAAGGCATGCACTTAGAGAGATTGAGACTTGATGGGTTCCTACAAGATACAAAATGTTAATAATTAATAAAAGTTAAAAATATTATGTGTATACAATATGGTCATCAAATGGTCATTCCTCATGGTCTCCATTTTATGTTTATAATTTTTAAGGTAGGTTTGGAAAATTTAAGATAATTTATAATTCAATTCAATGTGGAGGCATGCCCAAGGAGACAAGGTGGTAACCCTGCAAGGAGCAAACATGGCCAGAAACTAGTCAAGTTAGTCATGTTGTCAATCAAGAGTGCCACCCTTGCGATAATGTGTGATAATTCCCTCTCTTGCTAAAACAATGGAATCTATATGAAGTTTGGGTGACTTTGGAAGGGAGAGAATATCTAAATAAAGGATTGGTTGCCTTGATGCACTGATTAAACCAGATTTTATTCCTACTAAATACTAATTTCTAACTATGAAAAGGGTGAAAGGGATACTTATTGCACTATAATTTAAATGAAACTTGAACTAAAGGTGTTAAACTAATGTATATGACCACTTTTACTTGTAATTGACACTCTCAGGAAGGGAATAATCTTGCAAAGATTTTATTTACTTTAGGTCTATGACTTCTACAATAGTTCTTCCCACAAGGGACTTGACAAACTCACTCTTTGCATGGAAGGAATGAAAAGGGATTGAATTCACATCCAAAATTAGACTAATATTGACCTTGAAACTTATAATAACCTTTAGAAACTCAAATATACTATATGATGATACAAAAAATAGACAATAACATAGGAAAACTATTGATTCACAATGTTATATCAATGGTAATCACCATACACTTCACACAAAACCTAAAAATGGAGGAAAAGAGATTCTTATTTATTCAATAGGTGAGTACAAAAAATTGGCAAACTTTTAGCATAGCCAAAGAAAAAGAGTGATAATACAACTCTAGAAAAGGGAGTACAAATAGAAAATCATAGAATATGGGAGACAAAGTAGCCCCAAAATAGGGATGACTAGCTTGTCTTCAAACCCCTCAAGTTGCAACATAGTGTTTCCTACAATCTCTATTCTTGATTATGTCCTTAGAGTGGCATATAATATTGAAAAGGTCTTCATAATTTATTGTTCAAGCTTGACCACTTTGAAGGTGCCTAAATCTTTGCTTGCACACCTTATATATTAGATCATATGTCATTTTTAAAGAATAGGTCACCTCCTTAAAAATAGGTCTTCAAGTATTCATTACTCCCTCAATTTAAATATTCTCCTAAGACATTTATGATGTCTCTCCACCTTACTTGGGTTTTTAGAAGGCTCATTGATGCATCTTTGACTCTTTCAACTTGCTAGGTGTAGGAAGGAAGGTCTTATTAGGAGTGTTAGAGACCTTTTCAACCTTTAAATCCTTATTCCAATTAAACCTTTGACTTTTTAATGATTTATTAGGTGTAGGAGATAATTATAAACCTCAATAAAGCTTTTTTAAGAGCTTCTATACATAAATTTAGTGATTTGATCACTTACCTCTTTAAGCACAGAGGTGTAGGAGAGAGAAAATTGGGTTTTACTTTTAATCAAGAAAATTTACTCCATGATTGGCTTTTCAACATAAATTTAGACCTTAAATAAGGAACTTGGAGCCATCAAACTCTCTAAACTATGGAATTTTGTTCCATTTTCTTGCTTTTCCACCTATTCCTTATAGCCATAAAAACTAGTAAAGTTCCTTATCTAGAAGAGTGTGTATGCACTAAAATCTACTCACCCTACTAATTACACTAGTTACACTAATTTAACCTATAACTACATTTTCTATCTAATTTTACTAATGTCCCATTATCCCACATCCCATTTCCTACATCCTAAAAACCTTATTCCATCCCATAACCAATTAATCCCTTTATTAATCCCATAACAAACCCCATTTACGCACTAACCTACTCCCTAAGCCACTTACCAATTTAAAAATACAATTTATTCTACTGACCCATCTACCACACTATTTTTTGTTATTCCTAAACCCCTAAAACCTAATAGGATATTTCTAGAATTGGAGGATTCTAGAAATCTCCTCCATTTTAGCCCTTTCTCCTCTTGAATTTTCCATTCTAGAGATTTCCAAGGAATTTTAAATTCCATGGAAATATCTTAGCCATTGATCTTAATGTCTCAAAATTATATTTGAGCCATTGGTTTCTCCCTCCACTTCATATAACTAAGCTCACTCCCTCCATGAAACTAACTTAAAAACTTGGAAATCTATCAACTTGCTTCCATTATCTTGCATAGCCTTCTTGCATCCATCAAGAGCTATTATCAATCAAAATTATCTATTGGAAACCATTATCAAGTATCAAGGAAGAATCCAACATCCTTTAATTTTGGAATCAAATATCCATTTGACAATATTGTAGAGGATATATAAAGAGGTAAAATGGCGGTAAGATCACTCTTAAGAATCTGATTATCTCTTTTATCCCCTCCTATTGATGTATTTATATTTTAGGTTTTTATATTTGGCAACCACAGTGGGGACATTGCTCCTTAAACTAACCTTTTAAAACTACTATAAGTGATTTGGAAGCTTATAGGGATAACTAGATGTGAATTGAAGATTAAATTTTGAAAATTTCTCATGTATAGGCAATCTGTAGTTTTGCACTCGTATTAGCGATATTGTAGTTGTGGTATTGCAGGGTGAATTACAATATTACATGATAGTTAGTGTTAACCACTAATAGTTTAGGGTTTTTTTTAGGTTTTTAGATTTATACAAGATCACAACTTTAGAAGTTTTAGTTTTATCCTGATAATCATGGTTTTTATAGGTTAAGTAGTGATTTTGTGATGTCTACTGGTTAGGGCCATATTTCTATGTTCTAATTTATAAGGACCCCCTACCCAAGCATGATTAGAGAAATAAAAAAACCACCAAGAGACCTGGGTTAGACTTCCTATTCAAATCACACTGATTACCATGCCATGCTCTATCATTATGTCAACACCATTAAAATCCATATCCCCCAATATCCCACGCCATCATCACCTACCATATTAAAAATCAATCAGGCCATTGCTGATTGTGTGGTTTCTACTAGATGCAACAAGATCATAGTTCTTGGGGCACCACTTAAGGACCCATCTACCTCTATAAATCAAAAGGGGAATATCTCTAAGAAGGTTTTAATATCTTTTGATAAATCTTATGATATAATCCATCATCTTGAGAAGACACCCGCTCAAATCTCATTAATGGAACTTCTCAAAACATCCCCTTTACATTGGGTGATACTCAACCAAGTTTTGAATGACCTCAAGGTCCCTAGTAATATTGAAACCAATCAGTTCTAGGCATCAATGGGATATATATCTCCTTCTCAACAAATTACCTTTGGTGCCTAGGACATGCCTCTGATTGGCCCCCACCATAACTATCCATTATTTATTAAAGTCTCCATATCCCATCATCATATTCCTTAGGTGCTCATAGACGTACAACTAGAATTAAATTTATGTAATTTGGATTTCTTGAAGAAACTAGGGTATCCAAAAGCTTCTTTATGGCCTACTCTAATTATGTTCAAAGCATATGATGATAATAAATGCCCATATGTAGGAACTATCTACCTTCCCATTGCCATGGGGCTCATAATATACCAAACTTGAATTCATGTTATAGAAGTTGATTTACCTTATAATATGTTGTTAGGTTGTCCTTAGATCCATGAGATGAAATTTATCACATCTACCTTACATCATTATCTAAAACTCCCCCACTCAGGTATGGAGGTCACCATTCCTAGGGAAATTGATCATTTCCATAGTTACCAAATGGATCAGTCCTTATCATATCAATGTCCTAGCCTAGACAATTCCATTTTAAATCCAACTGTGACTAAGTATATATGATTTGAGAAGCTTGTAACTACTTTAGATCCACTACCTAAATTCATCCATTTAAAAATCACATCCATGGGTTGTAGGGAATATGAATATAAAACCTTTTATGTAGGTGACTTACCACTTTCCTCGTGCAGTTATGGGTCCCCAACTATGCAGAAGCCTAATCCTATCGGATATCAATTTGGATCAATGGCCTTTTCTAGTGAGTATTTACTATCCAAATAATATATTGATGACTTAGATGAATCATGGCTTGATGTATAATATGAGGCCTTCACATCTCCTAGAAAGTGATACCTCTACATCCAAAAAATGTTATAAAACATGCATTATCAAGGGAAAGGACAAGGGAGACATGAAAAAGGTAGGATTAAGCCCATTATATTTCAATAACATCCACAATATATATTTTTTAGGGTAAAAACTATTTGATGATGTCTTAAACAATATTATTATGGATACTACTTTGGTCCATGAGTAGTCTCTCTTCTACGAAGAAGTTGAGATGGGTTCTGTTTATAGTCACTTCAAAGAGCTTTCTACCACAAACCTTTTCCATGAAAACACCATTTATAGCATCAAAATATCCCTCTTATATCCCTCTTTAACTGATTTGGATCAACATCAAGAGCCATCGTTTGATATATTTCAAAATGATGGGTAATTTTAGAATTTCTAAGAGCTCAAGATTTCATGCCTTCTAACAATCATAAAAAGGGTTTTTATATTTATATATTTATATATATATAAATAAAATTATTTTAGGGAACAAAAACATCCCCTTAACCAAAGTGAAGAAGAGAAATCAGAAGAGCCACTTCAAAGCCCAGAAGAATTTTTGCACAATTCAGATAAATCAGAAGAATATGCTAAAATAGACATGGAACTCCCATATGGTTTCACTTTAGATATCCCTGATTAGTAATTACTTCTTTATCTCCAAGATCAATCACCCTCTCTCATTGAGGATATGATTAAAGTAACTATTGGACCAAATAAATCCCCAAAATCATCAAACTAGGGGAACCTCTAACACCTAAGGAGCGTTAGATAATTATTGAGTTTATTAAGGAGTTCATATATGTTTTCACATGGTGTTATTATAGCATGCATAGGCTTAACCCCTCATTAGTATTACATAATTTGGTTGTGCATCCTAATGCTAAACCAATCAATCAAAAATTCTGAAATATGCACCCTAAAGTGGCCCTGTTAGTTAAAGAGGATTTAAAAAAGTTCTTGGAAGCATGCTTCATCTGACCCATTGACTACTCTGATTGGATCTCCAATATTATTCTAGTGGCTAAACCATAAGGATGAATTTGGATTTGCATATAATTCTAAGACATTAATAAGTCATGTCCCAAAGATGACTTTGCTCTTCTAAATATTGACATGATCATGGATTGAATAACAGGCTATGAAATGTTATCTCTCATGGATGGTTTTTTAGGTTATAATAAAATTAAAATCATTCCCAAGGATCAACACAAAATATACTTCATCACTCCATGGGGGATATTTTTCTACCAATTCATGCCCTTTGTCCTAAAAAATACAGGCTCTACTTATCAGCAATCCATGACAATTATTTTCCACGACATGATGCATGATATAGTTGAAGACTATGTCAGTGATATTTTTGGGAAGTCTCAATTTAGATCAAAACATCATGTAGTCTTAAAAATAATGTTTGAGAGGATATGAGAGTATAAATTTATATTAAATCCCAATAAATGTGTATTTGGTGTCGCTTCAAGAAAGTTATTGGGATTAAAAGTTTATAGGAGAGGCATAGAAGTGGACCTAGCCAAAGTTAAAGCAATTATGTAAATGCCTCTTCCTCACAATCTGAAGTATCTTAGGAGTCTTCAGGAGAAGTTTTAAGCCATTTTGTGATTTAAATCTTATCTCATAAAAAAATTCCATTCATTCACTCATATCTTAAATAAGGGGACCACTTTTAATTAGAACATTGAATGCTAATAGACTTTCAATAATCTTAAGTAATATTTGACAAATCCACTTAGGTTATCACCCCTATCATAGGAAGGCCCTTGATCTTATATATATTTTCAACTCCTTATGAAATAGGTGCCCTCATAACACAAAAAAATGATTAGGGTAAGGAAAAATCAATTTACTATCTTAGTCACACTCTAATCTCTTATAAGCTAAATTATACTCCAATTTAAAAAAGCTTGCTTAGCTATAGTCTTTGCCTTGCAAAAGCTCTGGGATATATTCTTAACAATCAAGTCTATCTCATCACCAAGGTTTATCCTCTCAAATATTTACTATCCAAATCATCTCTCACAAGATGAATGGACAAATGGATTATGTTACTAAGTGAATTTGATATTGCATATGTTAATCAAAAGGCCATTAAGTGACAAGTGATAGCGGATCAACTAGCAGAAGCACCTCTTTAAGTGACTAAGCCTCTTATCACAAACTTCCCAGATGATTCTATAATGAATAATTTAGAATCAAGTGGTTGGAAACTATATTTTGATGGATCTTTTACTCTGCATGGATCGAGGGCAAGTATCCTTCTCATTACCCCACAAGGTGACCTTATTCCCAAAGATTTTTGCCTCACCTTCCCATGTACCAATAATATTTCATAATATGAGGCCTTAATAGCTAGCCTTAAACTAGCCATCTAATTGAACATCCAAAATTTACAAGTATTTGGTGATTTTTAGCTCATAATTAAGAAGGTTAATGATGAGTTACAGACTAAAGATGAAAAATTGCTCCCTTATAAGCAATTGTTAGATCAATTGAAATATAATTTTTAAACTATTACATTTAAACAAGTGAAAAGAGGAAATAATAAATAAATTGACTCCATGTATACTATTAACTCTCTATTTATCTCCCTGAAGATTTCTTAGAAGGGAATTTTCTAATAGAACATCTGATTTTCCTAGCACATCAATCCATGGCTCCTTTACAGATTTGTGTAATCCCTAATCCCAGTCTTCCCTAATACCATGAAATTTATAATTACCTCCAAGATAAAATCTTACCACCTAACCTCAATTACCATTAGTGTAATGCCTTCATCCATTGTAACTCATGTTACACTATCCTCAACAACATGCTCTATTGTAGAGGCTATGACATGAATTTGTTAAGATGCCTGACCTTAAAAGAGGCCTCTCATGATCAAAGAGGTCTATGATGGTATTTTTGGTGGTCACATTAGTGGAATGGCCCTGGCTAAGAAATTAATTTGGATTGGATATTATTGTCTTACCAGAGAACATGAATCTTGCTAGTATGTGTGGAAATGTGTAGTTTGCCAAAAACATGGTAATCTTATCCATGCACCTGCATAAGAAATACAACTCATAATGAGTCCATGGCCATTCTCTATATGAGGATTTAATTTTATCATCAAGATAAATCTTACATATTCAAATGGCCACAAGTTCATCATCGCAACAAAAAATTATTTCACTAAATGGGTAGAATCAATGCTTCTTACCTATACCATAGGCCTCCAAATTTCTAAATTCATTATCAATCAAATTATTTGTTGTTTTGGAATTCCTACCAACATTATTTCTAACAATGACAAGTCCTTCAAAAATCAATAAGTTGAGCACTTATGCCAATGACATCAGATCAAACATCATTTTTCTTCTCCTTACTACCCCTACGGGAATGAATAAGATGAAGCAAAAAATAAGAACCTCATCAAAATTCTCAAGAAAATAGTCAATTAGGTAGGTAGGAATTAGAACCTACAATTATATCATACACTTTAGTCTTATTGAATAAGTGTTCCAACACCTATTGGGGACACTTTGTATGCCTTGGTATATTGGATAAAAGCAATCTTGCCTATAGAAGTAGAGCTCCCCTCCCTATGAATATTAATAAGGGGAATTATCATTGATAACAATCATAGACAAGAAATGCTATAGGATTTGGATTTTCTAGATGAAAAACATCAAAGGGACCTTAATCACTTATAGGCATATCTGAATATACTGAAAGGCCAATATCACAAGAAGATCTAGTCTAGAGAATTTGAGGTCAGTGATCTAGTCCTAAAAGAAAATTAGAAAAATACTAATACTAAAAGGGATAATAAGGGAAAATTTAAATCTCATTGGCTTGGGCCTTATATAATAGTTTCCAAATTTGGCTTTAGACCCTACAAATTGGCTACATTAGACAGGGAAGAGCTTGATGATCTAATCAATATAATGCATTTGAAGTGTTTTACACTTGATAAGATCCACCTTACCATTGTATATGGGTCCCCATTCTTTGGTGCACATCCTCCTCCATTCCATCATACTCCTTCCATTCCACTCCATTATGTACATTCTTGACCCTGGTCTTAACAATGGGCATCTATCATAGGTTCTTATATAATAACAGGAGAAAAATGTATTCAAATAAGAAGTCATTACTTGTTGAGTAATGTGTATGTTTTTTGGAGAAGTCATATGGATTCTATTATCCATAGTTATCATGTATGTCCCCAAATCCTATCACATCCTTATGTCCATCCCCTATCCTATCACCAGATCATATCCTCTTTAAAAATCATGTCTCTTTTTAGCCTGAAGACAAATCTCATCCCCGTTTGTCCCTTTCTGCCTCAAAACCATGGTCCACACCTTCCCACTAACTTTATTATTAAGGGGTCACAAATAGGTTTTATATTATGGGGTTTAACATACATTATGATATCAAATCCTGATTGATCATCTAAAACCCCATTTATGGTTGCTTTTGGATTTGGTTGGAATCTTGTTCCATGTACATATCCCCTTACCATCACCCGGTCTATTTTCCATAATCATTTTACAATCACATCATTATTCATTTTTATATCCTTGTTATTATCCATATCTTTAGTCTATGTTATCTTATGATTGTCTTATATGATTATGTATATGTTTTGAATGTCTATGGTTGTCTAGTTAATCATGAACATATTAATAGTCTTATAATAGTTTATTTATCATTTTGTATATATTTTATTTTATTCACTTTTTTTGGGAACAGGGATGGTCTAAGTGGCCCCTGAAGTTGTTTTGGGCAAGGTCACTTTCAAATAGATTTCCCTCACACACTAGATGTTTAGCATGTATTTGACTTTGGTCATGTATTATGAGACACATTTAATTACAAATGCAATATTAAAATGGATTGCATATGTTATTAAATTCTTCCCAATTAGCCACCCATCCCATTCCCCCCAATCCTATCACTTATCTTGTCTAACCTATTGACATCTTGTCTAACTTATCACCATATCACCTAAACCTAATTATCCCCCCATCCTATCATTATCCTACCTCCATGGTATAGGAGGATTCATACCCAAACCTATGTCGTGAGACAAAATTGAGTAAAAGGGGGTTAATATTTTTATTATCACATTAATTTATATTCCATTACATATCTCATTACCATTATTCCATACATCTATATAATCTCATACCATTTCATCACACAATATGACACTTATCTAAACATTCACATGTTATATCACATATCCCTCATCTTATGAAATACATCATCTACCATTATCCTATAGTAATCACATCATGTCTATCACATAATTATAAGCATATAAATCAATAAATATTGCATCCCACATCACATCACTACAAACATAAAACAATGAATATATCTAAAATAATTACATCATGATCATCTCCCAAATCATATACATCATCAATCAATCTAATTCATCATCACATAATCATACATATATCCATAATTAATTTCACAAGATTATAAGAATCCATTGCATTGCCTCATCTAACATCATATAACATAAAATTATAAACATACAAATCCATCACATCATATCTAACATCATGCACCTAATCACCATGCATCTAATCACATCATAGATAAAATAATATAAACCAAAAATCATGTATCCCACATCCATATAATCACATCATAACGAGATCCATAAATATAACACAACACATCATCATCATCTAAAATCATATCATATCTAAATATTTAAACAGTCCACATGGAGTTCATGTCAAAAAATTGATATAATAATACATGGGCCAATGGGTCAAGAATGTTATACAATACAAAAATCATTGATATATATCATAACTTTATCATGGATGTGGTCCTAGTGGCCTTGGTGGTCCTGGTGGTCCTCTCAACAGCTGATGCACTGAATATGAGGAGTTGGATTAGAATGAAGGTGCACATTGCTTAGCTAGCACCATTGCCTCATATAATATCTTGTAATGCTAAGCCTAATAGGTTAATCTCATGATGTTCTTCATCACAATGTCCATCCTACACTCACTCATCACCAAATTAGCTTCCTCCTTGGCCTTTTTAGCTATCTCTACCTCTCCTGTCGAAGTCCAAATTCATGATTGCATTTGAGTGATATGACCCTAATATCCTATAACTTATGCATCTTAGCTCTATATTTGGATTTACAATGTGACCATCTACACCTATAACCCTATAAATTGTCCATGCAATACAATCACTTATGCCTATTCCTAGGCCAATGTCCCATCTCTCTATGCTATTTGGGCCTACAACTATGCTTGCAACTGATCCTTCTCCTAAATGATCCTAAAAATATATTTAAGTTGAGCTTGAATATCTATCTATAGCTATGCAAGTAGAGACCTATGTTTATAAAAAAGGTTGATGTGAAGGCCTTACACCATATCCACCACCACTACACCTAGACTATCTTCCAACCTATACCTATGCCTATATTTGAGGTCCAACTTGCCATGCTATTAATTCCTAGCCCCCATCCCCTCCATCCACATTCATGTCATCTTCATCCCCCTATCCATCTTGACCATCTAGCGTAGGTTCCTACCTCATCCTCTTATGTAATCTAGACCACTCTTGGATTACTGTCCTTATAACCCATCTCTTAACCACAACCTTTGGTCAAAGTAATCTCAATGGTGTCCTTGATGTTCACCATACTATATACACTATTTTAACTCTAGTATTGGGAATCAGGGGTTGAAAATACCAAGGCACTAGGGAAATGCTCTCATCATCTATATGCACATGGGATCTATCCACTTGTATCCCCCATTGTGAACTCTCCCTCTCACTCTAATCAAATAGGTGATCCTCTCTTGGCATATCTTGTATAAATACAAACTACCTCTATAACTGGTCAAGCCTATACCACTCTATGATAGTATCCCTATGACTCATCAAGTAACACTTAGTCAACATATACTAGGTCACCACCACCTTATCATCCCAAAAAAACTATAAGCCCTTGTAGAGCATCCATGTGATATGGTCAAGACATAAACTATTGAATGCATCATGGTAGAACTAAATCTCCCCATAATGTCCCATCTGCACTCCAAATAAAATTTACCACCCAAACACTATGGGATGATGTGCTTCCATAGCTTCCCAAGTTCCCAGTAGTCATTAGATCATAATATGATCCTAACTCTAGATGTGTAACAATAAGGATGGTCCTAGACTAGCTTCCCTCTTATAGGATCCTAAATGTAGCTCTCAATATAGATGAGCCAAAACCATAGGCCCCTAGGCAAAAACTCTAAAATCCTGAACCATATCTACTACAACATCTCCCAAGCCCAGATGGAACCACTACCCACTCTTGTCTAGCAAAATTATGATATAGATTAGAGAAATATCCATAAGAGTTAGGAAATTAATGGTACCCTCTTGAAGGCATATATCTATATCTATGTATATATCCCAAACTCTCACATACAATCCTCATGTCAAGCTTTGTAATGTCATAGCCAATGTGTGGGATATCCAGTAGATCCTAACTCCCAACATAGGCAGATAGAGAATCTGATATACATCCTCAAGAGTCACTATCATCTCATCTCTGATAAAGTAAAATGTGTTATTATCAAAATTCCATCACTCTACCAATGTTGTGATCAAAGCTCGATTAATGTGCACCACTGGCATCATAGAGATATAATGCAATCTTACCAACTTTAGCACCCTATACACAATATCTATCAAAAAGTGTATCTCATGTAACACCTCTGGTTGTCATGATTATGAAACCATCACACCTAAGGCCTCCTTTACCAATCACCATAAACCTATCACTACATCTATTGCAAACCAATTCCCCTATCCCTAACTTGAGTTCCCCTCTTGATCCTAAACTTATCCTACCATCACACACTTCTCCTCATAATATCCATACTTGTACATCTAAACTAAATCATTTATCCACATCTGACCCCCATCCCTCTTACTCCCAAATCCATCCCAATCTCACTATATAACACACACTAATCCATCCTAACTCACTACAACCTAAGTTAACTAACTACCCCCGCACCAATCATATTATCCTTATCTAATTACATCTATCACCCTAACATAATCTACATAACCTAACACCTTAGCCCATTAAACCCCCTTCCCAAATCAAACTAATATCTAAATAACCTCATCACCCCTTAACCTAACCTTAATATAAACAAACTACACTTCACTACACCTTATCTAACCAACCCTACAACCTTGTAACATTACCTAACTAACCACCCCTAGTGTATCTCCTATCACTTAATCCCCTTTATCTAAACCCAATAAAATTTCAAATCAATACCCTACCCTAAGCCACAATCTTGATAGAACTACCATTTGTGACCTATGATTTTGTCTAACCATGTAGTTATACAAAATCCTGATTCCCTAATCCATAATATTGCAAAATCACGAGTCTAAAATTGTGGTATTGCAATATTATAGCTCTAGACTCGAGGTATTGTAATAATAATTATTCCCCTATAAAACCATAGGTTACAATAATAATGTCATGACTAAGGGCACTATGCTCAGTTACAATATTTCCTTGACAACTTAGATGACATCTTTTTTTACCAAAAATCCACAAATCTCACAAAGAACTTCAAAAAAATAGGAAGAATATGTATTGTTACTCACCAATGGTCTAGCCTCTACCACTCTCATACTCGTTCACCATGATGGGAAGCTTGGGGAAGCTAGTCCATGGTTTTAGCTTAGATTAAAATTTCATAAAAGATAAAAATCTCAAATGACCCTATTTTTACTCTTTTATCCTATTTGACCCCCCTATATTTTACCCCCTTACACCCTAACATCTCTTAGCTCACAAATCCTACATCCAAATCCTATCAAATTATTTCAACACCCTAATTAGTCATTCCTCAGTTATCCCAATCCATCATCCCTTATCATCTCTAACATCATCTGGGGCATGGATTTTTCATTTGCACATTATCCACTCTAATCTTGCATCAGAACTACATCAGCATGACATCTCCTAAGACTATATAGGCAACATTTGGTCTCATTTTTGTGCCCAAGGATAGTTCAACCACCATTAAGTCCTCATCTCCATCCCATCCTTGAACTAGTCACTTGATAATCACATGTCATTTTAAGCTACAAATCTTTCATAAAGTGGCTACTTATCATTCCTAAATAACTTTTATATTATTTATCAATCTTTGAGCCTTCCTTAGCATGTGTCCTTACTATGATAATTATCACCAACTTATACCAATCTCATTAATTTCATCTTATCAATCCAATCACATTCTAGATATTGGTCGTTTGTTTAGAACCCATCACTATTGAGCCAATTTATCCCATTATCTCATAACTTGGGGCATCTCAACTGTAGATATTATATGGGTTATCCTAACCCCATTTTATTGTCTTGATCTCATCCCACCCCTGGGAATTTTATTCGAGTGACCATCTGAGTTGGTTCTCCCTACATACTCCTTCGAGGGGCATCATATCCTACTAACTTATAAATAACACCATCTAACATTACCTCCACATGATTATGGTTCTTCTTTGAAAGACCATTAATTTTCCCATCCTATCCACTCAAAATTACTTTTCAAAGAGGGGCAAAATGTATGCACTAAAATCTGCTCACCTTGCTAATTATACTACTTCTACTAAATTAACCTATAAATACATTTCTTAGCTAATTTAACTAATGTCCCATTATTTTGCATCCCATTTCTTACATCCTAAAAACTTTATTACATCCCATAACCAATTAATCCCTTCATTAATCCCCTAACAAAACCCATTTACCCACTAAACTACTCCTTAGGACACTTGTCAATTTAAAAATATAATTTATTCCACCTATCCATCTACCACCCTATTCCTAGCTATTCCTAAACCCCTAAACTCTAATAGGAGATTTATAGAATTATAAGATTATATAAATCTAATCCATGTTATCCCTTTCTCCTTTATAATTTTATATTCTAGAGATTTCCAAGGAATTTTAAATTATTTGGAAATATCCTAACCATTGATCTCAATGGCTCAAAATTAAATTTGAACCATTGATTTCTCACTCCAATTCCTATATAATTAAGATCACTCCATGCATTAAACTAGCTTGAAAAATTATAAATATATCAAATCTATTCCATTATCTTGCATAGCCTTCTTGCATTTAGCAAGAGCCATTATCAAGCACAATTGTCTATTGGAAGCCATTATCAAGTATCAAGCAAGCAATCTAACATCTTTTAATTTTGGCATCAAGCATCCATTTGAAAATATTTTAGATGATATATAAAGAGGTAAAATAATGGTAAGATCATTCCTAACAATATAATTGATGTGCTTATATTTTAGGTTTTTATTGCTAAACATAATAATAAGAGTTGAATCTAAAATTTAGGCTATAGAGTGTAAAAACTATACCAGAGAATTGAGAACATTTTTGAGGACCCTCTATCTAATTACAATTCCATACTAAGTTTCAGGATCCAAATCCAAGTGGAAGTATCTATTTTCTATCATTTCTCTCTTCAATTAAGCCTAATTAGGCCTCTTAGGCCTATAAATAGAGATTTGGCCCAAATGGCCACCCACACTTGTGAAACCTACCAAAAGTGTTTGATTAAATATACCTAGCCTAAGACCATCCTCCATGATAAATTTCAAGTTATTGGGCCTTGTGTAGATGGGAAAACCATGAAATGGCCATTGGTAAGCCTATATGCTTGTGTATGCTTGAGGTGTTATTTGAAATGGTTCTTGATGAAAATTGTAAGTTTTTATGATTAAAAACAGATTGATGAGGCTTGTATAACCTTTACACAACTTTTTCCTTGAGATTAAAGTCTCTTATTTCACTCATAGGCCTCCACCATTGATTTTTGGCTTGCAAAACTAAGTTCTCTCACCTTTTGACCTAGTGGCCAACTTGTAGGGATAGTGTAGCAACTTGAGGGACCTATAGAAGAGTTTGAATGATTTTTAAACCTATATCAAGTCCCCATAATCCATTTGAAATGGTTTAGATATCAATCCATAGCTTATACCCTTACAAAAAAGCTTTAAACCACATGTTTTACCTTGTACCATATGATACTGTACCTACACATGTGAACAAACACCTTGAAGTAAAGCTCATGAGAGTTATTAATGTCATTAATATCATTTATAGGTCAAATCATGTCATTTAATGTAATTAAGAAACATAACTTATACATCGGGTCAATTGAAGGGTTTAAGAAGGGTTTAGAGAGGCTTATGGTCTTAGCAATGGTTCATAAAGGACATGAGTCCCTTCCAAAAACTAATGATAATAATTTGTAGCATGGGGACCCATATAAAATCTCTTATAGGCTTGATTTCCCATGAAACACCTCATGAAAGTTTTGAGCAAACATCTGACCCACTTGAGCTCTTTATCATGCAAAATAGGATTCTCTATCTTTTTGTTGATTGTTCATATAGTTGTGAGACTAAAGGAATAAAAAAAGCCATATATTTGAATTATGGGACCCCCTAAAACACATCAAGCAACTTTAAGGTACCATGCATACCTAAAATAAGTTATATCCTCTTTAAACTTACCTATCGAGATAGTGTGATTGTGTATGAAGGCCAAGAAAGATAATTTTGGATCTTAAGACCTCAAAATATACTTATATCTCAAATAAATATTTAAATAGGTTTTCCATGATCCATGAAATGATTTAACATGACCCTCCATAAGCACAAACCTTCAAAATGGTCCAAAACTTTGTTCTTCTCTACCCAAGGGTTTGTATGCAAACTATGTTTATTGACCCTAGAGGTCTATAAACTAAATCTCTCTCCTCATCAATAGAACAAAACTTGATAAAGGTATTTATCAAGGTCATATACACTCCCTCTTCACTATCATACCTCTAAATTCTAGTGAGAAATATGCTCTCCTCACTTTGTTATAGGGTAGGCTTGTAAGTCTATAATAGATTATGTTAGTTTGGGTTTAGCCCTATCCATTATGAATGTGATCTTCTAAAACACCTTTAATGAACATGGGTTACACTCGATATTCTCTCAAAATAAATCTAAAAACATTATAACACTAATTGAATTGTCACAAGTGTGACCTCTGTCCATCATTCTCACTACTTCTAAAGACTGCCTATAGGTGTGAACTAGTTGTAGGTGTGAATTAATTATTTCCTTAGATTATATGAAAATAACATATTAAATAGGACCTTGAATAGGTATATGACATGGATTCAAAGCCTATTATCATCTTTTGAAGGTATCTAAACCCCTCAAATCTCCTCTCTCAAAAGCTTTTTCATGCACTATAGTACCTAGGTTGACTGTATCTTCACCTTACTAACCATAAATTTAACTTTCTATGAGTGAATTTATGAGGGATATCCTATTTTGAAAGGTTATTTATGATATTATGTACAACTCTAAAATATTCTATAGATTGACTATTTATCCAAAGTTCTAATAATCATTGTAATCTTTTATCTTCATATTATTGACCTTAAAGACACTTGAGGCTTAGTTAAGCTGAGCTTTAGGTGGTGTTTTTTGAAGTTATTAAACTTGAGGGAAGAAGGCGAATAGATTTAATACCATTGAATAGGTCTACATATACCTATTTCACCTATTAACACTTTATGAAAGTGTTAGACTTGTCTAACTCTTACTTGTTTATGTTCTTACATGATCACATACATGCCACAATTGATTGTGACTATAGATTTAAAAGTCACTTTGATTTATCTTATAACTAACCTCATTTTGGTATTCAATAAGTAATATTATAATCATTCTCTATATTCTATTCATCTGTTACACCATCTTCTCCTTGCCTTATTTACCTTCACAAAAAGTTTATGTTGCATAGAAAGTTTGACTGATTGAGCCAAAATGTCATAGTTGTAGGTACACATTTACTATTTGAATATAGGTGCATAAATATACTTCACTTACCTTATTAATTTAAAGATGCCAAAATATCATTAATATCATTTTAACTCTTATAGTCTTTGAAAACCATTTACCTTTATGATTCAACATGATGCCTTTTTAAAATAGCTTTAAAATGGATGACTGTTGTAGGTGTCTATTCTACCCTTTAGACCTCTATATGGACAAAGGATAAATATGTGACATGGTTGGTGATATGAAAAACATGATTCCAAGAACACTAAATGAGTCTAACTTACATTGCATCAACTTGGAGAAGCATCCAAACGTCTTGATTAACAAGGAAACCAACATATGATCTTACCCTAAAAGCCACTAAAGTACCTTAATCTTTGTTAAACAGGGTTTAAAGAGGTTTTATTTTATGATTATGATGTACCTTGGATACCTTAAGATCATTATCATCCATTAAAAGGACTTATTTCACATTAAATATTCATCTTGATACCTTCATAACAAATTTTTGAGGGCACAAACCTATTTCAAATCTCTTAACAGTTAGTAATACAGTAGTACACAGACTTGACTATGTTACTCAGGCATATAAGGCTCCAAATGGAAATTTTGCTCCCATACATGTTACCAACCACCCTAAATACTCCTATGAGCATTGAGAAATAACTTTTTGCCCTCAAAACAAACTTATTTATCTTCATGACTCCTATCATCTCATGTCACCTGCCATGATGTTTTTCTAACTTGCTCATTAGGCCTACAAGTGTTGTTTTGAGCTTTAAGAGAGCATAGTATTAGAATGTCATAAATATTTTCTTCCTAAGGTGAATCAAGAATTTATAATATTTTATAAATCTTCTAAGATCATTTTGACCTCACTAAGATACTCTCATACATTAGAAACTCATTAGACATACAACCATACCTTGTGAAAGACACCATCTCACTCAAGATACTTCAAGGAATACCCTCTTCAATATGAAGAAACATGAACCTTTATTTGAATGAAATAGGTGTATCATTACTAAAACATGAACTTAAGAGCCCCTGAATATTAATACACTTAGTTGATATTCCAAACATGCTTGAAAATTAATGACTTTGACAATCAAAATAGGCAACTGATTTCCTATCAAAAGACTCTTTATCAATACAAATTACTTGATAAGTATAATGTAAAAATTTTCCTATTTGACCCTGAAATAATCCCATTATAACCATTTTTATCCATCAATTTATAAAGTGAATAAATGAAGACAAACCTTGACCCTATCTGGATGACTAGGATATAGTGACCCCCTTACACTCTTAGCAATTATTAATAAATATGGGGGGATGAATATGATAACCAATTACAAAAAAAATGAATTTAATTATGTTACCTATCATTTACCAATATATTTAGACCTGACTCTCTCTTTTGACCATATTGATCAAAAACTGATGGCCTTTCTAAAGCTGCCAAGGAAGTCGATAAGAGAGATAAATTGATTTTATGTATGTTGACACCTAAAAATAATTATAAACCAATGATTTGACCTTTAAATTAAAAAATAATGTCTTGAATATTCTTAAAGGTCAATTTTACCTTAAATAACTATATTAACAACCTCAAAATAGGCCTTTTTGGCACTAAACTTGTAATAACCACTTGAGAAACCTAATGAAACTATTGAAAAGGTATTTATTAGATATTTTAGTGACTAAAAAAGTACACCATGAATTTATTCTAATATTATATTTCCATTATCATGTAAAACCTACTCTAGAAGCCATAAAGTGATCCAAAATATAACCAACTAGGCTACGAAGTTAGTCAAGCATATCACCAAATAGTTTGATCAATTTTAAAGCATGAGTTAACCTTACACAATCCATGAGTCCTATTAATATTTTTTTGACTCCTTTCATCACTTGAAACAACCTAAAATGGGTCAAGAGGTGGCTAGACAAGCACATGGCCATGATGATCAAAACCTTAAACTCATCAAATTAACCTTAAACTCTGATAATCAAAGTTTTAGATGACTATTTCAAAGAAATTGCAATGAAATCATAATGACCAATATGGAAAACAACATGAAAAGTATATTTTTAAGTTATAGGGGTGACATTTTGACCTGTGAGGTCAAAATTGTCAACATTTTGGTGACTCATCTAGGAAGCATGCCTTCTATGCTTAAGAACCAGAAAATTGACATCGCCTTTAGACTCATGAGATCACTCTTACATTATAAAATGAACACCAATGGATCTGACCAATGGCTACAAAACTCTTGACTTGAAACAAGACAACTACTTCTCCTCCAAAATAAGGAAAGAAAACACATAAAATAAGGCAAACTAGCTAACAAGACACATGTGAAAGCTAAGCACTTATTTGAAATAAAACATAATAAAACTAATGTGCTAGGATAACACTTGGAAGAAAACAAACAAATTAACTATGTGAAAAATAACTTATCTAAATAGCAATGTTTTGAATGTATCCCATTGACTGGGATTGGAAGTTCCTCACCATCCATATTAGGAAGTTGAAAATCATTATTGGATTTGCAACTAGATATTGTGTAATGGCCACTCCAAAGGTATTAAACTTGGTGTGCCTTCCTAGTTTAGCTTTGTCCTTATCCCACTTGAGAACCAAGTATCCCTCTTTGAAACTCCTTAAATAAGCTCCTTTGTCAAAGGTTCTCTTAACCTGTGCTTAATGAATTTCCATGGACAACATGGAATGATTTATATCTTCTTCAAGATCCATAAGCTCAGCATACCTTATCTCCATTGGTTCATTCTCCAACAACTCAAGTTTATGTATTAGTTCTAAAGTAGGAAACTCAAGTGAGATGGTTAACCTTGCTTCCTTTTCATAAACTAGCTTGTATGAATAATTGGCTATATACCTCTTTTAAGTGATCCTTTTCACCCATAGAGATGAATTCAAATTCAAATACCATGATCTCTAATTAGATTGAATAGTCCTTATAGTCTTCAACATGTTCTTATTAGTGGACTCAACAAAGCCATTATGTTGTGGGTAGTATTTTGATGAAGTGATAGGGTATACACCATGTTGAATAACCCATTGAATATTATTAGATACCATAAAATCCATGGCATTATCTAAAATGATGTTGGAGGAAATGAAAATCTTTTAAGCAAACCTTCATAAAAATCTAACACACTGTATTCATTTGTTTCCATCAAAGTTACTTCCTCTGTCTATTTGGTAAAGCAATCTATGGTAGTAAGAATCCACTTATGACCCAAGATTTAAGGTGGGTTAATGAGGCCAATTAATTTCAAACCCCATTGGAAAAAATGTTGATCCACTGAAATTGGTTAGAGAGGTAAGGCTATAAGTCTTTCTTTTCCTATAAACATGGCACATTTATTGCATTTCCTCACCCAAGCATGACAATATCTAAATATACTTGGCCAATAGTACCCACCTATCATGATATTAAGGGTTTTATTTATTTCTAATAAATGGCCTCCACCATGTCCATTATGAAACTCTTCAAGAAATATTTCTATTTGGCTTGGCTCTATGCACCTTAACAACATACCATTGATGTCCTTTTTTAAAAACATGCCATCAATAAAGAGAAAAGGAATGGAATAAAATATGAAATACCTTATCCTTTATGCACTTAAGTTAGGAAGATAAATCATCTTGGAGGTACCTTACCAAGTCATGAAATCAGCTTGAAAATGATGTATGATCATTTGCAACTTCTTCATCATTTATCACTAAAACTATATCCTTGGTTTCTTTCAAGTCTTGGGCTAGGTGTTCACATAATCCTTTGCCTCTAACCAATTTAGTGACTTTTATTTTAACATAATACTCTATAGATATTGTTATTTAAACTTCCCTCTTCTCATTTATGTCCTTGTTCAATAAAAACTCCTTGATACTTGGATAAGAAATGATTAAATATATCATGTTGTTAGATAACAAGTGTCTAAACTTCTTAAAAGATGTGATTATTTAAATAATATTCATATATACATAAGTATACCTTGTTTCATATTCCTCTAATCCTTGACTGAAGAAAGCTATTGGATGCTCCAAAAATTCCTAATTTTGTTGCATGAATATACCTTAAATTATGTCCACATTAGCATATGTAAACAAGATGAAATATCTTGAAAAATTAGGATTAATAAGGGTAGGATCACTATCTTTTACTTGTTTGATCTCTTCAAAACTCCTCATTCCCTCCTTATTCCAACTGAAGCTCTGATTCTTCTTAAGCATGGATGTAAGCATATTTTCCAAAGTTTAAAAATTAGAAATGGATCTCTTTATAAAATTGATCTTGCCTGGAAAGCTTTAAAATGCCTTCTTATGCTTAGGCAAATATAAAGTAATAATAGAGTCTATCCTCTCAGGATCAATGCTTAAACCATTCTTGAAAACCACATGTACAAGAAGATTACCTTCATGTTATGAAAAGACACATTTATTGGGGTTAAGAGACACCTTAAATTGTCTACATCTCTCAAAAACTTCCTTAAAATGAACCATGTGTTCTCTTGCACTCTTTGAAAATACAATAATGTCATCTGAGTGTACAAGAACAAACATATTGATTAGACCTTGGAATTCTATATCCATGGCTCTTTAAAAGGTTTCTATAGCATTAGACAAATTGAATGTCATTTTATTGTAGTAAAAAATATGCCACTTGGTAGGGAAGGTTGTCTTAAACTGATCTTTCTCCTTAATAGGAATCTAGTTATAGAAACTATACCCATCCAACAATGAGAACCTCTCTGAACCTGCTACCATTTGAATATTTTCTCCATAGATGGCAATGGGTAATTATATTTGAGAGAATCCTTGTTCAAATCAAAAAAATCTACACAAAGTCTAATTTCATCATTTTTATTCCTTACTGGAACAAGGTTTACCACCCAAGTATAATGTTTTATTGAGAAAATGATGGTTGATTCAATGAGCTTATGCAGTTCAATTCTCATCAAAGGCTCAAGTTTTGTATTGATTGGTCTTTACCTTTATCTTAGAAGTTTTGTTTTGGCATCTAGATCAATGGTGTGTTGAGATAAACTTGACTAAAATCCCTTAAAATCATTATACTACCATGCAAAGACATCAACAAACTCCCTACATAAATCAATGAATGATTCCTTTTGAGATGGAGTACATACTTTATCTAGTTTGAGACTCTTTCTGACTACTATCTCAACATTAACATAGTGTTCTTCCTTGATTTATAATTAATACTTCTCTCTCCTCATCTCCTCATCTTTATTGAATATGTTTTAAAGAGTGACCAAACCTTTGGGCATCTTATTGGACTTAAGTTGAACAATCTGATCCCCATACTATTGCAAGAGCTTTGAATGATTTCTGGAAGAGATTTCAACCTCATCTTTAAAGAAGTGAATAATTAGATTATCATCATCAAAAAATTGTTAGTTATCATGATTTTTAGGAATATAAGGTCTCACCACAATCTTTGTATGTGACTAATTTTTCTCACTCCTCACAACAGCTGGAATATTGAACTGAGATCCTATGGTAGCCAATCTATCTGCATGTTTGTTGCTTTCTCTTAACACTACTTAGATATAAAAAGTGTCAAAATATTAAAGGAGGTCAAAAAATCTATGATTTTAATATCTTATCAAGGCATTATTTCATACATTCATCCCTCTCACTTGGTGAACTATAAGTTCACTATCACTGAAAGCTTGTAAAACATTTATTCTTATCTTCCTAACCCACTGAAAATTATGGAATAGAGCCTCATATTATACTACATTATTGGAAAATCCAAAATAAAATTTAATAGAATAAAAATACTTTTGTTTAATACTTAATATAAGAATAATTCCATCCCTAATACCATGCTTGTTCCTTGACCCATCAAAGTAGAGCTACCAAAGACAATCTTTTGACTCATCTTGTTTTACTATGGATGGAATTTGTGCATAATTTTCATGAAAGTAATATACAACAAGACCCTCCTATTTAATAATTTTATAGGGATAATTTTATTGAAATTTTGAGGCCCATTCATCAAGGAATATATCAATAACTCCTTCAAGAGGTGATTTGGCTTTTACTTCACTAGCTTATTCCACCTCATTTGAAACAACATAGTTTATGTTCACAACACTTGACATGTAAGGCTCCAAGTGAAATGTGTAATAGGATCAGATTGAATAGTGAACTTGGTACCATACATTTTTTTGATCATAAAATAAGTCCAATCATCTGATAAGTAATCACTAATCTTTGATGTGAAATCTCTAGACAAGCACATGGCAAAATATGGAAGCAAGTCCACCATCACTACATCTTGTTGAATAGTTACATTTGGAAAAGAATGAAATGTTAATTTCATGTCCTTAATCATGAAAAAAATCTTTTTTAGTGTTACATATATAGTCAGTACCAATTTGGTGTTTGTTTCAAACACCAAACTAAGCTTGTCTGCAATCTACTTAGACATAACATTACTACTAGATCCACTATCTACCATACAATTATGGACTAAGGTATTACCAACAATCAAAGAGAGATAAAAGGGAGGTGTTTTATTATATTTTACCTATTATTTACCCAATTTTACCTCCTTATGTACTTTATTCATTTTTTGTCTCATTATCTATTCTAAATTTATCAAAACTACACTCACTTTATCAACTGGTTTTGGTGATAATTTGAGGGCTAAAATATTCTATATAAGTATGTCCTTTTGTCTTTTTATTGATAAGGAATACCACATTCTCATTTTAATATTATGCCTCTTCATATTATAAATTATACTTAAAGTATTTGTACTCACCTTTGGCTCAATCTTTGCACAACTGGTTGATTTTGTACTTGTGATACTTGATGAGATTTTATAACCTCTATGTTCTAATTTTTCTAAGATGTTGGAGAAGAAAAATGATTATTGATACTTTTAGGAATAATATAAGTTATGATTAGAACATTACCTAACTCCTTAATCTCTTCAATTTATCTTTTCTTTGCTCTAGTTATAGCTTCAATGACATTATTTGAATTATTAGAGTCACCAACCTGATTCAAGGCTACATGATCATTAAGTTGCCAATTCACAAAGGTTGAATCTAGATTCCTTTGTCCATGATACACCTTATCTTTTTTTACTTACCATCACTAGGTTGGCCTTATTTAAGAGAGGCCTTTTCTTGACTTATTTGAGCCATTACCATAGATTGATTGATTAAGGCCTATTTTTTCATATCATTCAAATTAGATGGCTGTCAACTCAAATCTGGCATCAATTTTTTTTGAGTTGGCATAGGAAAAATGGTTTTAGATGAAAAAGAAGCATTAGGATAAACCATTGCATAAGGTTTGGCCTATGTGATAGATCCTTGAGCTTGATATGAAGGTCTCTTTTCTTTGAAGCCTTGATACGGAGGTCTATTATTTCTAAAAGGATGATAGGTAGGCTGATTAGGTGCTTGATAAAGCCTATTAGCTTGGTACTAATACCTTTTCCATTGAACAATTTCATTCCCAAAAGATTGTAAAATTCCCTTGAGTTCTCCAATCTTAGTTGATTGACTAGGAAGGGATAAAAGTTATGCCTAGGGGTTGGAATGGGCACCATAAGAAGAGCTTGAGGGGCTAGAGTTGGATATGTTTTTAGGAAAAAGGCATATGAGGTCTAGGTGCCAATTTTCCATCCTGAATCAAAATATTCTCTACTCTAATGGCCGGTTCATATGCATAGGGAAGTGTAGTGCCAGCCATTGATTAAATCATGACACTAATATCTAAATTAAGAGCTCTTAGATAATATCAAAAAACATACTTTGGAGATTTCTTGATCATTAGAGGTATCCTAGTCCATGTTTTTTGAATTTTAAGGTTAAATTCTGTCATGAACTCATGGGGATCCCTCTTAATGGTTGTGAGTTGTTTAACCAGGGACATGTGGTCAGATTTATATTTAAACTACCTATAAAAGGCTTCACCTAAGTCATCCTAGGAAGAAATAGAATTTAGATGAAGGTTTCTATACCACTATAGTGCTTTTACTTTGAAGGATGCAGTAAGCAGTCTAATAGCTACATTTTCTTAGACAACATTGTGGATAGAACAAATGTTGGCAACATATTTTATTTGCTCAATAGGCATAGTTTGGTCTTATATTGAGAAGAAAGGAATGATCTTAAGATCTAAATTTGGTATATCATCATACTAGGCAAGATTTAGTGGGTTTCTTCTATTGAATGAGACAAACACCTAGTTCTTATGCAGATCCATTTAGATATTAGAAATTGAACTATCTAGTATAATGGGATGATTAGGAGATTGGAAAAAATTTATAAGATAGGGGTTTGTATTTATAAATATTTTATTTTATATGATTGAGAATACAACTCAATGAATTCAAAAGGAATACCTTTGCTTGATGATCTTATGATAACCTTTGGCATGAAAGTTGTGATAGCTTTCTGATAAGAATACTACAACTTCAAGGAATCCTATGGTTTAAATGATGATGAATGTGATCTACTAATACAAATTATTTTCTCCATCTCCAAACTCTAACTATGCCAAGGAGTCTGTGTCCCATGGGGCATGCCAAAAACTATTGTCAATCATGAGTACCACCCTTATGAGAATGTGTGATACTTCCCACTCCTACTGAAACAATGGAATCTCTCATAAGTGTGGGTGAGTTTATAAGGGAGATAATATATAGATAGAGGTTTGGTTCCCTTTATGCACTCACTTAACCTGATCTTATTCCTACTAATTACTGATTTGTGACTATGAAAAGGGTGAAAGGGATACTTCTTACACTAGAATTGAGATGAAAACTTGAACTAAAGGTGATGCACCAATGTATATGACCAATTTTACTTGTAACTGACACTATTAAGAATGGATTAAATTTGCATACATTGTTTTCAATTTAGTTATATAAATTCTACAATAGTGTTTCACACAAAGGACTTGACAAGCTCACTCTTTGCATGGAAGGAATGAAAAGGGACTGAATTCACATACAAACTTAGAATAAGATTGATATTGAAACTTATTATGACCTAGATAAACTCAAATATAATATATTAAGGTATAAAAACTATACAATAACATAATAAAACTACTAATTCACATTGTTATATCAATAGCAATCACCATACACTTCACACAAAACCTAAAAATGGAGGAAAAAATATTCTTATTTATTCAAGAGGTGAGTATAAAAAGTGGATATCATTTCAACATAAAAAAATAAAAAGAGTGATAATTCAATTATAAAAAATGGAGTACAAATATAAAATCATAGAATAGGGGAGACAAAGCAACCTAAAAGTAGGGATGACTAGCTTGTCTTTAAACCCCTCAAGTTGATACATAGTGTCTCCTACAATATCTCTTCTCAATTATGTCCTTAGAGTGGAATAGAGGTAGAGTAACATTTCTTGGAGAATATTTAAAATTTATCCATAATTTAATGGTCAATCTTGACCACTTTTAAGGTGCCTAAATCCTTTCTTGCACACCCTATATATTAGCTCACATGTCCTTTTTGAATAATAGGTCACCTCCTTGAAAATATATATTTAAGTATTAATTATTAACTCCATTTAAATATTATCCTAAGAAATTTATGATGTCTCTCCACCTTATTTGGTAGTTTATAAGGCTCATTGATGCATCTTTGACTCTTTCAACTTACTAGGTATAAGAGGGAAAGAAAGCCGTATTAGGAGTATTAGAGACCTTTTCAACCTTTGAATCCTTCATAATATCAAACATATAACTTTTTATTACTTTAATAGGTGTAATATACAAGTATAAACCTCAATAAATCCTTTTGAAGAGCTTCTATACATTAATTTGGTGATTTGATCACTTGACTCCTTAAGCAAAGAGGCATAAGAGAGAGAAAATTGGGTTTTACTTTGAATCAAGAAAATTTAATCCATGTATGTCTTATAAACATAAATTTATACCTAAAATAAGGCACTTAGAGCCATCAAACTCTCCAAAATATTCAATTTTGTTTCATTTTCTTGCTTTTTTACCCATTCTTTGTAGCCCTAAAAACTAGTAAATATCCTTATGCAGAAGACTGTATAGATTTTAATAGATAAATGAACACATTTTTAAGGAACCTATATCCCCTTACATCTCTTTACCAAGTTTTAGGATCCAAATCCTAGTGGAAGTATCTCTTTTTTGTCATTTCTCTTTCCAATTAGGCCTAATTAGGTCATCTAGGCCTAGAAATAGAGATTTGGCGCAAATGGCCACCCAAACATGGTAAAATTTCTAAAAGTTTTTGATTAAATTTACTTGTCCTAATAAAATCATCCATTCCAAATTTCAATTTATGTGGCCTTGTGTAGATGGGTAAACCATGAAATGGCCATTGGCAAGCCTATATGCTTGTGTATGCTTGAGGTGTTGTTTAAGATTTTTTCATGAAATTTGCAAGTTTTTGTGCTTTAAATTTTTTTATGAGGCATATATAACCTTTACACAACTAATTAATTTATATTTAAGTCTCTTATTACACTCATAGGCCTTCACCATTGATTATTGGCATGCAAAAATGAGTTCTCTCACCTTTTGACCTAGTGGCCAACTTACACGGATGGTGTAACAACTTGAGGGACCTATATAAGAGTTTTAATGGATTTATAAAATATATAAATTCCCAATAATCCTTTTCAAATGGTTTATATATCACTCTATAGATTTTACTCTCATAAACAAGCTTTAAAATCCATATTTTACCTTGTATTATAAAATATTGTACTTGTACATGTGAAAAAACACCTTGAAGTGAATATAGAGAGATTTTTTAATTTAATTTGGAGAATTTTGAGGTAAAATAATGTAATTTGAGGGAATTAATAAACATATCTTCTACATCGATTTAGTTGAAGGGTTTAAGAAGGGTTTAGAGAGGCTTGTGGTCTTAACAATGGTTCATAAAGGACATGGGTCCATTCCAAAAACCAATGCCAATAATTTATATTATTAGTAACCATATAAAATATACTATGGTATTTATTTCCCATGAAACACCTCATTAAATTTATGAGCAAACATCTGACCCACTTGAGCTCTTTGTCATGCAAAACAAGATTCTATATCTTCTTGCTGCTTGTTCATATAGCTGTGAGACCAAAGGGTTGAACCAACGACATATATTTTAAGTATGGGTCCTAATACAACACATATATAAATATAAAGGCACCATTAATTTCTTGAAATAACTTATATCCTCTTCAAACTTGCCTCTTAGGATAGGGCGATTGTGTATGAAGGTTGAGAAAGATCATTTTGGGTCTTAAGACCTCAAAACACACTTATATATCAAATAAATATTTAAATAGGTTTTTCATGATCCATTAAATTATTTTACATGACCCTCCATAATAACTTACCTTCACAAAGGTCCAAAACCTTATTCTTCTCTACCCAAGGGTTTGTATGCAAATTGTGTTTATTGACCTTAGAGGTCTATAAACTCAGTTTCTGTCCTCATCACTAGACCAAAACTTGATAAAGGTATTCATCAAGGTCATATACACTCCCTCTTCATTTTTATATTTCTAAATTCTAGTGAGAAACATTCTCTCCTCATTTTTTTATATGATAGGCCTATAAGTCTCTAATAAATTGTGTTAGTTTGGGCTGAGATCCATATCCTTTATGAATGTGATCTTATAAAACACCTTAAATGAACATGGAATCCACTCCTTGATATTATCTTATAACTCATACAAAAAAATAATAACACTAATTGATTTTTCACAAGTGTGACCTCTGTCTATCATTCTCACTCATTGCAAAGGCTGCCTGTAGGTGTGAACTAGCTTAAGTGTGCATTCCTTATTTCCTTAGCTTATATGGAGAAATAATATTAAATAAGAACTTAAATATGTCTATGACATGGATTCAAATCCTCTTATAATATTTTAAATGTATTTAAACCCCTCAAATATCCTCTCTTAAAAGCTTTTTCATGCATTGTAGTACCTAGGCTGACTGTATATTCACCTTACTAACTATAAATTTATCTCATTGTGAGTGAATTCATGAGGGATCTCCTATTGTGAAAATTTATTTATGATCTTATGTAAAACTCTACAAAATTTTATGCATTTATTGTTCATCCAAAGTTCCAATTAATCATTGTACTCTTTCATCTTCATATTATTAACCTTGAAGACACTTGAGGCTCAGTTAAACTGAGCTATAGGTGGTGTTTTTTCAAGTTATTAGACTTGAGGGAATAAGGTGAATATAATTAAGACCATATAACTATTTCACCTATTAACACTTTATGAAAGTGTTATACTTCTACTTCTTCCTCTTGACTGTTAGGACTTGTTCTAAAGTCTTCACATTAGGTTAGATTTTTGGTAGATAATAAATAATTATTGTAAATGGGGCATGCATATTTTAGTAAAGACACCCCCATAAAATAAACTTACTTAGATTAATTTTTAGGTAGTTTTCATGTTTTATATTTATTAATTAGAACTACCTTACGAGTTGTTTTCCCGTATTTAGTTGGTTATAAGATTAGTTGTTTTTACCAGTCATTGGTAAAAACTATATAAATCCATGTTTGCATTGTAAAAGGGTTAACGGAGTAAAGGCACCCTTATGTACTTGATTTTTTAAATTTAATATAATACTTGTGCACTCACACTAAGTGGGGACAAGGTTTAACCTATTTTAGTTCTAGAGTTATCAGTGGTATCAGAGCATGGTTATTTTAGGAGCTTGGTGAATTCGAAGGAGCAAGGTGAAAAAACAATTCACATGATATCATTTGGCATGAAATAAGGTATGACATATAGTATTGGTTTAAATATTTTGAAAAATTATTAAATTATTTTAATTTTTCAAATATTATTTATAGTTAAACTTGTATATTTTCCATATACCACAGTCTGGTCATTTTGGCCATTTGATACTCCATTTTCCTGTGATCAAACTCCAAATTTGGCATAAAAAATGAATTTTTAGCATTTAAATGTTATTAAATTCATTGTTTTTTAGCAAAAACTAGATTTGTACGGCCTGTTTCTTGTTGAAAACCTCTAAAAATTTCCATTCATGGCTGCCATTATTATTTGCATTCATTTCAGCTCTTTTTAAATCCAAAACATCTACCAATCTTGATCAAATGGCATTAAAACCCCTATTTTTGCATTTTAAATGAAAAATCTAGAAAAATCTGACTTGTACAGCCTGTTGTACGGCCTTTCAATGCCCTACTTCATTTTGATCTCATTCCCTACAAAAAATACCTTAAAAATCTGCCAAAACATAGTGAAAATCCTTTTTATCCAGCTTGTACAGATTTGTATGGCCTGTAGGAGAGAGAGCAAGTGGAGAAAAACATCCAGGAGCAACCATGGCATCCCAAGGAAGAATGACACAGTATAATACTTAGGAAATTTATTTTTGCTATTTCTAAAGTTTTTTTATCAAATATATGCCTTAGTGGGTCCCACGGGAGGAAGCTTGGAAGAGAAGCTGTAAAAAGGGAAAAATTTGAATTTATTTACTCATATTTTTTTTCATTTTCCCTCATACACAAAAAATTGGTATAAGTAGAAATTTCTGGGTGTAAAGTTCTGAAAATGCTCTTAGAGCAATTGGTTAAGCTTATTTTGGAAGAAGCTTGCAAAGGAGGAGGTCAAGGGTTCAAATCCCTTCTTTTTGGAGAAAGTTTTTTTTCTTTGGAATATGCTTTTTTGAAAAAGGAATATTCCCTTTTAAATCAGAATATTGTAAAACAAATACTTATTGTATTGTGTTATTTAAATTTTTGAAAAAGGGGCAGAATTCAATCATATTTCTTTTGCATTGTTGTGGTGAGATAAGGGTGTAATTGGTGGAATAAGGTTGTAATTTGGTGAAATAAGGGTGTAATCATTGATTTTTGGTGAGGTTAAGTGCAAAACCCATCAAAAATACTTATTTTTTTTTACGCTCTACGCGGAGGTTAAGTGCAAAACCCCATAGAAGCAGTGTCTTGTGTAGTGAGTGTGATATTTGTTTCATTTCTTTTGCATTTTGTCACACTTTTATCTAATACACTTACTTTCATTTAAAAATGCTGAAAATTCAAAATTTGCTTTCAGATGGTGATAGATTAACAATTTCCAATTATTTAGATTGGAAACGATTGATGGAGGCTTCACTAGTGTTTAATGAATTATGGGATATTGTTAAGAATGAAAATCCCACATTACCAACAGAGTAGGATAAATTAGATATATTCAATTTGCATGATTCTAAGGCCTTAGCTCTCATTAAATGTTGTTGTACTCATGATACTTTTGTTCATATTGAAAATTCTCCTCATAGTTACACTGCATGGAAAACATTGTCATATTTGTATGATAAGAAACCTAAGCATAAGAAGATAGATATTCATATGCAATTATTTAATTTTTCATTAGATGAAGATGGGGATAGGGGAGAATATATGTCTAAGTTGAAAAATATCACTACTGAGTATACTAAGGCTGGTTTTGGAAAACTAGCTAATGACCTCATAATTACTGCTGCTTTGAAAGGACTACTAGGGTCCTATAAGAATTTTGTTGAAATGTTGCATGTCTCTGAAAAGATCACAGGCATCATCTTTGATAAGTTGGCTGAGTTGCTCATCCAACATGACCTCTTTCTCTATCCAAGAAATCCAATAAAACTGAAGAAGCCCATGTTTTAGAGTCAAAGCCTAGTTCGTCTTCATCTAGGCATCAAAATAATAGAGGAAATAATTATAGAGGGGGTCGAGGTTACAGAGGAGGTAGATATCAAAACAGAGGTAGGGGTCATTCAAATAATCAACAATCTAATCAAACACATTGACATGAAACAAGTGATCGAGGACATGGTCACAACTCATATAGGGGCAGAGGTTGAGGTAGATCAGACATTCAATGTCATAGATGTGGAAAATTTGGTCACATTTCCTCACAATGTAGGATTCCTTTTGATAAAATTTAGAGGCCACAAAAAGTGACTAAGACTAACTCTGCTCAATATGCCAATCATGACTATGATGAATCTACTAATGTTGCCCATGAATCTGCATTCACTACTTTGGGGCACATTGATTATATTGAATATGAGGCTAGAGATGAGCTCATATATGTATGGGTTTTAGACATAGGAGCAACCAAACACATGAAATTTAGGAGATATTTCTTTTGGTCTTATAAGGAAGCTTCTCTCTCTCTAGTTGCCTTAGTAGATAAGTCTATACATACACCACTAGGACTTGGATCTATTTGGATTCTTCTTCCTAATGGGTCTATAAAATACTTGGAGGATGTTTGGTATGTTCCCACATTGAAGAAACACTTACTTTCTTTGGTAACCATTTGAAAGAAAGGTTATCAAATTGTGCTTGAAAATGGGCTCATTTACATCAATTCAGTGAAGGATGATTATAAAACAATGTATACAGGATATGAAGATGGAAACTTGGTTAGATTGCATTATAAGGTGCTTCCTCCCAATATAGAACTTGTGGCAGTTGTTGACATAGGTACAGGTACTATGTCTACACAATGGTTATGGCATCTCTGCTATGGACATTTGAATATCCACTCTTTAGTGGATTTGCAGACATATGGTATGGTGAATGGGTTGCCCACTTTTCACAAAGATAGTATTCTTTGTGAGTCATGTGTTTTAGGCAAACAAAATTGAGAAAAATTTCCTAAATAGTCATCTTGGAGAGCTAACAGATGTTTACAGTTAGTTCATAGTGATGTATGTGACATGAAAAAGTCATCCATTGGTGGGTGTAGATACTTTGCCTTGTTTATTGATGACTTTTCTAGGATGACTTGGGTATTCTTTATGATAAATAAATCTAAAGTTTTTGCTAAGTTTGTTGATTGGTTACACTTAGTCAAAAAAGAAATAGGTTCACATTTGGCCACTCTTTATTTAGATAATGGAGGTGAGTATACCTCTAATGAATTTTTAGATTATTGAAGAGAACATGGTATTCATCAAAAATATAGTAATGCTTATACTTCACAACAAAATGGAGTATCTAAACGGATGAATAGAACTTTAGAGGGCACAACACATGCCATGTTGCACTATAAACAGCTTGATGATAAGTTTTGGGCCAAAGCCATTAGTACTGCAGTGTATTTGAGAAACAGGTCCCCCACAGTTGCACTTTTGGGACAAACTCCATATGAGGCATGGTATGGATTTAAACCAAAAGTTAAACACTTGAAAGTGTTTGGATGTGTTAGTTTTGGTTTGGTTCCTATTAAACACAGAACTAAGTTGGAACCACAAGGTAGAAAATGCATATTTCTTGGTTATTTTGAAGATAAAAAGGGGTTTCATTTGCTTGCATTGGATTCAGGCAAATTCATAGTGAGTTGAGATGTAATATTTGATGAGTTTGGGACTATGAACACTGTAGAGATTGATTCTCAACTTGATAGATTAGAGAGGAAACATACAAAATGAGATAAGGGTTTGAATAATGGGGATAACTCTTCGAAGTTATGGTATGAGACTCAAATTCCTTCACTTTCCTCTCCTTCATCTACAAGTTCACAGGTTGATGACTTAGAAATTGTTGAAAATTCTCTAAGTCCCCCTTTGAATGATACACATAATGAGAATTCTGGAGTCCCTGATTTGAATAATTTGTCTATGTATTCAAAATGGGCTCAAAGTACTTTTTCTAACTTGAAAGCAGATGAAGTTGGTTTAACAAGGCCCAAGAATTCTCAAAAATAGGTGAACTATGATATGGTTGTTACTACTTCTTCCACTGAGCCATCCACTTTTGAGGAGGCATCTACTGAACATGTTTGGCAAAAGGTAATAAAATGTGAGTATGATTCCATACTTAACAATAATACATGGGTTTTAGTTGATCCTCCTCTACATGTTAAACCCATCAGATGTAAATGGGTTTATAAGGCTAAGTATAAATTAGATGGCTCCATTGATAAACATAAGGCATGACTTGTTGCAAAAGGATATGCACAACAAGAAGGTATTGACTATGAGGAAACATTTGCACCAACTGCCAAATGGCACACTATTCGTATGGTACTTGCCTTAGCAGGACAAAATAGTTGTAAAGTATATCAATTAGATGTTAAAAGTGCCTTTTTAAATGGTGATTTATAAGAAGTCTATATGAAACAACCTTAGGGTTTTGAACAGGTGGGTGCTGAACACAAAGTATGTAAACTGATAAAATCTTTGTATGGACTCAAACAGGCACCCAAGGCTTGGTATGAGAAAATGGATTCATACTTGAAATCCATTGGTTTTCATCATAGTGAATCTGATGATACTCTCTATTTTTGAGTGTAGGATAAGAAAATGGTGATACTTGTTCTCTATGTCGATGACTTGTTTCTCATAGGCAATGATGAAAACCATAACAAGTCTATGAAGAAGGAATTAAAAGATGGGTTTGAGATGATAGATCTTGGACTTCTTCACTACTATCTAAGCATAAAGGTAACTCAGAAAGAGCATAGTATTTTCATTTCACTAACTAGGTATATTTCTGAGTTATTAGAGAGGTTTGACATGAGTGATTGCAAACCTACCCTCACTCCCATGGAAAGTAATTTGAAATTGTCTAAGGATGTTAGCAGTGCCTTTTTTAATGGCACCACATATAGACAATTGGTGGGAGGTTTGATACACTTGATGACTACCAGGCCCGATATTTCATTTTTAGTTGGAATTTTATCTAGGTTTATGCATGAGCCTAGAGAAATTCATTGGCATGCAGTAAAATGAGTACTTCGTTACCTTCAGGGAATGAAAACATATGGCCTTGAATACCACCGCACCAAGAACTTCAAAATTGTTGGATATTGTGATGCAGATTTTGGTAGATGTGTGGATGACAGAGTGTCAACCACAGGATACACTATGCATATGGGTTTAGCTACCATTGCTTGGTGTTGTAAGAAGCAGGATACAGTGGCAAATTCATCAGTAGAATTAGAGTATATTGTAGCATGGGATGCTTCTAGAGAAATTGTTTACCTTCGTCGTATTCTTGAAGATCTTTAGGTTTCTCAATTTGCTCCTACACAGTTATAAATTGATAATCAAAGTGCAATCAAGATGTCCAAGAATCCAGTGTTTCATGCCAAAACAAAACATATGGATGTCAAATACCATTATCTGTGAATGCTGGTGGCAAATAAAACTCTTGATCCAATATATTACCCAATTGTTGATCAGATAGCTGATATCTTCACAAAAGCCCTTGACAGAATCAAATTTGAAAAATTTAGAAAAATGCTTGGTATGTGTCCAAAGACCTGACTTTGGATCATATGGGGGTTTGTTAGGACTTGTTCCAAAGTCTTAACATTAGGTTAGATTTTTGGTAGATAATAAATAATTATTGTAAATGGGGCATGCATCTTTTAGTAAAGACACCCCCATAAAATAAAATTACTTAGATTAATTTTTAGGTAGTTTTCATGTTTTATATTTATTAATTAGAACTACCTTATGGGTTGTTTTCCCATATTTTGTTGGTTATAGGATTAGTTGTTTTTACCGGTCATTGGTAAAAACTATATAAATCCATGTTTGCATTGTAAAAGGGTTAACGGAGTAAAGGCAGCCTTATGTACTTGATTTTTTGAATTTAATAAAATACTTGTGCACTCGCACTAAGTGGGGACAAGGTTCAACCTATTTTGGTTCTGGAGTTATCATTACCTATTTATGTTCTTATGTGATCACATACAGGCCACCTTAATTAACTATGACTATAACTTTAAAATTAACTTTGATTTATCTTCTAACTAATATCCTTTTGGTATTTATTTGTAATATTCTAATAATTCTCTATATTATATTAATCCATCAGATCCATCTTCTCCTTACCTTCTTGACCTTCACAAAAAGTTCATGTTGCATAGAAATCTTAACTGACTGAGCCAAAATGTCATGGTTGTAGGTACAGATTTATTATTTTGTAATCATGGCTAATTATTACTCCCAAGATTACAAAATATCATCTATATCATTTGACTTCTTAGACTCTTAATGAAAACCATTTACCTTTATGATTCAACTTGATGCCTTTTTAAAATAGATTTCAAATGGATGACTACTGTACATGCATATTCTACTCTTGAGGCCTCTATTTGAATAAAGGAAAAATATGTGACATGGTTGGTGATATGAAAAACATGATGGAAAGAAAACTTAATGAGTCTAACATACCTTTCATCAACTTGGAGAAGCATCCAAAAGGCTTGATTAACAAGGAAACCAATATATGATCTTACCTTAAAAACCATTGAAGTGCCTTAATATCTACTAAACAAGGTTTAGAGAGGTTTTATTTTATGATTCTAATGTATCTTGGAGACATTTATATCATTATAATCCCTTCAAGGGACTTAATTCACACTAAATATTCATCTTGACACATTCATAACATAGTTTTGAGGGCACAAACCTATTTCAAATCTCTTAACAGTTGGTAGGATAGTAGTACATAGACTTGATTATGTTACTCAGGCATATAAGGCTCTAAATTAATTTTTTTCTCCAATAAGTGTTGCCAACCACCCTAAAGACTTCTATGAGAATTGAGAAACAACTTCATGCCCTAAAAAAACTTATTTATCTTCATGACTCCTCTCAACTCCTGTCACCTACCATGATGTTCTTCTAACCTACTCAGTAGGCTTACAAGTGTTATTTTGAGCTTTAAGGGAGAATAGTCTTAGAATGTCATGTAGATTGTATTCCTAAGGTGAATCAATAATTTATCATATTTTATAAATATTTCAAGATCATTTTAACCTTACTAAGATACTCTCATACATTGTAAACTCGTTAGACCTAAAACCATACCTTGTGAAAAACACCATCTCATTCAAGATACTTCACGAAATACCCTCTTCAAGATGAAGACACATGAACCTTTATTTGAATGAAATGGTGTATCATAAGAGAAACATGAACTTAAGAACCCATGAACTTAATAATTAGCCATGATGATTAAAACCTTAAATTCATCAAATTTACCTTAAACTCTATTAATCAAGGTTTTGGATGACCATTTCAAAGACATTATAAGAACAAGATAATGACCAATACGGAAAATAACATGACAAGCAATGTTTCAAGTTATAGGGGTGACATTTTGATCTGTGAGGTCAAAATTGTCAATAGGTCAAAGAATTAAAACTAGTAAGTGGGTCACATTATTTTTAAGGCAATTTGGAGAATTTAAGGTAATTCTAACAAGATTAAGGTATTCTAATACTTTAGTCTTATTGTGCATTTTAATGTGAAAATACACTAACTAGTCAAGAATAAATATAAATATTTTGTCTTTAGAAAATAAAGGTTTTAAGTCATTTAACACATGTATGCTGACATCATACTTGTACCTAACCATGCACTTTCTATAAAATTCTTATATAACTAATTTTTCAACATTGGAAGTCCTGTTATAATTTCCATTCATCATTTTCCAATGCATAAATGATGAGTTTTGAGTGAAATACAATAAAATAAGGTTATTGTGCATTTTGGCACTCTCTTCCACATCCGTATAGGTCAAGGGAAGATGAAAAATCCCCTGGTTTAGCATCTCTAATAGTTCCAAGGGGTAGAATAGTTAGAATCTTGAGAAAATCATACTTTTGGTGGTCTTTTATAGAGTAATTTTGATGGTTAACAAGGTGAAAACTCTCCCAAAGGTCTCTATGGTCTTTTCAAACCCATATCCATGAAAAATGTGGAGGTGAAGAGTTCAAAAATACAAAAACCCACTCCATCTCTCCATTAGTCTTCTTGGTAGCAAGAAAAGGGCAACATGTTTTCACTTGGTAATTTTAGGAGAGAGAGATTTGGATTCCAATATATATGAAATCATAAATTCATCATGCTTATAAATCAATCCTAAGTCAAAGAATATAGATCATACCATACACTTCTGATTGGGGATATATTATGTAATCAAGAACATAACCAATATGGGGATCCACTAGACCTAATTAGGGGATATCTTATCACAATACAAAATGATAGGGAAGGTTCCAAAGCCTCCATTCAAGCACAATCATTTAATAACCCTAACTAGGTCCTATGTTTTATATTCACTAAAATAATAATAAGTAAATTAAAGTTTAATCTAGTGCTCACCAAAGCTTGTGGCACAAAGTGAGGGTGAGAAACAATAAAAGTAAACATGCATAGAAGACATATATTCATGTCACTATATACCAAATCTTAATGCATGGAAGAGAAGTACAAATGCATTATATATACTCTTATAAAGGAAGAACAAAGTTAGGAATGCTTACCTTTGAAGATGAAACCATTGATCCTCAATTTCTCCCTTGGCTAAGGTGCTTCACAAGAGGTTATTGTGGTATATAAAGATGACAAAGACAAAACAGCTCTAGGATACACAAAATATCAACACATCCAAAATACTTTTCCATAAGACAAGATCCGTATCTCCAAATAAATTATGAAACCTTAAGCTTGCTCCTTAAGTATAATGGTGGATAAGTAGATGCACAATATATCTTACTTCTTCTTCTCTTCTCTAAATAACAACAAAATGATCTTGTCTATATAGGAAGATTTAACCCTAATCCCTTCTAAAATTTTTAGCTGATAGGGTCAACCTAGTTTACCTAGCACTATTTTTGACAATGAATCATGTTGAAAATAAACTAAGTCTGTAGTGTAAGCTGATTGTCAAAAACAATACAGGGTTGACATAGCTGACATAGTTATGTAAACTATAAAAAGGGGTTTTAGGTTAGGAAAAGGGGATGAAAGGTCTGAAATTAATGGAGGAGTGTGAAATATAGAAGAATAATATTAGGAGAATGGTTTTTATGAGACAAGTATGTATATAGTAAGTGGTAAAAGAGATAACAATACTATGAAGCACCAATGGTCTAACCACCCCTTTCTTGATGCACCCCTTACGGCATGAACTTAGAGATATTAAGACTCAATAGGTTCTTACAAGATAAATAATGTTAATAATTGATAAAATTTTAAAAATATTATGTGTATACATATGCCCCACTCGAAGCTCATCAGTGTCATGTGAGTCCAACACAGGATGGTGCTTTAGGAATAAAACATGATAACACATAACACTGATGCTAAGTAAAGTGAAGTAAGGATAAAATAAGATAAATGAAAGGATAGAATTGAAAAACATATACATTTAATTACCTTAGTGATATAGATAAAGAAGTAGACTGCAAGATAAATGAAGGTGTTCAAATATGAAGAACATTAGGCAAACCTATAGAGATTAGTGCAAAAAAATAGACAAAATTTGAAAATTTTGGAATACAGTCATATAGTAGTGGAAAATATTCTCTACAATGTCATGATTTTAGAGCATTTTATGGTTTGAAAAAAGAGTGATCAGACAAAGATATGAGGGACTTAGGAAAATTGGTAAATTAGGATTGTTAAGGCAAGGTTAGAACCAAAAGATTGATGGTAGATGAATGAAAAAATGATAAAAAATAAATGATAAATGATTGTAGAAATTAATAAATGACATTTGAAATCATGGAAAACATGAATGACAAAAAGGAATGTAGAACATACTAAATCACATTGGAAAACATGTAAAACATGAATGTTAAAAAGGAATGTAGAACATACTAAATCAAATTTGGAAGTATGTAAAACATGAATGTCAAAAAAGAATATCAATCAAGATTGAATACAAGCATGAATAAGTCATACATAAAGAGAAACATTTAAGAATTCCAAATGTCATATATAAGATATGTGAAGTTTGAAAAAATCAAATAAGATTATGATAAATGGATGAAAATTAAAAGCTCTAAAGGATGAAAACTCAAACTTAGTGCTTGTTCTGAGATACAATATAATAAAACACAACCAAATAATGACATGACTAGGATGATAATGAGATGGTGTGTTAAATAAATGGTGTAAGGGTGTTTTTGAGGAAGGCTTGGTCCTATCGATGGTCTTACAATGCAACTCACAACCTATAAACCAAGAGGTGTAATAATGTAGATGTGATCAGATAGAAACAATATCCAACAAGGGGAATACAAGTAAAATTTGATGGAAATAAGGAATGTGAGTCACCACATGGGTGATGTGAACATCCTTAGCAAGAATGAGACATACTAGGCAAGTGAGAAAGGCTAAGAACTATTAACACCAAGGACTTAGGACATTTTAACTAATGAATACAAAGCTTGGGCTAACAAGTGAAGTATATAAACTCTATATACATGAAAATTAAAATGAACCTACCTTCCCACAGTGTTTTCCATGCTCTTTAGGACCTCTTATAGAGTTGTTGGTCTATTGT
Organism: Torreya grandis; assembly: GCA_037957365.1. NCBI lineage: Eukaryota > Viridiplantae > Streptophyta > Pinopsida > Cupressales > Taxaceae > Torreya > Torreya grandis. The sequence continues at coordinate 2,283,233 of JARHVA010000406.1, forward strand.
GAATATTGGGTACTTGCGTGATAAAGGAGGTAGCACTAAAAGATTTTTTTATTCTCCTTTTCTAATCTACTAGCCTACTACAACCCAATAGACCTTGACTCTATTATGAGGCCAGTTGTGGAGTTTGAGTTTTGACTAGAAAAAAATGAGATGTGTTTAAAATCATGTCTTTTAGTGTGTTTTAACTTTAATATTTGTATATTGCCTTTGGATCATTGCCTTTATTTTATATTTTATGATTTGGATTATAACTTTCTTGATGAATTTTGTCTATTCTTCTTCCATACAAATTTAGAAAACCAAACATGGGTGTTAAAGATTACAAACACAAGATATATTACACTTGGTAACTAGAGAAAAGGACCTAAAGACCAAGGTGTCTAAATACTCCTAGACTTTCCCACAAGTGTGTGATCTCAAAATTGACTGATGTGAGCCTCAAATCAAAAGAAATATGTGGATCGTGAGACATCCATTTATGCAATAAGTGATACAATGATGAATATTCTTGTAGTTGATCATAATGAAGTAAAATAATGCTATAAAAGAGATGGGGATACACTTATGATAGTCATGTCACTATAGAAGCCATACTAACCTATAATGGATTTATCACAAACACCAATGAAATTAGTAGTCATCCCAAAAATCATTTTAAAGATGTTTTAATGTGGTAATTTATGAGGAATACCATGTCCTATCTATGGTATTACACTAAAACTCACAAGGTAAACACTAATGATGCGAATGATAAATAAGGGAGAAAATAATCATAAAGTTACTAAGACAAAGAATGACATAAAAATACAAAAAATGAAAGAGATATGAGAACCAAAGTGAAAACAAATGCCAAATGTAATGCATAAGAAAACCAAAGAACATTAAGGAAAATAATGATGCTAGTAAAGTGAAACTAAAAGAATTACATTTCAAAAAAATAAATAAACATGAGACAAAAATAACAAGTAATATCTATGTTAACATCTATACCAAATATGAGAATCTGAAATACAAACCTATAGGTCATGAAAGGGTTATAGAAGATGAATGTGTTTGTTATTATGCATTATAAAATAAAAGTGGGCATCATAAGATGCCCCAATGGGTAAGTGGATATAGGGATTAGCATTGAAATATTCCCCAATAGGTAAGTGGATATAGGGATGGGCATAAAAATATTCCCCAAAGTATAAAGGGACATGTGGATGGGACTCAAAAGATGCCCCAATATGTGAGGTGGAGTGAGGTAACCTTGAACCATGAAAATGATTTGCATTGGGTTGGTAGGTGCATTTAGAGATAGGTAAATGTGTTGGTTTATTAGATTTTAGGGAGGTTTAATGTGACATAGGATGTGTAGGAGAGGTATGAAGAGGTAAAAGAGGTAAATGAGGACCATGTATTCTATGCTTTGGAGTAGGCATTTAAACTAGGTACTCCTTTAGTTCATGTGATCTAAGGGGTTGAGGTTCAATAGATGCAACAATATGTTTAAATTTATTCATGTTAGATATCCTTTCCTTATTGGTGTAAGAAGAAGGATCAACTATGGTTTGAAAAGAAATAGTGGATGAGGTTTAGGTATGGGATAATTATTATTTTTCATTAGGTAGTTGATGTTGATGTGATTGAGATTACTTAGATTGAATTTGATAAAATTAAAGATAGCCTTGATAATTTTTTTTGTGAGAGTATCAAGATTGAAATGTGGACCAAGCAAGGAATAAAGAATAAATTAGTGAAGATCATGACAAGAATCATGATAATGACCTATAGTAGCATACCACCAAAAAAATTTATTAGGATTGTACCATTTTTGAGGAGGTTTGGAAGGATTAAAGCTCATATGTTTAGAGGGTGGAAATTTTTTCTTAAGTTGTTCTAAACTCAAGGAAGGGTGGGTTAGGTTAAAATTAGTTGAATTGGATGCTCCATTTTGAGATTGGGGAGGCTTGGATGAATAAATTTTATAAGAAAATGACTGGAAAGGTCCTTTAATAGTTATTTGAGGTGTTTCAAATTGAGTCATAAGAAAGTTTTTCCATTTTTCTTGGTTTAAGGCTTCTTCTAAATTTTTAGGGGAAAAGATTTGAAATTTATATTAAAGGGGAGGTTTAAGACTAGTAACAAAGAGTTTTAAAAGAGTATCATCATTAATATTATGGTCTACTTTATGAGTGAGATACTTCTATTTTTTGATGAAAGTATGAGCAAACTAATTAGGAAGTTGCTTGACATTAATGAAATGGCTAAGGTAATTTTCAGGAAGGTCATCATGTTGGAATTCCTTCACTAGAGCACTAACTAAATCCTATAGTTGTGAGATGGAATGTCTAGGAAGTTGGTTGTATCATTAAAGTTCATCAACAACAAAGGTTTTAACTAAGATCTTTATGGTAGCAAAGGTGTTAATTTAGACCCATTCCTTATAGAGATTATCAAAAGACTTAATAAATATTGTAGGGTCCTTATTCCCATTGTATGTGATAGTTGGAGAAATTTTTCCAATATCTATGAATGTAATTAATGGAGCTAAGGGTTCATTTTTAAGATGTTTAAGAATTTTGATATTCATTTTAGGTTGATGGATGATATTCCTATTGGCATATCTAAGAGGAGGGATTTTTTTTTTAATTTGGTTGAGACATGATGACTTGAGGTGGTTGACTAGTCATGTGTAATAAATGTTGTTGAAATTGCATAATTTGGGAATGATTAATTGTTTTCATGATGTTCATTTGTTAAAATATATGAGAAAGGATTTGAGTTGTGTCAATTTTCAGATTTGAATGTGGGGCATTAGTGTTTTTACGAAGAGTATTGTTAGTGTTGGTGGGAGGATGATTCTTTGTAAGTGAAGGATTCTCAATATTAGTGTTAGTTGTCTTAAGTGTGGTAAAAGAAGAAGGAAGCTTGGTAAAGCCACCATTATTGGTAGGAGTGTAAATAGTATTATCATCAAGGTTATTGAATAATTGGGAATAATCTAGATTATCAATTTGAGTGGTGTCAACCATGTTAATTTGGGAAGTGATAAGACATAGTGATATTGTTATGGGTGTAACAAGAGGATTGTGAAAATTGGTTGTAAGAGGTGGAACATAATGTGAGGTTCTAACATTTAATGCAGATATGTTGATGAGTTTATGACTTCTAGGTTTAGAAGGTGTAAAAGTGGTATAAGTTATATGATTTTCATGGTTTGGTATTTGTCTAATAGGATTTTCTATATCTACTATAAAGTATGGGGTAGATAGATATTGAGAATATTTAGAACCACGTGGTGAAGAGATGCACCATAAAGAGTTGTATTTTATGGTAGATAGGTGGGGTAAGAGAGAAAAACCCATGTAGATTTGGATTGGGTTGAGACTATCAATAAATAATTTGATAAGAAGCTTCATGATGCCAAGTAGGAGTGGATATTAGAAAGATAGGAGGAAAAATAGGGATCATAATGATACTAAGTTGACATAGTTGACTTAGTATGCTAAGGAGATAATTTTGAATAATGCTAAGTCAACACAGTCAACTTAGTATGTTAAAGAGATAGTTTTGAATGATACTAAGTCAATGAAATTGACATAGTATGATAAGGACACAATTCTGAATGATACTAAGTCAACAAAGTTGACTTAGTATGCTTGAGAGATAAGTAAATCAGTCTATAAGAGACTCTGTGGATAGAGATGACAGTGTTTTGAAAATAGGAAAAGATTTTGTAATGTACTTTGAAAGAAAGAAATGCAAGGAAACACACGATTAATTGCGTCAATGAGGATGATCCAATTAAGACACACACCACAAAATCTTGCACTAATGTTGGCCAATGCAAATTTTTACAATACAACATACAATTGAGGAAAGAGCAAGTAATCAACTTGGAAAGTAAATGTTAACTAAGTGGTCATCCTGAATGTTATTAGATTATTAAAATATGATTTTAAGTGTGATATGAAGTTGGTTGTAAGTAGGGAACTAGAAAGCAATCTAGAGATAGTTTCAAGACATTTAGGTTAAAAGGGATCTATATTGGCAATGGTACTAGATTAGTATTAGGGCCTACTACCTCACTTCACACACTATAGTGATAAGGGTGTCAGGTGATTTTATAATATATACCATTAACCACGTACTTATACTTGGCCAGAAAACCAAGTTAGCTTCCCCCTTGGTGATCAAATCCAAGTAGGTAGGCCTTGGGTAGACAATTGCTTAAATGCATTTTAAGATTATGTGATTTGGTAGTGTGTACAAAAAATAGAAAATAATGAAACTAAATGATATATTGAAAAACCACATAATTATATTGTGTGATCTATTTTAAGCATGCAAGTAATTGAAAGAGAAAGTATGAGCTAATTATTAACATATAAATGTTAATCCAACTTTGAAACATAGTATAATGTTAGTTCAGATGATAGTGTATGTAGAGATTATAGAACATAATTGATAATGTCACTACTATACTATTGAAGTAAGGGTCTAAAAAATAACTATGTTGGCAATGTCAACCTAGTCTTCTAGACAAAAGATAAAATACATAATACATAACTAGGTCGACAATGTCAACCTAATTTACTGTATAGAGGAAGTTTTAAAGACTACAAAATATGAAAAAAAAAATTGTAATGAATAATATAAATGAAAAATAAAGAGAGAAATGAACCTTGGTGGGTTTGAAGATACTTTAGAATTACAAATTTTTTATTTAAGTTGCTTGAAAGTTCTGCCAACTAAGTCAACTAGGTCAACCTAGTTTTGTAATCCCTGCTGCTGAAGCTTGTCAAAATAACTATGTCAATAGGGTTGACCTAGTTTGTTTTCTATAAGTATATAGGTGTCAGTGTTGATAGAGTCAACCTAGTAGCCTTTTTGAAAGTGAAAAACTATAATGTGTTGACAAAATTGACCTAGTATCTTGTATCGTATGAAGAACTTGCACAAACAAAACAAAATCATATTGATGCGACTATGTGTTAAACCTGCACATAGAAGTTATAAGTATACCAACAATATCAAACTAGTATTAAAAATATGGATAAATAATAAAATAAAATGATAAAATAATGAAAAATTTAAGATAAAACCTACAAGGGTTAGATTCACACCAGGTTCACTAGAATGAATGCAATCAAAAATGCATCATGTCTATAAATCAATCCTAACTCATAGAAGATATATCATACCATGCACTTCCAATTGGGGATACATTAGATAATAGGGAACATGACCAATATAGGGATCCACTAGACCCATTTAGGGGGATCTCTTATCATAATACATAATGCTAGGGAGGGCTCTAAAGCCTCTAGTCAAGCACAATCATGTAATAACCCTAGCTAGGTCCTATATTTTATATTCACTAAACTAATAACAAGTAAAGTAAAGTCTAATCTAGTGTTCACCAAAGCTTGTGGCAGAAAGTGGGGTTTATAAAAAATAAAAGTAAACATGCATATAAGACATATACTCACATCAATGTATATAAAATCCTAATACATAGAAGAGAAGTAGAAATGCATATCTATCTACTCTTACAAAGGAGGAACAAAGTTACAAATACTTACCTTTGAAGATGAACCCACTAATCCTCAATCTCTCCCTTGGCCAAGGTGATTTGTAAGAGGTTATTGTGGTATGTAAGGATGAAAAACACAAATCATATCTAGGATACACAACCTATAAATGCATCCAAAAGACTTCTCCATAAGACAAGATCCATATCCCTAAAGAAAGTATGAAACTTTAAGATTGTTCCTCAAGTAGAATGGTGGATAAACAAATGTGTAATTTATATTACTTCTTCTTCTCTTCTCTAAATAATGGAAAAATGATCTTGTATATAGAGGTAGATTTAACCCTAAGCCATTCTAAAAGTTTTGATTGACAAGGTTGACTCAGTCAAGCTAGTGTTATTTTTGATAATGAGCCATGCTAAAAATGAAACAAGTCAGCAACATAGGTTGATTGTTAAAAATAATATAGGGTTAACACAAATGACATAGTTATATAAACTACCAAAAGGGGTTTTAGGTTAGGAAAAGGACATGAAAGGTGGGCAATGACTAGAAGAGTGTGTAATAAAGAAGAACAAGCTTAGGGGAATGGTTTTCAAGAGAAATGTGTGTATATATAAAGTGGAAAAAGGGACAACAATCCTACAAAGCACCAATGGTCTACCCACCCCTTTCTTAGTGTACCCCTTAAGACATGCACTTAGATAAATTAAGACTCAATAGGTTTATGAAAGATAAAGAGCATCATTAATTGATATAAGTGTATATACAATATATTAGATATATTATGGTACCCTAATGCACTTCCAGTTTATGGCATTGGTTTTTTGGTTAAGCCACTCAATTTTATGAACAATCATTAAGAAGTTAAGGAGGAAAAATAAACTTCAAACCCCACCAAGGTTAGGTTTATTCAATTTCATAGTTTTAAATATAAAATTAATGCATGGAGATGATTGTGTAAGTTCATACAAGACCCCATTTACCCTCTCCCACCATTATCCAACATTTTTTTGGCATGTACAATTCTAGATTAGGTAAAATATCTAGTTTGAGGGAGTTGTAGGCATGTTTCAAGGAACTACAGTCATGCTTATTTAGTTTAAAGGTTGGTCTCACTTAAATTACCTCAAATAAAATTATAAAATTAGTCAATCCTCCTTAGACTATTTCCAAGCATCAAATGAACTAGAACATTGCAATGGGAGAGAGGATCATGCCTTCAAAGGAATTATTATAGGCTACAATCAAAAATAGCCCTTATTGAGGTTATGGAGAGACAAAAAAAGGTTTTCCAATGCATATAGATATATATAATGGTATTCCAAATATTATCACTTACATTTGCATCCTCCCTCAACTTGTATTCATCAGATAAATTAGTCTTCTTGAGCCATGGCATGCTTTAATGATAAAGTACAGTCACCTACATGTTTACCTATATGGTGAGGTGATTTAACCTCAAATTTAAAAGATATAATATTTTGATGAGTATAATGGGATATGTAAGACCTATTAAAAGGTTTTAATGAGTTGGGGTGCCATGGTAGTCACATGAAAGACTTGAATGATCAATAAAAAATTCAAATCATCACCTACATGCCATTACCAAGAAAGTGAGCTTGAAGGAAATATGTATGTGAAATATCAAATAAATGAAAAAGGCATGGATGGATCAAAATATTATTTTAAGAGTATTTTTTTGATATAGAATCATGATCCATTAATCTCTTCAATGTAAGGGTGTTATAGGCTTCAAGAGGATTGTGTTGGCTAAGTAAGGCTATGTGAATCCAAAAGAGGACTGTGAGAGTCTTAAGGGAATGATCTAGATGGTTTAAGCCTATTAAAATAAGAGATAAGGATATTAAAACTATGTTACCATGATCAAATGGATCATCATCAATCAAATAGGCTTAATAAATGGAAAAACATAGAGAAATAAATGGTTTTTGCCTAATTGACTACTTATAAGCCTATCAATAGGTAATAGGAATGAAAGATCATTTGTGATCGGTTTATTGAAGGTTTGAGGAGAAAGATATAGGAAAAAATAAAATTATAGTAATATATTAAAAATTATAGATGTAAATTTGAGAAATTTTATTATTCTAATGTCTATTTTGGTGACTTACAGGCCAAGACAGGCCTAATGGCTACTTACAACCTGTTTGTGGGTAGTGTAGTCAAATGATAATTGTATGGAGTGTGAATGGGTTTATATAAAGTTAGGAAGAAACTAAATCAAATATTAAAAACTTTTAATTTAATTAAAAGTTACAAGATAAAAAATGAGGAAGATGACGTTCATAAGTGTAATCAAAAAGTCCAAGTACAACCCTACATACCTATCAATCAAGATGAGGAAAATTGTTATGTAGTGGTATGAGAAGAGGTAGTAAAGGGTATTTATGTAATTTTAATAACATAAATCATATTAAAACATTGGTTAGATCACTAAAATTTCAATATAAACTTGTTGAAGAATGTATCTCTCCAAACTTGTAGTCAGGCAAACCTGTAAAGCACATATAGGTAGGTTTTAGCTAAGTTGGAGGAAATGTGATTATTATTTGAAAAATTGAGGTATAGTATGTGAAAGAGAAGATATTAAATTGAATTATAAATTCTAAAATTATCTTTAAATCGTTTTAAGGTGATTGAATTCAATAAAGGAGCTCAAGAAGCATGTTTAGGCATAGTAGGCCTAAATATGCACACATAGGTCTATGTGTAAAAGTGTGAAGAATATTTGTTTTTTGAGGGTGAAATGGAATAATAAAGAATTTAATAAGTTTATAATTACTCTAATTAAAAAAATTATGTATCTATGTACTCCTTAAATGGTGAGGAAAATTGAAAGCAATGGTTGTTAGGGTCATTAGCATCAAACTGCCCTTAAACCCTATTTATAGGCTTTTAAAGATGGCAGTGGGTTTAAGGGATGGAATGGATAAAAATAAAATTTAATTACCTCATAAAAAGTTTCACAAATCCCATGTGTAATTTTAAACCAAAACTAAGCATTTATACACCTTGTTATATAAAATTATCCTTCTTGGGCTCTCAAATAGGCCTAACAATTAAAAATGGTCATCTTCTCTTGCTCAAAACTATATGGAGAAGATTCATGGGGCCAAAAAATCATAGGAATATTTAAATACCATAATAAACTCAAAATTAGTGTCATTGTTTTAGGGATTAGGGTCCCCATATTTATAAACCATCGTTAAGAGTATAAGCATCCCTAAACCCTGCTTAAACCCTAGTAAGAGCTCGATGGGAGAGAAGATGAAATATATGGATCTATATGCATATAATTGGAATAAAAAACACTTTAAAAAAATTCTTCTCTATAATAGGGTCCTCACCATAAAAAACACTCGTATAGATGCATTTAATGTGGTACTTTTTTAAGGTTTTGGGCTCAAAATAGGGTTTTTGGACATATAAATTGATGGAAACCATTAGGGATGTTGGTGTGGAAGGTAATATACCTTATTAGACCCAAAAATATACTCTCTTACTTCTTAAAATTATTATATAGTCCAATTTCCAAATACAATGCAGAAATGCTAATGAGAGGGTGATGTAGTCATTGAGGAAATATAAAGCAACATGGTTGGAGTACTTAGAAACTATGGATCATAATATAATATGGATTTATGGTCTAATATATGATATTAAACTTTGTATCAAGTTATCATGGAGGAATTATTGCCATTCTAATGGCTAATATAAGCAAATCATACCTAATGGACTAGTAAGCCTATAAAGCTAATGAAGGAGAATCTTTACCATTGAAAAGAGTGAAGAAAAGGTGTCAACAGAAGATATAATAAACTTTGAGAAGCCTATAATTTCATGGAGGTTTCTGATATATCCATTATTCCATGTGTTAAGTTTCCAAATTGTAACTGCTCCTTCAAATAGTGCATTGTAAATCTTCAAATAAGAGATCCTATGCCACTTGGTAAAGTTCCTCATAAATGTGAGTAACACATGTTAAATATGATAATAAAACTTATCTTAGAATCTATTTTATTTGGAATTGTAACATACTTGAGGTAGATGACACTTGTGTATACATATCTTACACCCCCCCTTTCTCTCTCTCCTTCTCACTTTCTCCTCTATATGATTCCTTGAATGGCTAGTTATGGATCCTTTGGATGAGTATGGAGAATCCTTGATTAAATAAACAATTTTATTATGCCTATGAATGTTGAATAAGGATGATTATTACCTTATCATATGATTTAAATTAGTGTACTTGTGTGATTGTTAATGAATGCTAGTAATAGTTTTTTCACTCTCTCTCATTTGTCCTCTACTACCTCTTTGCAAATAGATTGTCTACTTGAAGGTCAAATGGTGAGTTTGAGATAGCTTTTCATAGTTTCAAAGTGGATTTAAATCATTAGTGTCTTTATTATACTTGTTTATTATCCCTCTTTTTGAATGCATTATCTATGGCCTCCATGTTGAAATACTCATGGTTGAAGGTACTTATTGAGTAGTGTGATCAAGTTCATGCCTAATTCATGTTCTTAGTACATGATAGTCAAGTGGAGGGTGTTAATCTAGTGCATCACCTCCCTAGTTTAGTTTAATTTTAGCTATCTTACCCTTTTCCTTTGTAAGCAATAGGTATAGTTTTGGTTTTAAGGGTGATAACATCAAGGAAGTTATCCCTATCTAGAGATTTACCTCGTTGATTAGGCCACCCAGAGCCTAGAGGTGTCTCCATGTTATAAATTAAGTGAGGAGGCTTTAAAAACATCCTCAAGGGTGAAAATTTTGATGATAAAAATAACATTGTCTCCCCACTTACATTTTTTTTTTATAAAGACTCCTTTCAGTGGAGTGAAACAACTACCAAGCCATTTAAACAACTAAAAATGGCTATGTACACCACTCCAGTTTTGGATTCGCCTAATTTTTATAAAAAATTTGGTGTTGAATGTGATGCATAAAGATACTACATGGAGGTTGTACTCATGTAAGAGGTCAGACCATTTGCATTTGAGAGTTGTCAATTCAAGGTAAAAAATATGCTTAAGCCAATCTATGAGAAAGAAATGATGGCTACTCTGCATGTAGTCAAAAAATGGATACCTTATTTGATGGGTTAAATTTTTTAGGTAAATACTAATCATGATAGCCTCAAATAGTTTTTAGAACATCAATTTTCATCATAAAAAAAATAAATTTGGGTGACTATAATGTTAGGATATGATTTTGAAATAATATATAAGACATGGAAATAGAATGTGGTGGTAGATGCAATATCCAAGCGGGATGAATTAGTTGAGGAATTGCTATGCACAATGACCATTTGATAGGTATATTAGATAGATGAAGCAATTTTAGAATGGGATAATGATAGGGATGCTTAGGATTTGATTCATAATATTTATCATGGTTTTGGGGAGTCTAAAAAAATTACATAGAATGGGAATGCATTATGGTATAAAGATCAACTATACCTTTATAATCATTCTCTCCTCAAACATAAAATCCTCCATCAAATTCATGTCTCTCCAATAGGAGGTCATTTAATATTTTTTAAAACATATCATAGAGTTAATAAAGATTTATTTTAGTAAGGACTCAAGCTGGATGTCAAAAAATATGTGGCTGAGTGCATGGTATGTCAATAAAACAAATTTGAAACCATTAAGACCCTAGGTATTTTGTAACATTTATCCATACCTAGCCATAGGTGGGAGGATGATTCCATGGATTTCATTACTAGGTTACCAAAGTTAGGTTAAAAATGTTATCATGGAAATTTTGGATTGACTAATCAAGTATTCTCATTTTTTTCCTTATCACAACTTTTTATTATTAGTAAAATAACTTCTACTTTTCTCAATATAGTTTAGAAATCACATGGTACTCCAATAATTATTATAAGTGATCGAAATCCCATATTTAATAATACTTTTTTGACTGAATTATTTACATGTTTGGGAAGCTATCTGGCTCATAACTTCTCCTATCATCGTAAATCTAATGTAAAAATAAAGGTATTCATAGAATGTCTATAAGGGTATCTTAATTATTTTGTTTCTCAAAAATAGGTATGTTGGATGCCACTTACTGAATGGTGGTTTAACACTTCATTTCACACTTACTCCAAAATGTCTCCCTTTGTAGAATTATATGGGTATAAACCCCCATCCATCACTTCAGCATTAAAGGTGCATCCTAAGGTTTGAGCTATTGAGGAACACATTCACCATCAATAAGAGGTATTGTCTAGTTTGTGGGATAATTTATCAATGGCACAAAATATAATGATGAAACATGAAGTGGATCAACACTATAGTGAGTGGCATTTTGACATAGGTGATTGGGTATTTTTGTATTTATATCTATATGAGAATATGTCTATGAAGAAACATAAAAAGGATAAAAATTTGTCCGCTAAGAATTATGGCCATTATCACAACTTGCATACAATTGGTAGTGTGGCCTACAAGCTAGAATTTCCCTTATCCACTCACATACAATTGGTATTACACATATCTTGCCTAAAGAAAGTAATTGGACATAAATATTCTACTCAGATGGAGTTACCTAAATTATATGAAGAAGTCCAAGTCATTATAGAGCCTAAAAATATCCTTCCTACATGATTTAAACAATTAAAAAACATGTTGATTAAGTATTATTTAATAAAATGGAATAATCTACATTCTAAAGATACAACATAGGAGGATGAAACATTCATGTAGAAACATCATGGTTTGATTCAATGTTGAGGTCAATGTTATTCTAAATGGCATGGGCATATTACACTATCTAGGGATATGTGTGGTTGACTTGTGGCTTACATACCTCTTATATTAACTTGTTGCATCTCTATGTTCTGAGTAAGGTCAGCCTATATAATAACAATGGCTAAGTATAGTATATATGGGAGGTAGTGGTTAGTGTTTGATCACATATTGTGAATTCTTATCTTATTGAATCATTGTGGAGATTACCCTTTGAAGTGGGTTAACTATATTTATCAAGCATTCTACTCTTCTGTCAGTTATTGTTGTGGATCTACATATTCTACTCTTATTTTTATGATATAATATTCTATTGTGATAACATCTAAGTAATTTCATTTAAATACATTTGGATTGGCCAATTATATTATAATATTAAATACTATAATCAACCTTTCCCATGTTTTTCACTTAATGGAGTACCTCCTTTCATAGATAAGGGAAAAAAACCTATGGAATAAAATTATTTATATACTAATAAATCAATACAACCTAGTGGTCCTCCACTAATCATCTTTAAAAATTGTGGCACCATATTCAAATATAAAAAACCAAAGGGACTCAAAGATACTAAATTTGGTAAAAATGAAAAACGTCGTAAAAATCAAATAATCTTAGTTCATATTTTGATCTATTTTACACCTATGTGATATAAAATAATTTAAATATTTACTAATTTAGATTTAGAAGATATGGAAATAAACATACTAATCTACAATAAAAATTATACATAGATGTTGTATTTTTTTTGATTTAGAAGTTACATAAGAATATGAGATTAATGTACTTGTCTGAATATAATTATATACCACTCAAAAAAGCTTTCATTGTAGGTGGAAATGCTTTGTAAATGACTCACCAGCTTTTGAGAACTTAAATAGAGGCTAGAGACCTCTTTGGAAGTTATCAATAGAGTCTAACCCATGTGGTAGATGGAATTATCTTGAGGTTAATAGAAGTGTCCTTGTGCATTGTGTGGGTTTGTATCTCCTGAGACCCCTATTATTACACTTGAAAATGGTTCATATGTGTGTTCCCACATGTGGTCTTTTGCAATGATGCTTATTTTCCTTTTCTTTTGTGAAAAACACTAATTTTAATTTCAAAACTAATATACCCTTAAAAATGGGTTAAAATTCTATGCTGGATAAGCCCAACCACTCACTAAATTTTTTAGCATTTCCTATGTTCCAATACTCTAAATAGGTCTCAAACTACATGTATTTTTACCACTTATGTGTGTGTGTGAAACATCATGAACAATCTAAGATGTAATGTTATATTTTGATCCTAAGAGGTAATGTTATTATTTAATCTTTAACACTTAACACCATGTAATTTTTATTTTTTGTATGCATACTTGTCTCTATGAACTACTCTAGGGTTACTCCTTAAATATTTTGATATTTTTAATCCTTTTTTATAATCTCTCAAGAGAGTGCTAACTAATTCCTCAAGTTTTCAAGTGGTTTCCAATATATGACCAAGTGAATATAACATTATGAATGATTTTTATTTATAAATTACTCTTCATTAATTCATGTTATAACCGACCCATGAAATGTGTCTATGAAAACCTAATGAAGACTTTGAGCAATTGATGTTGACTAAATATGGACACTATCAAAAGAGGGGTACCCTATAGTATGGAATTATTCAATATTAATGGTAGTGACCTAAATTTGTTAAAAGTGATATGAGGTATGGATAGGATATATCTAAAATTTTGATCTTTTCTTATATATACTAAGCTAATTTTGTGTAAGTGTAAAAAGTTAATAGAGTGGAAAAAATAGTAGATGGGTAGACAAATAGAGGTAAATTGTGATCAAAATTATAATGTATATGTATTTTCTAAATATGTCAAATAAGACGTTTCCAAAGTGTCTAATACAAAATTTAGTTGTCTACAAATTCCCCTCTTTTAATCTAGTATTAAAAATGCTTAATTAAAAGGATAAAAA